>CM068367.1:452088996-452688996 GCA_034769895.1 Magicicada septendecula
GTAATGTGTACGCTCATGACTTTATACAATTCGCCAGGAGTTCAATAAGTAAAGTTATATAAATATTGTAAGATATCTCCTGAAATGTTGGTTTCTCCTCGAGTCGGTGCCCCTGCCTAAGTAGAGTTCTCGCCACTTCGAGTAGCGTGTGGAACGAAGACGTGGAATCTTTGCCCAGTTTCCCATGGGACGAAGATATAAGAATCTGAACATAGAAATTTTTTTTTTTTTGTTGTCTAGTCGTTGGTGCCGATTCGGTCGTTTCTCCGAATGTGACCGGATAATGTTATACTTCGGAGAAAAGTACGTCCTCTTCCACCGAATTCTTCTCAGTTCTTCCCTCACTACTTCCTTACTTTACATGCACGTTTTTTGATGGGTGACATTAGTTTTCATGTATACATAAATAGCACAATGTAGAACAAACACGTTTAGTTTGGCGACTACTAACAACCCCTGTCTAGTGAGAGATGAATTAGTGTTCCGCAGTAAATAGTCATCAAAATGTTTTAACAGTCACAAAAAATAATGTTTCGATCGTTTACTTCAAACTGAATAATGTTTTTTATGGCAGTTAGTAATATCACATAGTTCAGTTTCATCTCAGCCAATCCTGTAATAAACAAAATATCCCCCCCCCCCCCCAGTAACGTATAACACCCGTAATACACCTTCGTAATATACACGTAGTTTTTTCTTGCACACACAGGAAACGATAACATCCTGCACGCAACTAAAACTCGATTTTTAATGTAAATAATTATATCGACTTTATACTTACGAGAGACATCCTGAATAACTCCTCCGATCAGCCAATCGTTTAGACTAAATTATTATAAATACGTTACTCATCTACGTGTAGAATGTGCATTCTATGGCAGTAGTTTTGTGTGTCCGTGTGTTTGGCTTTGTATAATAATAATGATAATAATTATTATTATTACACTGCTTAATAAAAAAAAATTTCAAGTACTTACTAGTACCTAATTCTTCATGGAACCTGCTGTGCCTTCTGCGAATAAGCGGTATGTGAAATTAAAGCAAAGTTCTTGATAAGTTATTAAGTTAATATCAAGAACAATGAAAACTGTAGTGGTATTCTATGAAATATTATTATATGAATATTAAGTATAAATATTATAAAAATATTATTATGTAATATTCGTTATATAAATATTAATATTCCTTTGTAAGTAACTCGTTGAGTTTCCTGCTGGTCTCCCATATAATATAACTCGTATTCAAATAAATACACTGCAAGTAAGTTAGTTTCACCTGACGCACGTTTCACAGAAATTATACGCGAAACATAAATTACAGATATTGTAAGCGAAATATTCAATTACAATTCAAACAAACCTCTGAAGATACAGAATAATTTCTGTGAAACGTGCGTCGGGTGAAAACAAACCTACTTGCAGTGTATTTATTTGAAGATATTAAATATTAATATGCATTCGTTTTTTCAAATAAGTTTAAGTTAAGATGGTATGTAAACAAAAAACTTTTTACGCAACAAACATACTCTATTTGAGGCTATTGAGACATACCGAGACTACTGTCATTAAATAAGTTGTTATTGACAAGTTACCAATAAATTGATTCGTTAAACAAATCACTGAAGTCCACTGGGTCAGAAATATACCGATAATTCTGGCAATTCTATAATCTTCAATGACTCAGTGAGTACAGGCGAGCGAATACTTGGCCGATGTTATTCGGGAGCGGACGGAATGCGAAGGCTGCTAAAATAAGACTGGGACTGCTTTGTGAATGTAAAGTGTTTTCATTGAGAAGATTTCCATTTGACCTACGGTCTTGTAAAACACAATGTTGTACAGCATTTTTCGAATTTACATGTGTAGCAGTGGACATACTTTAACGAAGATTTATGGTCGCCGAGACAGCAGCCAAACAATGTGCTAGAACAAAATAAGCAAGCATGCTTGTCGCCGTCCCTATTTCTGTTGTCTCCTCTCACTGTTAATTAGAGTTTTACTTGAAACTGATATTCTGTCTAACATGTGCCAGATAATCGGCTCGCAATTGTTACTTGCCGAACAAAAAAAGTAGAATATTTTCGGCCTAAACGTAAATTTTTTCTCGCGATAATGTGCCGTGAACGCGCGTGCGTGCGTATGCCAGCGAGAAAGACAGAGTTCGTGTACCTCTTGAATCTCTTCTTTGAACTTTCAGCTTCTCAATTTATGCACTTATTATTAAACTAAAAGATTTATGAGAGTTTAAAATTCAATAGGTTTATCAGCCCAACATGTCAATTACAAACACCACAAGTACTCGAGGCTAATGCCTAGAAACTACTAATACATGAATTATGATTATCGAGCTTTTAACGTGGAGTGTGTCTGTGTATGCCTATGTTGGAGCCTCTTTACTTCCACTCTTAGAAGTTGAAGTGTTACACAGTAACCAGACCATATTTATACGATTTCTTAAAGTGTTCACTTTTGTAATTGAATGTAACAAAAGTATCTCGTTGGCCAACAAAGGTTCTTTTGGCGTCCTACCAACTTTTAAATAGGATGACGTTCACAGGAAAACTAGCTAATGGTATATTATAAGCCCAATTCTTTCTGGCTTTCCGAAATATGTGAACTTACCGAGAAGTCTGGGGGAAAAAAACAATTTCGAAAGGAAAATCTCGCCAAGTATTTTGGGGATACTAGTGAAGTATAATGGACTCATGGGAACAAACTAAATCATGAATTTTACGTCGTAATTACAAGGAATCCTTTCTATCAGAATTTGAGCAAAGTTTGAAATGGGGGTCTATGGGGATGAGGATGGAGGACCATCAAAAAAGATACCACAAGGCAAATGGATAGGAAAAATACCAGCATGCCGTTCGGTAAAACAGCGAATCTCAGAGAATGCAAGAGAATTGTGACTAAGGAATTGTGTGGGAGGGGCGGTTAACGGAGAAAAATGCAAACAGAACTTTTCCGGGAAGCACGACTTTTCCTGATAGTACATAGACATTTCCCCCTCCTCGCAAAAAAGTATTAGTAGTAGTAGTAGTAGTAGTAGTATCAGCAGCAGCAGCCGTAGTAGTATTAGTAGCAGTAGTAGTAGTAGTAGCAGCAGCAGCAGCAGCAGCAGCAGCAGTAGTAGCAGTAGTAGTGGTAGAAGTAGTAGTAGTAGTAGTAGTAGTAGTAGTAGTAGTAGTAGTAGTAGTAGTAGTAGTAGTAGTAGTAGTAGTAGCAGCAGCAGTAGTAGTAGCAGCAGTAGTAGTAGCAGCAGTAATATAGTAGTAGTAGTAGCAGCAGCAGCAGCAGTAGTGGTAGTAGTAGTAGTAGTAGTAGTAGTAGTAGTAGTAGTAGTAGTAGTAGTAGTAGTAGCAGGACTAGTATAAGTTACATTCTTTACATTAGAGGAAACGGTAACAGTAACATAAAAAAATGTAGTACCGTAGTTAATAATACACACAACAGCAATACTTTAGAAAATAATACTATTACGAGTGTACCTCACTAATTAATAGTAACAACAATAACAATTTTTTGTTTGTTTGTTTGAAAACTATACGTAACCTGTCATAGTTTTTGTTTACATAATTATATAATTTTTACGATAGCTCGTTTCTACTTATCTTAGAGAACATGCACAGCATCAGTTGCGTCAAATTGAAAATGTCAGAGTTTGTGACTGTGCTTGGAGATAAACCGTGTTTCTGCTGTTGAAACGAAATCTGTGTTACACGGCGTGTTCGCGCGCGCGCTTATGTGTGGCTGTCTGATGCGAAAGAGATCTAGTGTATAAAGCGTAGCGTATAAATTTATAGAGTACTCTGATTGTACGTGAGGCGAGCATATACGGTGTTCTTTGTTATTTGAAACTATGTAGATTTTCTATCGAACTGATCACATGAAACGCCAGAACACATCAAATAAGAAGTTATGGCAGAAATAAAACAGCGGAAAGCTGCTTTAGATGAGTTTCTCGTGGTTTAGGTGTTTTCTTACTTCATGCGCGTCCCTAGGGAAATCTCTATGTATTAGACTGTTTTTTATATAGGAGAAGAAGAGACCGGAAAGGCTGGTCCATATTGCGCCCGTCATCCCTGTGGGACCGACTTGGCCAGAGTTAGCAGCTTGTGGCCGTCTTAAATCTAGAGTTACACTAACTGAAGGGAGAAAAGTTAGATTCTATTTTGTCACGAGGGAAGAGATGAAACACGATCTATCAAATTTCTAGGAATTTTTTTTTGCTTTGAGTCGGTCATGGACGACTCAAAGCAAAAAGAAATACGCTGTGTTTCTATGGACGAGTGATTACTCTCATTATTGTGGACTTTTCATGTTAATGAAAATTAGTGACTGTTGTTTTGCGACTGGATGATTTGTTCGTTAATATCACTTGTAACTCACAAACGTAACTGCAGTGCTACTTATCCCTATTAATATTTATGTTTCCAGTTGAGTAGCCTTCATTAATTTATTTAGATAATACATGTACATTATCAGGTTCTGCTGTACTTAATCAAGTCAAACGTAAAATAGCTAAAGAAGTGAAGTAGTACGTCAAGAAGCATATTAGTACTGAAAATGTGGTTATTGTTATTATGTCCGTCACAACACATAACTGCCAGTGACCACTGTTTTAATAGGATATGCATCCCTTAGACGTACAATCTGAGCCCGTGCCTGCTATATTATTAAACTATAAATACGGGGCTTAAATCAAGCGTGACAAACGAGTAGGCCGACCTTAGTTATTAAAAATACGATTCGGTTACTTTTCTGCCTCGTTGGGCATGTTTCCGTAACACAGCGCCGACAACAATGAACTAGGCCTACAGTCACGATTTTGTTAATTAAAGAGTGATCAACCGCTAAAATGGTCAGTCATTTTTACCGTGAAGCTTGTCTAATAATTTTATTAAGCTTTTAATAATACTAGACGTAAGTTTAAAATACGTGTGTTGACTTCAGCTGTAACAATATTAAAAAGAAACGACGATTAAACGCGTGAATATTCATTTTTTCAGAGACTTAACATGTCTCCGCGAGAGTGCGTGAACGTTTGACACTTCGCGTCGGTTGGAAATTATAATTGACTCTCGATTAATAACCTAATTAACAGCCGTTGTGCATTTTGTGAATGTGATATTATTGTTTATGAAGATGATGTCATTACCGGTATTACAAATTTGTTTCTTTTGACTGTAGTTATCTATCGTATTTTACACAACCAATTCACCGATAATACTTTCTTAGTAGAGGTAGTAGACATCATGTAGCCTCCAGTTTCTGCAGGAGGCAATACCGTATAACGTACAAGATATACGTTCTCCTTAGTTATTCACGTTGTATATGTTTGTTGTTGAAGTGGGAACTGCGTATACGACACTATGGTGCCCCGCTCTCCTAGGCCAGTAAACTGATTCAACTTGTAACGAAACAGATAACGTTTGCCAGGACAATCAAACCTCTTTTCTCCACATAGCTACCCAAAATTTCCCCACTGCCACAAATATGTATGCTTTAAGCAAAGCGTAATATTTTAAAGAATGTGAGAAACATTCTAAATGTTTAAATATTATCTATTATAAGAACAACGTAAGTGTTCAAAATAATTTATTTATGATAAAAGAAAATGTACTCACGTGCTGAGAGATCCAGCTGAATACTTTTGAAATTATTTTCTTGTACCGGTACTTAATTTATTATTAACCTAATATATTTAAACAACTTTTCAATAACTGAATTATTGTTCGGTACATAAAAACAATTTAAAATCAGTGATACCTATTTTTATTATTATATTTTTAGTATCGTCAACGAGAAAGTTTGGGTACATGTTTGAAATGTCAAAAGTGTATAATTTTATATCATTGTTTACACTGTACATTTTGTTGTTAACCCGTGAGTTTGATTCTGGTCTTTGTATTGTATTTGGCTGGGTTTTTTGTTTCAAAATTCGATTTTGTTATTTAGCTATTTTGTAATTTAAAAAACTGAATTATTATACTGCGTATATTAATTATAATTTAATATAATATACAATAATATAATATATAATTATATAATAAATATATAATACTTATATTCTACGTTTACACTAAATATTGCGTAAATCATATTGTTAAGGTTGTAAAAATTATTTGTTATAAGCCTATATTTTTTGTTTATGTATGTACACTGAAAATTAAACGACGTGTGGTATGATTCTATTTATGTTCATTGTAAGTATCGATTTCTTATAATAAAGTACATAAAAGCACTATTATGCCATCGTCTCATTTAATTATCCGTTCACTCTTATTTGAATCTTAATTCTTTATAGCAAAATCTGTCTTACTTCAGAAACATACGAGCAATCAGTTGAATATTATACGATTTTACACGTTGAATCAGTTCACTCGCCACTCGGCACTGAAGTTCTCGCTTCTGGCGTGTGTCCCACGACACAGCCAACTTTTTTCTGAGTTCTACCAAGACAATTACCGTAATAGAAAGCTTTATCTTTCTTCACGTTCTTCTAGCAGAAGGCTGAAGCCTGAAAATCCTTGCGTTTCTACAAATATGTTTTGCGAGCTTTCTATGCTCCTACAAAGCAGCCGGGTTTGCCTCTCTGGCTTGTTCAAATATACCAGCAGCAGCTATTGGGGAGGTCACAACCTCTCCCATTTGGTAGGTTGCCATTGGAGTCTTAAAGTTACAATCTTGCCAATGCCGCGCATGTAACATACATAGTAGCCTAAAAGTGACGAATGTCCGACTTCTAACAATAAATCTCCCTTCGTTTATCATCAGTCACCTGCCAATCATGGAAAATTCCTAGTCTACAACCCTCCATTGGCAAATCTTAGTCAATAACTCCAATGGAAAAATTCTAGCTACGCCACTGTATCCTAGCTTGATAGACATACTCCCGTCTGCATTGACAAATTTTTCATCAAGGTGGATTCTGTTATGCTGAACCATTCGTCTCAACAATGGATAATTCACTCCCGAAACACCTCAGCTGCAGTACGGTTGCTTTGCTGTTTGGTTTAAGAAACAATATTTTCTTCGTGAAAACACCTCATCGGAATTACAACGCCACGCTGTTCTGTCAGATTCATTTAAACACTGTGAGACACGTATTGGTGTGTTATTTCATAATAGGCAGATGATTCTTAACAGTAACACTTCAGTATTGTTGATACATCATTCCGTATGTAGGAAGATGATTCGGTTCAATAGGACATTCACTTGAAATCTCAGCAAAGTATACCATAGTAGTCCTAATCTGTACACGCAGAGATGGTTTAGTAAAACAGCATTGATTGATTTCTGAATCACAGTAGTCTTGTTATTTAATTATTCCCTACGCAACTTACTGAAAGTGTACGGTTTTTTTGTTAATACTATACAATATATATATATATATATATATATATATATATACATAGTTAATATTATATTGTTAATATTATATTAACATATTATATTAATATTATATACATATTTAATATATTATTGTTCATAAGATGTTCGTTAAATATCTTAAGCGTGTGTTCTTTGTCTTATAAATGTTCAGCTTGGATATTCTGTTATCAGCGTATGTATAGGCAACGGGTGATCAGGTTTATTATTCTTTACCTTCTTTCACGTATGCATAAAAATAAGTTTCCATTTTCCAAAACCGTAACAAAGGTTACGTTCAGAAGTGTATAATCTGTGAATTAACACAGGTTTACTCTTTCTAACTATGCTCACGGCTACGTCCTAGTCTAAACACTAGTAAAAACTAAACACTCATTTCATTCTTATGCCTTACTGAATTTTGTGTTTGTTTGTCCATGCTAAAGTCAGTCTCCACACATTTTAGTATTAATAAACCTAATAGAGATCTGAATCTCGAGAACATTTTAAATTTATCTCGTTTGTTAAGTCTTCATGAAACAAAAGATTTACCCTCACTTACACGTTTAATAAATAAGCTACGGCTGTAACATACCGTAAAATATAGTGCTTATATATTCTGTACTCTGTGTTGCTTTTAATATTTTGAATCAGTTAACTTTTGGTTTTTTAATCAATAATTTATATGAAGACGATCTTCCTTAGATTTACAGTTTCATTAATCCATCACGTATAGACTACATATTCAACTCTGTCACAGTGTTTAAATTAGTTTCTTCCGTTAGGTAATTTACAGTACTTTCTTGTTTTTTGCCGTACGTAATTGTAGTCCTGAACCGTCCTACAGGCTTTACGGATCAAACATGTGCAACAACAAACGTTTGGTATCGTGTTTCCGTGTGCCGCCACACTCCTAGTCTATCCGCTGCAACGTCTGATCTTTGAAGCTTACATGTGTATACGCGGTCTGGAAATTTGCAGCGACTCTCCCTAAAAATAAACTGTGTTCTTTGCACACCCAAAATATTTTGTATCGTTTACAAGACTTAAGTGTTGTTTATGTTGAATGCTGCTAACACAGCATAAAATAAATATACACTGTAACAGCCTCCGCCCAAATAAATGTAATGCAGACAAGATCGTCTGCGTTCACGGGCGCCCACATTGAAGCGCATCTTTTCTAAATTGTTATGAGAAGGGGAGCATTTTTACTGATTGCAGATAAAACACAGCTGTCCGTTGTCTGTCTCAAACATATGTTTTACAGTGCGTGTAACGATTAGTACGATAGTGACTTATGTAGAACTAACAGAGGCGGTTTCCTTTTGGGCGGCGAATGCGTTACGTGTACAAATCCATCGTTTAATACAAAAATTCGTCACTACATCACTACCATAAATCGTTACCGTCTGAATTGTAGGTGTTAATTTTATAGTACTTATAGCAGTCAGTGTCACGTAACAACACCATCGTCAGGTAGTGTTTGTTATAGTTGTGTGCGTGTGCGGCAAGGCAAGACCGAGGCGAACTTACTATCTTGTTAATCTTAATGACACTACGTCTGTAGACAGAATCACATGCGCCGTCATTCCAACATTACTGCCTCCAATTTGTCTTGCCTTATATATGTCGCGTTGAGTCTAATTTTAAACGTCACAAACAGCTTTAACAACGATCCCGTTTCTGCAGTTTCGTTCTCGTAGATCAGTACAGTACAGTCCTTGCCATTGAAAAGGCTTATACAGTGTACGAAGCTGCTAAGTAATTCCTAAGAAATCTTCTCACAAAATTTACTGCTTTCATTGTTAGACAGTAATTATGTATTACTAGGAAATGCTAATCTGACAAGAAAACCATGAGCAGAAGTTAGCTGCACATTTTGTAGCCAATCGCCTTCGACGTTTGACAAGGTTTATACAATTCGATAAAACTGTGGATTGTAATTTTGTAGTGACTGTTTGTAATTGAGGATATTGTTGGTTCCAACAAGATCATGCCATTGGTGGAACATCGCAGACATTTTTCAATGTTCTTTTGATCTTAAAAAAGTTGCGTTCTTCAAGACTTTTTCAACTTACTCTTCATGATTTTTCATTTGAGAACTTTTAAAACTATGGTGTTTGTAAACAATCCTAATACAGTACTGAAATAAAAAATTGTAACATGCGTGATCAAAAGTTGCATAACGTGTCTAAAACTTCAAAACTGGTCCCAGCATGTAATCAGACTAGACTGAACTAACGTTACACCAAACTAATATACAATTGTTTTACGTGTTCTTGAAGAAACCACTGCTGAAAATAAACAACAAATGAAATATTATTTGCATCACTGATAAAATTTGAAATTCACGGATAACTAAGATAAGAAAAATAGTGTTACTGTTACGCATCACATATTTATGGCTGCAATATGCTCTAAAAATTAGCTAAATGTGGCGATTTTTATTGTCTATTCACGGCAGATTTATTTGCTGCCTTTTCACCTAATTGGTTTTAGGTTTGTGTGTATCGATTCAAGTATAAAGACTCGTACGAACAGTAAATTATGTTGAAGTATATTAAAATTATAATAATTTCTCAAGGTCTTACAACCGTATAAAATTTGCTTCCTACTTTTTTGCTTGGGGTTTTCAGGTGTTCAGCAGATATATTAAACCATTATTCTTGCTTTTGAAAATTTAATAGTGTTACAACTGTAGGCCTACTGCACAATGAACTCATTCCGCTAGTTTACATGGAATAGACTTAAGTCTAGGTTTATTTGCTCTATTATTACCTCTCTTCGCTCAGACATTGTGTATTATTTTTGTTGTTGTTGTTGTTGTGTCTGACGCAGGTGTTTCGGATTTTTCAAAACTTATATCATTCAACATAACAGATATTTTTACTTCCATGTTCCTTAAGGAAATGGAAGTATGGTGATGGCAAAAAAAATCGTGTTCGAGATTATTGCAGATTCTGATTGTACTACACTCAAAACATGAAAAAAAGTAATTTTTCGAAAAGTGTCTGTGTGTGTGCCTGTCTGTCAGTGTGTCTGTCTGTGTGTCTGTCTGTAGATTTTTTTTCTATGGCAAACGATAACAGCCGCAAATCCAAACAGAATCAAATAATTGTTTGCGTACAGCCCTGATTTGTAGAGTACTCAGAACCTATTGTTTTTGGTGAAGATCGGTTGAGGGAAAGGGGTAGTTTACCGGCAACGTTTTTCTTATCAAGGGTAATTTTTTTCTATGGCAAACGATAACAGCCGCAAATTCAAACAGAATCAAATAGTGTTTTGGATACAGCCCTGAATTGGAGAGTTCTCAAGATCTGTTGGTTTTGGTGAAGATCGGTTAAGGGAAAGGGGTAGTTTACTAGCAACGTTTTATGTTTTAACATGGGTATTTTCTATAGCAAACGATAACAGCCCCAAATTCAAACAGAATCAAATAATTTTTGCATACAGCCCTGAATTCTAGTGTTCTCAAGACCTGTATTTTTTGTGAAGTTCAGTTAAGGTAAAGGGGTAGTTTACCAGAACGTTTTATGTTTTTAACTAGGGTACTTTATATGGCAAACGATAACAGCCGCAAATTCAAACCTAATCAAATAATTTTTTGCAAGCAACTCTGAATTGTAGAGTTCTCAAGACCTATTGTTTTTGGTGAAGATCTGTTAAGGGGAAGGGGTAGTTTACCGGCAACGTTTCTTTATCAAGGGTAATTTTTCTTATGGCAAACGATAACAGCCGCAAATTCAAACAGAATCAAATAATGTTTAGCATACAGCGCTGAATTGTAATGTTGTCAAGATTTGTTGGTTTTGGTGAAGATCGGTTAAGGGAAAGGGGTAGTTTACCAGCAACATTTTATGTTTTAACAAGGGTCATTGTTTTTTTGACGAATGATAACTGCCGTAAATTCAAAGAGAATCAAATAATATTTTGCATACAGCCCTGAACTGTAGAGTTCTAAAGAGGTGTCGTTTTTGGTGAAGATCGGTTGAGGGAAAGGGGTAGTTTACCAGCAACGTTTTATGTTTTAAAAGGGTATTTTCTATGGCAAACGATAAGAGCCGCAAACTGAAACAGAATCAAATAATTTTTTGCATACAGCCCTGATTTGTAGAGTACTCAAGACTTATTGTTTTTGGTGAAGATCGGTTAAGGGAAAGGGGTAGTTTACCGGCAACGTTTTATTTTTTAAAAGGGTATTTTCTATGGCAAACGATAAGAGCCGCAAATTCAAACAAAATCAAATAATTGTTTGCACGCAGTCCTGATTTGTAGAGTACTCAAGACTTATTGTTTTTGGTGAAGATCGGTTAAGGGAAAGGGGTAGTTTACCGGCAACGTTTTATTTTTTAAAAGGGTATTTTCTATGGCAAACGATAAGAGCCGCAAATTCAAACAAAATCAAATAATTGTTTGCACGCAGTCCTGATTTGTAGACTACTCAAGACGAATTGTTTTTGGTGAAGATCGGTTAAGGGAAAGGGGTAGTTTACCTGCAACGTTTTATTTTTTAAAAGGGTATTTTCTATGGCAAACGATAAGAGCCGCAAATTCAAACAAAATCAAATAATTATTTGCACACAGTCCTGATTTGTAGACTACTCAAGACCTATTGTTTTTGGTGAAGATCGGTTAACGGGAAGGGGTAGTTTACCTGCAACGTTTTTCTTATCAAGGGTAATTTTACTTCCATATTCCTTAAGGAAATGGAAGTATGGTGATGGCAAAAAAAATCGTGTCCGAGATTATTGCAGATTCTGATTGTACTACACTCAAAACATGAAAAAAACCGTTTTCCGAAAAGTGTCTGTGTGTCTGTGAGTAGATTTTATTTCTATGGCAAACGATAACTGCCGGAAATTCAAACAGAATCAAATAATTTTTTGCATACAGCCCTGATTTGTAGAGTACTCACGACCTATTATTTTTGGTGAAGATCGGTTGAGAGAAAGGGGTAGTTTACTTGCAACGGTTTTTTTTATCAAGGGAAATTTTTTTTTTTTGGCAAACGATAACAGCCGCAAATTCAAACAGAATCAAATAATGTTTCACATACAGCCCTGAATTGTAGAGTTCTCAAGACCTATTGTTTTTTGGTGAAGATCGGTTAAGGGAAAGGGGTAGTTTACCGGTAACGTTTTATGTTTTAACAAGGGTATTTCCTATGGCAAACGATAACAGCCGCAAATTCAAACAGAATCAAAAGATTATTTGCATACAGCCCTACATTGTAGAGTTCTCAAGACCTATTGTTTTTGGTGAAGATCGGTTAAGGCCAAGGGGTAGTTTACCAGCAACGTTTTTTTAACAAGGGTATTGTATATGGCAAACGATAACAGCCGCAAATTCAAACAGAATCAAATAATGTTTTGCATACAGTCCTGATTTGTAGAGTACTCAATACCTACTGTTTTTGGTGAAGATCGGTTAAGGGGAAGGGGTAGTTTACCAGCAACGTTTTTTTATCAAGCGTATTTTCTATGGCAAACGATGGCCGCAAATTCAAACAGAATCAAACAATTTTTTGCATACAGCATTGATTTGTAGAGTACACAAGACCTGTTGTTTTTAGGGAAGATCGGTTAAGGGGATGGGGTAGTTTACCGGTAACCTTTTACGTTTTAACAACAGTAAAGTACTTGAAAATTCATTTAAACTTTTTAAACAATGGTAATTGTTAAAAATAAAATAATTTGTTGCCAGGGAATAAAATTATAATTTTTTTATTTTAATGTAAATTATGTATGAGTTAATATGTTTATATATATAATTCTTCTGTACGTGTGTATGTTACTGAACTCCTCCATGTATAAAATAATATATCGTTCGTGGCAGGTAAGCATATCTCAGTTATGTAATATTTCCATTTCCATTTTATTATTATGCCTACAGCAATAAAAAGGCAGGTAAGACACACACACACACACACACACACACACACACACACACACACACACACACACACACACACACACACACACACACACACACACACACACACAATTCACGTTATTTCTGGCCTCTCACTCATGTTTATTTTCTTACATTTGCACGCTTTTTAAATGGAAAGTGCCGAAACCCACACCAACATAACGCGTGCAAGCCGAAAAAATGGACATCAATTTGCTTCCTGTGGATCGCTGGGCAATGTAACTGCACGTGTTTACAGAGGAACGATTCATAGACAGACTTTTCGTCTTTAGGGGATGAACCCTCTGCAAGATGCTGAGGGTCCATGAGTGACTTCGGAGCGCTCCTTCTTTTTCGCGTGTTTGTTCTGTGAAACGTACACCGTAGATTCGCAGCTTTACTCTAAGCAACGCTCAATAGGAAATGTTGAAAATTTTTGTCCACAGTGTACCCTCATTCACACTAAACCTGCTCTGATGTGTTAATTACGGACATCGTAGTATTAAAACTTTGGAGACTTGAGCACTACTTAATGGAGATCAATCATTAACTTATACAAGCCATTAATTTTATGCATATATTTTATATATATGTGTACAACGTTATCGGCAACAAAGAAGTAGTTTTTGTTAAAATTCCTTCCCGGGATATTTGGCCGTAGTCCAATGTTTTCTACAAAACCAGACGTTTCGGCAATGCCATCGACTTCCATCATCAGTGAAAATCGAGTGCGATAACGTGAGGTGGTATACGTTAGTGACCACAGTACTGTGGATAAGGCTGAAGCAGTAAGTAGAAAGAAGTCTTTTCTATGGTACTATTTCATTTCGAAAATGATTTTTAATATAAACCTTAGAATATGGAAGTCATGTATATTTCTCCATACCGATATTTTACTTCCATGTTCCTTAAGGAAATGGAAGTATAGTGATGGCAAAATAAATCGTGTTCGAGATTATTGCAGATTCTGATTGTACTACACTCAAAACATGAAAAAAGTCGTTTTTCGAAAGTGTCTGTGTGTCTATATGTGTGTCTATAGATTTTTTTTCTATGGCAAACGATAGCCGCAAATTCAAACTGAATCAAATAATTTTTTGCAAACAGCCCTGATTAGTAGAGTACTCACGACCTGTTGTTTTTGGTGAAGATCGGTTGAGGGAAAAGGGTAGTTTACCAGCAACGTTTTATGTTTTAACAAGTGTATTATCTATGGCAAACGATAATAGCCGCAAATTCAAACGGAATCAACTACTCTTTTGCACACAGCCCTGAATTATAGAGTTCTCAAGACCTGTTGATTTTGGTGATGATCGGTTAAGGGAAAGGGGTAGTTTACCGGCTACGTTTTATGTTTTAAAACGGTATTTTCTATGGCAAACGATAAGAGCCGCAAATTCAAACAGAATCAAATAATGTTTTGCATACAGCCCTGATCTGTAGAGTACTCAAGACCTATTGTTTTAGGTAAAGATCGGTTGAGGGAAAGGGGTAGTGTACCAGCAACGTTTTATGTTTTAAAAGGGTATTTTTTATGGCAAACGATAATAGTCGCAAATTGAAACAGAATCAAATAATATTTTGCATACAGGCCTAATTGTAGAGTACTCAAGGCCTATTGATTTTGGTGAAGATCGGTTAAGGGATAGGGGTAGTTTACCGGCAACATTTTATAATTTAACAAGGGTATTTTCTATGGCAAACGATAAAATCCGCAAATTCAAACAGAATCAACTAGTCTTTTGCATACAGCCCTGAATTATAGAGTTCTCAAGACCAGTTGGTTTTGGTTAAGATCGGTTAAGTGAAAGGGGTAGTTTACCTGCAACATTATATATTTGTCAAGGGTATTTTCTATGGCAAATGGTAAAGCGGCTAATGTAAACAGAATCAAATAATGTTTTGAATACAGCCCTGAATTGTAGAGTGCTCAAGACCTATTGTTTGTGGTGAAGATCGGTTAAGGGAAAGGGGTAGTTTACCTGCAACGGTTTATGTTTTAAAAGGGTATTTTCTATGGAAAACGATAAGAGCCGCAAATTCAAACAGAATCAAATAATTTTTTGCATACAGCCCTGATGTGTAGAGTACTCATGATCTATTGTTTTTGGTGAAGATCGGTTAATGGAAAGGGGCAGTTTACCTGCAACGTTTTATGTTTTAAAAGGGTATTTTCTATGGCAAACGATAAAATCCGCAAATTCAAACAAAATCAAATACTTTTTTGCATACAGCTCTTATTTGTAGAGTACTCAAGATCTGTTCTTTTTGGTGAAGATCGGTTAACGGGAAAGGGGTAGTTTACCGGCAACGTTTTTCTTATCAAGGGTAATTTTTTCTATGGCAAACGATAGCCGCAAATTCAAACAGAATCAAACAATTTTTTGCATGCAGCATTGATTTGTAGAGTACACAAGACCTATTGTTCTTAGGGAAGATCGGTTAAGGGAAAAGGGTAGTTTACCGGCAACATTTGTTTTTATCAACGGTAATTTTTTCCTATGGGAAACGATAACAGCCGCAAATTCAAACAGAATCAACTAGTCTTTTTTATACCTTTTTTAATTATACCGAACTCAAGGTCTGTTGATTTTGTTGAAGATCGGTTAAGGGGAAGGGGTAGTTTACCGGCATCGTTTTATATTTAACAAGGGTATTTAGTATGGCAAACAATAAGAGCCGCAAATTCAAACAGAATCAAATAATTTTTTGCATACATACCTGAATTGTAGAGTACTCAAGACCTATTGTTTTTGGTGCAGATCGGTTAAGGGAAAGGGGTAGTTTACCAGCAACGTTTTTTTGTCAAGGGTAATTTTTTTTCTATGGAAAACGATAACAGCTGCAAATTCAAACATGATCAAATAATTGTTTGCACACAGTCCTGATTTGTAGACTACTCAAGACCTATTGTTTTTGGTGAAAATCGGTTAACGGGAAAGGGGTAGTTTACCGGCAACGTTTTTCTTACCAAGGGTAATTTTTTTCTATGGCAAACGATAACAGCCGCAAATTCAAACAAAATCAAATAATGTTTTGGATACAGCCCTGAATTGGAGAGTTCTCAAGATCTGTTGGTTTTGGTGAAGTTCGGTTAAGGGAAAGGGGTAGTTTACAAGCAACGTTTTATGTTTTAACATGGGTATTTTCCATAGCAAACGATAACAGCCCCAAATTCAAACAGAACCAAATAATTTTTGCATACAGCCCTGAACTGTAGTGTTCTCAAGACCTATAGTTTTTGGTGAAGATCAGTTAAGGTAAAGGGGTAGTTTACCAGCAACGTTTTATGTTTTCACTAGGGTACTTTCTATGGCAAACGATAACAGACGCAAATTCAAACATAATCAAATAATTTTTTGCATGCAACTCTGAAATGTAGAGTTCTCAAGACCTATTGTTTTTGGTGAAGATCTGTTAAGGGGAAGAGGTAGTTTACCGGCAACGTTTCTTTATCAAGGGTAATTTTTCCTATGGCAAACGATAACAGCCGCAAATTCAAACAGAATCAAATAATGTTTAGCATACAGCGCTGAATTGTAATGTTGTCAAGATTTGTTTGTTTTGGTGAAGATCGGTTAAGGGAAAGGGGTAGTTTACTAGCAACGTTTTATGTTTTAACATGGGTATTTTCTATAGCAAACGATAACAGCCCCAAATTCAAACAGAATCAAATAATGTTTTGAATACAGCCCTGAATTGTAGAGTGCTCAAGACCTATTGTTTGTGGTGAAGATCGGTTAAGGGAAAGGGGTAGTTTACCTGCAACGGTTTATGTTTTAAAAGGGTATTTTCTATGGAAAACGATAAGAGCCGCAAATTCAAACAGAATCAAATAATGTTTTGCATACAGCCCTGATGTGTAGAGTACTCATGATCTATTGTTTTTGGTGAAGATCGGTTAATGGAAAGGGGCAGTTTACCTGCAACGTTTTATGTTTTAAAAGGGTATTTTCTATGGCAAACGATAAAATCCGCAAATTCAAACAAAATCAAATACTTTTTTGCATACAGCTCTTATTTGTAGAGTACTCAAGATCTGTTCTTTTTGGTGAAGATCGGTTAACGGGAAAGGGGTAGTTTACCGGCAACGTTTTTCTTATCAAGGGTAATTTTTTCTATGGCAAACGATAGCCGCAAATTCAAACAGAATCAAACAATTTTTTGCATGCAGCATTGATTTGTAGAGTACACAAGACCTATTGTTCTTAGGGAAGATCGGTTAAGGGAAAAGGGTAGTTTACCGGCAACATTTGTTTTTATCAACGGTAATTTTTTCCTATGGGAAACGATAACAGCCGCAAATTCAAACAGAATCAACTAGCCTTTTTTATACCTTTTTTAATTATACCGAACTCAAGGTCTGTTGATTTTGTTGAAGATCGGTTAAGGGGAAGGGGTAGTTTACCGGCATCGTTTTATATTTAACAAGGGTATTTAGTATGGCAAACAATAAGAGCCGCAAATTCAAACAGAATCAAATAATTTTTTGCATACATACCTGAATTGTAGAGTACTCAAGACCTATTGTTTTTGGTGCAGATCGGTTAAGGGAAAGGGGTAGTTTACCAGCAACGTTTTTTTGTCAAGGGTAATTTTTTTTCTATGGAAAACGATAACAGCTGCAAATTCAAACATGATCAAATAATTGTTTGCACACAGTCCTGATTTGTAGACTACTCAAGACCTATTGTTTTTGGTGAAAATCGGTTAACGGGAAAGGGGTAGTTTACCGGCAACGTTTTTCTTACCAAGGGTAATTTTTTTCTATGGCAAACGATAACAGCCGCAAATTCAAACAAAATCAAATAATGTTTTGGATACAGCCCTGAATTGGAGAGTTCTCAAGATCTGTTGGTTTTGGTGAAGTTCGGTTAAGGGAAAGGGGTAGTTTACAAGCAACGTTTTATGTTTTAACATGGGTATTTTCCATAGCAAACGATAACAGCCCCAAATTCAAACAGAATCAAATAATTTTTGCATACAGCCCTGAATTCTAGTGTTCTCAAGACCTGTATTTTTTGTGAAGTTCAGTTAAGGTAAAGGGGTAGTTTACCAGAACGTTTTATGTTTTAACTAGGGTACTTTATATGGCAAACGATAACAGCCGCAAATTCAAACCTAATCAAATAATTTTTTGCAAGCAACTCTGAATTGTAGAGTTCTCAAGACCTATTGTTTTTGGTGAAGATCTGTTAAGGGGAAGGGGTAGTTTACCGGCAACGTTTCTTTATCAAGGGTAATTTTTCTTATGGCAAACGATAACAGCCGCAAATTCAAACAGAATCAAATAATGTTTAGCATACAGCGCTGAATTGTAATGTTGTCAAGATTCGTTGGTTTTGGTGAAGATCGGTTAAGGGAAAGGGGTAGTTTACCAGCAACATTTTATGTTTTAACAAGGGTCATTGTTTTTTTGACGAATGATAACTGCCGTAAATTCAAAGAGAATCAAATAATATTTTGCATACAGCCCTGAACTGTAGAGTTCTAAAGAGGTGTCGTTTTTGGTGAAGATCGGTTGAGGGAAAGGGGTAGTTTACCAGCAACGTTTTATGTTTTAAAAGGGTATTTTCTATGGCAAACGATAAGAGCCGCAAACTGAAACAGAATCAAGTAATTTTTTGCATACAGCCCTGATTTGTAGAGTACTCAAGACTTATTGTTTTTGGTGAAGATCGGTTAAGGGAAAGGGGTAGTTTACCGGCAACGTTTTATTTTTTAAAAGGGTATTTTCTATGGCAAACGATAAGAGCCGCAAATTCAAACAAAATCAAATAATTGTTTGCACGCAGTCCTGATTTGTAGACTACTCAAGACGTATTGTTTTTGGTGAAGATCGGTTAAGGGAAAGGGGTAGTTTACCTGCAACGTTTTATTTTTTAAAAGGGTATTTTCTATGGCAAACGATAAGAGCCGCAAATTCAAACAAAATCAAATAATTATTTGCACACAGTCCTGATTTGTAGACTACTCAAGACCTATTGTTTTTGGTGAAGATCGGTTAACGGGAAGGGGTAGTTTACCTGCAACGTTTTTCTTATCAAGGGTAATTTTACTTCCATATTCCTTAAGGAAATGGAAGTATGGTGATGGCAAAAAAAAAACGTGTCCGAGATTATTGCAGATTCTGATTGTACTACACTCAAAACATGAAAAAAACCGTTTTCCGAAAAGTGTCTGTGTGTCTGTGAGTAGATTTTTTTTCTATGGCAAACGATAACTGCCGGAAATTCAAACAGAATCAAATAATTTTTTGCATACAGCCCTGATTTGTAGAGTACTCACGACCTATTATTTTTGGTGAAGATCGGTTGAGAGAAAGGGGTAGTTTACTTGCAACGGTTTTTTTTATCAAGGGAAATTTTTTTTTTTTGGCAAACGATAACAGCCGCAAATTCAAACAGAATCAAATAATGTTTCACATACAGCCCTGAATTGTAGAGTTCTCAAGACCTATTGTTTTTTGGTGAAGATCGGTTAAGGGAAAGGGGTAGTTTACCGGTAACGTTTTATGTTTTAACAAGGGTATTTCCTATGGCAATAGATAACAGCCGCAAATTCAAACAGAATCAAAAGATTATTTGCATACAGCCCTACGTTGTAGAGTTCTCAAGACCTATTGTTTTTGGTGAAGATCAGTTAAGGCCAAGGGGTAGTTTACCAGCAACGTTTTTTTAACAAGGGTATTGTATATGGCAAACGATAACAGCCGCAAATTCAAACAGAATCAAATAATGTTTTGCATACAGTCCTGATTTGTAGAGTACTCAATACCTACTGTTTTTGGTGAAGATCGGTTAAGGGGAAGGGGTAGTTTACCAGCAACGTTTTTTTATCAAGCGTATTTTCTATGGCAAACGATGGCCGCAAATTCAAACAGAATCAAACAATTTTTTGCATACAGCATTGATTTGTAGAGTACACAAGACCTGTTGTTTTTAGGGAAGATCGGTTAAGGGGAAGGGGTAGTTTACCGGTAACCTTTTACGTTTTAACAACAGTAAAGTACTTGAAAATTCATTTAAACTTTTTAAACAATGGTAATTGTTAAAAATAAAATAATTTGTTGCCAGGGAATAAAATTATAATTTTTTTATTTTAATGTAAATTATGTATGAGTTAATATGTTTATATATATATAATTCTTCTGTACGTGTGTATGTTACTGAACTCCTCCATGTATAAAATAATATATCGTTCGTGGCAGGTAAGCATATCTCAGTTATGTAATATTTCAATTTCCATTTTATTATTATGCCTACAGCAATAAAAAGGCAGGTAACACACACACACACACACACACACACACACACACACACACACACACACACACACACACACACACACACACACACACACACACACACACACACACACACACACACACACACACACACACACACACACAATTCACGTTATTTCTGGCCTCACTCATGTTTATTTTCTTACATTTGCACGCTTTTTAAATGGAAAGTGCCGAAACCCACACCAACATAACGCGTGCAAGCCGAAAAAATGGACATCAATTTGCTTCCTGTGGATCGCTGGGCAATGTAACTGCACGTGTTTACAGAGGAACGATTCATAGACAGACTTTTCGTCTTTAGGGGATGAACCCTCTGCAAGATGCTGAGGGTCCATGAGTGACTTCGGAGCGCTCCTTCTTTTTCGCGTGTTTGTTCTGTGAAACGTACACCGTAGATTCGCAGCTTTACTCTAAGCAACGCTCAATAGGAAATGTTGAAAATTTTTGTCCACAGTGTACCCTCATTCACACTAAACCTGCTCTGATGTGTTAATTACGGACATCGTAGTATTAAAACTTTGGAGACTTGAGCACTACTTAATGGAGATCAATCATTAACTTATACAAGCCATTAATTTTATGCATATATTTTATATATATATGTGTACAACGTTATCGGCAACAAAGAAGTAGTTTTTGTTAAAATTCCTTCCCGGGATATTTGGCCGTAGTCCAATGTTTTCTACAAAACCAGACGTTTCGGCAATGCCATCGACTTCCATCATCAGTGAAAATCGAGTGCGATAACGTGAGGTGGTATACGTTAGTGACCACAGTACTGTGGATAAGGCTGAAGCAGTAAGTAGAAAGAAGTCTTTTCTATGGTACTATTTCATTTCGAAAATGATTTTTAATATAAACCTTAGAATATGGAAGTCATGTATATTTCTCCATACCGATATTTTACTTCCATGTTCCTTAAGGAAATGGAAGTATAGTGATGGCAAAATAAATCGTGTTCGAGATTATTGCAGATTCTGATTGTACTACACTCAAAACATGAAAAAAGTCGTTTTTCGAAAGTGTCTGTGTGTCTATCTGTGTGTCTATAGATTTTTTTTCTATGGCAAACGATAGCCGCAAATTCAAACTGAATCAAATAATTTTTTGCAAACAGCCCTGATTAGTAGAGTACTCACGACCTGTTGTTTTTGGTGAAGATCGGTTGAGGGAAAAGGGTAGTTTACCAGCAACGTTTTATGTTTTAACAAGTGTATTATCTATGGCAAACGATAATAGCCGCAAATTCAAACGGAATCAACTACTCTTTTGCACACAGCCCTGAATTATAGAGTTCTCAAGACCTGTTGATTTTGGTGATGATCGGTTAAGGGAAAGGGGTAGTTTACCGGCTACGTTTTATGTTTTAAAACGGTATTTTCTATGGCAAACGATAAGAGCCGCAAATTCAAACAGAATCAAATAATGTTTTGCATACAGCCCTGATCTGTAGAGTACTCAAGACCTATTGTTTTAGGTAAAGATCGGTTGAGGGAAAGGGGTAGTGTACCAGCAACGTTTTATGTTTTAAAAGGGTATTTTTTATGGCAAACGATAATAGTCGCAAATTGAAACAGAATCAAATAATATTTTGCATACAGGCCTAATTGTAGAGTACTCAAGGCCTATTGATTTTGGTGAAGATCGGTTAAGGGATAGGGGTAGTTTACCGGCAACATTTTATAATTTAACAAGGGTATTTTTTATGGCAAACGATAAAATCCGCAAATTCAAACAGAATCAACTAGTCTTTTGCATACAGCCCTGAATTATAGAGTTCTCAAGACCAGTTGGTTTTGGTTAAGATCGGTTAAGTGAAAGGGGTAGTTTACCTGCAACATTATATATTTGTCAAGGGTATTTTCTATGGCAAATGGTAAAGCGGCTAATGTAAACAGAATCAAATAATGTTTTGAATACAGCCCTGAATTGTAGAGTGCTCAAGACCTATTGTTTGTGGTGAAGATCGGTTAAGGGAAAGGGGTAGTTTACCTGCAACGGTTTATGTTTTAAAAGGGTATTTTCTATGGAAAACGATAAGAGCCGCAAATTCAAACAGAATCAAATAATTTTTTGCATACAGCCCTGATGTGTAGAGTACTCATGATCTATTGTTTTTGGTGAAGATCGGTTAATGGAAAGGGGCAGTTTACCTGCAACGTTTTATGTTTTAAAAGGGTATTTTCTATGGCAAACGATAAAATCCGCAAATTCAAACAAAATCAAATACTTTTTTGCATACAGCTCTTATTTGTAGAGTACTCAAGATCTGTTCTTTTTGGTGAAGATCGGTTAACGGGAAAGGGGTAGTTTACCGGCAACGTTTTTCTTATCAAGGGTAATTTTTTCTATGGCAAACGATAGCCGCAAATTCAAACAGAATCAAACAATTTTTTGCATGCAGCATTGATTTGTAGAGTACACAAGACCTATTGTTCTTAGGGAAGATCGGTTAAGGGAAAAGGGTAGTTTACCGGCAACATTTGTTTTTATCAACGGTAATTTTTTCCTATGGGAAACGATAACAGCCGCAAATTCAAACAGAATCAACTAGTCTTTTTTATACCTTTTTTAATTATACCGAACTCAAGGTCTGTTGATTTTGTTGAAGATCGGTTAAGGGGAAGGGGTAGTTTACCGGCATCGTTTTATATTTAACAAGGGTATTTAGTATGGCAAACAATAAGAGCCGCAAATTCAAACAGAATCAAATAATTTTTTGCATACATACCTGAATTGTAGAGTACTCAAGACCTATTGTTTTTGGTGCAGATCGGTTAAGGGAAAGGGGTAGTTTACCAGCAACGTTTTTTTGTCAAGGGTAATTTTTTTTCTATGGAAAACGATAACAGCTGCAAATTCAAACATGATCAAATAATTGTTTGCACACAGTCCTGATTTGTAGACTACTCAAGACCTATTGTTTTTGGTGAAAATCGGTTAACGGGAAAGGGGTAGTTTACCGGCAACGTTTTTCTTACCAAGGGTAATTTTTTTCTATGGCAAACGATAACAGCCGCAAATTCAAACAAAATCAAATAATGTTTTGGATACAGCCCTGAATTGGAGAGTTCTCAAGATCTGTTGGTTTTGGTGAAGTTCGGTTAAGGGAAAGGGGTAGTTTACAAGCAACGTTTTATGTTTTAACATGGGTATTTTCCATAGCAAACGATAACAGCCCCAAATTCAAACAGAACCAAATAATTTTTGCATACAGCCCTGAACTGTAGTGTTCTCAAGACCTATAGTTTTTGGTGAAGATCAGTTAAGGTAAAGGGGTAGTTTACCAGCAACGTTTTATGTTTTCACTAGGGTACTTTCTATGGCAAACGATAACAGACGCAAATTCAAACATAATCAAATAATTTTTTGCATGCAACTCTGAAATGTAGAGTTCTCAAGACCTATTGTTTTTGGTGAAGATCTGTTAAGGGGAAGAGGTAGTTTACCGGCAACGTTTCTTTATCAAGGGTAATTTTTCCTATGGCAAACGATAACAGCCGCAAATTCAAACAGAATCAAATAATGTTTAGCATACAGCGCTGAATTGTAATGTTGTCAAGATTTGTTTGTTTTGGTGAAGATCGGTTAAGGGAAAGGGGTAGTTTACTAGCAACGTTTTATGTTTTAACATGGGTATTTTCTATAGCAAACGATAACAGCCCCAAATTCAAACAGAATCAAATAATGTTTTGAATACAGCCCTGAATTGTAGAGTGCTCAAGACCTATTGTTTGTGGTGAAGATCGGTTAAGGGAAAGGGGTAGTTTACCTGCAACGGTTTATGTTTTAAAAGGGTATTTTCTATGGAAAACGATAAGAGCCGCAAATTCAAACAGAATCAAATAATGTTTTGCATACAGCCCTGATGTGTAGAGTACTCATGATCTATTGTTTTTGGTGAAGATCGGTTAATGGAAAGGGGCAGTTTACCTGCAACGTTTTATGTTTTAAAAGGGTATTTTCTATGGCAAACGATAAAATCCGCAAATTCAAACAAAATCAAATACTTTTTTGCATACAGCTCTTATTTGTAGAGTACTCAAGATCTGTTCTTTTTGGTGAAGATCGGTTAACGGGAAAGGGGTAGTTTACCGGCAACGTTTTTCTTATCAAGGGTAATTTTTTCTATGGCAGACGATAGCCGCAAATTCAAACAGAATCAAACAATTTTTTGCATGCAGCATTGATTTGTAGAGTACACAAGACCTATTGTTCTTAGGGAAGATCGGTTAAGGGAAAAGGGTAGTTTACCGGCAACATTTGTTTTTATCAACGGTAATTTTTTCCTATGGGAAACGATAACAGCCGCAAATTCAAACAGAATCAACTAGCCTTTTTTATACCTTTTTTAATTATACCGAACTCAAGGTCTGTTGATTTTGTTGAAGATCGGTTAAGGGGAAGGGGTAGTTTACCGGCATCGTTTTATATTTAACAAGGGTATTTAGTATGGCAAACAATAAGAGCCGCAAATTCAAACAGAATCAAATAATTTTTTGCATACATACCTGAATTGTAGAGTACTCAAGACCTATTGTTTTTGGTGCAGATCGGTTAAGGGAAAGGGGTAGTTTACCAGCAACGTTTTTTTGTCAAGGGTAATTTTTTTTCTATGGAAAACGATAACAGCTGCAAATTCAAACATGATCAAATAATTGTTTGCACACAGTCCTGATTTGTAGACTACTCAAGACCTATTGTTTTTGGTGAAAATCGGTTAACGGGAAAGGGGTAGTTTACCGGCAACGTTTTTCTTACCAAGGGTAATTTTTTTCTATGGCAAACGATAACAGCCGCAAATTCAAACAAAATCAAATAATGTTTTGGATACAGCCCTGAATTGGAGAGTTCTCAAGATCTGTTGGTTTTGGTGAAGTTCGGTTAAGGGAAAGGGGTAGTTTACAAGCAACGTTTTATGTTTTAACATGGGTATTTTCCATAGCAAACGATAACAGCCCCAAATTCAAACAGAATCAAATAATTTTTGCATACAGCCCTGAATTCTAGTGTTCTCAAGACCTGTATTTTTTGTGAAGTTCAGTTAAGGTAAAGGGGTAGTTTACCAGAACGTTTTATGTTTTAACTAGGGTACTTTATATGGCAAACGATAACAGCCGCAAATTCAAACCTAATCAAATAATTTTTTGCAAGCAACTCTGAATTGTAGAGTTCTCAAGACCTATTGTTTTTGGTGAAGATCTGTTAAGGGGAAGGGGTAGTTTACCGGCAACGTTTCTTTATCAAGGGTAATTTTTCTTATGGCAAACGATAACAGCCGCAAATTCAAACAGAATCAAATAATGTTTAGCATACAGCGCTGAATTGTAATGTTGTCAAGATTCGTTGGTTTTGGTGAAGATCGGTTAAGGGAAAGGGGTAGTTTACCAGCAACATTTTATGTTTTAACAAGGGTCATTGTTTTTTTGACGAATGATAACTGCCGTAAATTCAAAGAGAATCAAATAATATTTTGCATACAGCCCTGAACTGTAGAGTTCTAAAGAGGTGTCGTTTTTGGTGAAGATCGGTTGAGGGAAAGGGGTAGTTTACCAGCAACGTTTTATGTTTTAAAAGGGTATTTTCTATGGCAAACGATAAGAGCCGCAAACTGAAACAGAATCAAGTAATTTTTTGCATACAGCCCTGATTTGTAGAGTACTCAAGACTTATTGTTTTTGGTGAAGATCGGTTAAGGGAAAGGGGTAGTTTACCGGCAACGTTTTATTTTTTAAAAGGGTATTTTCTATGGCAAACGATAAGAGCCGCAAATTCAAACAAAATCAAATAATTGTTTGCACGCAGTCCTGATTTGTAGACTACTCAAGACGTATTGTTTTTGGTGAAGATCGGTTGAGGGAAAGGGGTAGTTTACCTGCAACGTTTTATTTTTTAAAAGGGTATTTTCTATGGCAAACGATAAGAGCCGCAAATTCAAACAAAATCAAATAATTATTTGCACACAGTCCTGATTTGTAGACTACTCAAGACCTATTGTTTTTGGTGAAGATCGGTTAACGGGAAGGGGTAGTTTACCTGCAACGTTTTTCTTATCAAGGGTAATTTTACTTCCATATTCCTTAAGGAAATGGAAGTATGGTGATGGCAAAAAAAATCGTGTCCGAGATTATTGCAGATTCTGATTGTACTACACTCAAAACATGAAAAAAACCGTTTTCCGAAAAGTGTCTGTGTGTCTGTGAGTAGATTTTTTTTCTATGGCAAACGATAACTGCCGGAAATTCAAACAGAATCAAATAATTTTTTGCATACAGCCCTGATTTGTAGAGTACTCACGACCTATTATTTTTGGTGAAGATCGGTTGAGAGAAAGGGGTAGTTTACTTGCAACGGTTTTTTTTATCAAGGGAAATTTTTTTTTTTTGGCAAACGATAACAGCCGCAAATTCAAACAGAATCAAATAATGTTTCACATACAGCCCTGAATTGTAGAGTTCTCAAGACCTATTGTTTTTTGGTGAAGATCGGTTAAGGGAAAGGGGTAGTTTACCGGTAACGTTTTATGTTTTAACAAGGGTATTTCCTATGGCAATAGATAACAGCCGCAAATTCAAACAGAATCAAAAGATTATTTGCATACAGCCCTACGTTGTAGAGTTCTCAAGACCTATTGTTTTTGGTGAAGATCAGTTAAGGCCAAGGGGTAGTTTACCAGCAACGTTTTTTTAACAAGGGTATTGTATATGGCAAACGATAACAGCCGCAAATTCAAACAGAATCAAATAATGTTTTGCATACAGTCCTGATTTGTAGAGTACTCAATACCTACTGTTTTTGGTGAAGATCGGTTAAGGGGAAGGGGTAGTTTACCAGCAACGTTTTTTTATCAAGCGTATTTTCTATGGCAAACGATGGCCGCAAATTCAAACAGAATCAAACAATTTTTTGCATACAGCATTGATTTGTAGAGTACACAAGACCTGTTGTTTTTAGGGAAGATCGGTTAAGGGGAAGGGGTAGTTTACCGGTAACCTTTTACGTTTTAACAACAGTAAAGTACTTGAAAATTCATTTAAACTTTTTAAACAATGGTAATTGTTAAAAATAAAATAATTTGTTGCCAGGGAATAAAATTATAATTTTTTTATTTTAATGTAAATTATGTATGAGTTAATATGTTTATATATATATAATTCTTCTGTACGTGTGTATGTTACTGAACTCCTCCATGTATAAAATAATATATCGTTCGTGGCAGGTAAGCATATCTCAGTTATGTAATATTTCAATTTCCATTTTATTATTATGCCTACAGCAATAAAAAGGCAGGTAACACACACACACACACACACACACACACACACACACACACACACACACACACACACACACACACACACACACACACACACACACACACACACACACACACACACACACACACACACAATTCACGTTATTTCTGGCCTCACTCATGTTTATTTTCTTACATTTGCACGCTTTTTAAATGGAAAGTGCCGAAACCCACACCAACATAACGCGTGCAAGCCGAAAAAATGGACATCAATTTGCTTCCTGTGGATCGCTGGGCAATGTAACTGCACGTGTTTACAGAGGAACGATTCATAGACAGACTTTTCGTCTTTAGGGGATGAACCCTCTGCAAGATGCTGAGGGTCCATGAGTGACTTCGGAGCGCTCCTTCTTTTTCGCGTGTTTGTTCTGTGAAACGTACACCGTAGATTCGCAGCTTTACTCTAAGCAACGCTCAATAGGAAATGTTGAAAATTTTTGTCCACAGTGTACCCTCATTCACACTAAACCTGCTCTGATGTGTTAATTACGGACATCGTAGTATTAAAACTTTGGAGACTTGAGCACTACTTAATGGAGATCAATCATTAACTTATACAAGCCATTAATTTTATGCATATATTTTATATATATATGTGTACAACGTTATCGGCAACAAAGAAGTAGTTTTTGTTAAAATTCCTTCCCGGGATATTTGGCCGTAGTCCAATGTTTTCTACAAAACCAGACGTTTCGGCAATGCCATCGACTTCCATCATCAGTGAAAATCGAGTGCGATAACGTGAGGTGGTATACGTTAGTGACCACAGTACTGTGGATAAGGCTGAAGCAGTAAGTAGAAAGAAGTCTTTTCTATGGTACTATTTCATTTCGAAAATGATTTTTAATATAAACCTTAGAATATGGAAGTCATGTATATTTCTCCATACCGATATTTTACTTCCATGTTCCTTAAGGAAATGGAAGTATAGTGATGGCAAAATAAATCGTGTTCGAGATTATTGCAGATTCTGATTGTACTACACTCAAAACATGAAAAAAGTCGTTTTTCGAAAGTGTCTGTGTGTCTATCTGTGTGTCTATAGATTTTTTTTCTATGGCAAACGATAGCCGCAAATTCAAACTGAATCAAATAATTTTTTGCAAACAGCCCTGATTAGTAGAGTACTCACGACCTGTTGTTTTTGGTGAAGATCGGTTGAGGGAAAAGGGTAGTTTACCAGCAACGTTTTATGTTTTAACAAGTGTATTATCTATGGCAAACGATAATAGCCGCAAATTCAAACGGAATCAACTACTCTTTTGCACACAGCCCTGAATTATAGAGTTCTCAAGACCTGTTGATTTTGGTGATGATCGGTTAAGGGAAAGGGGTAGTTTACCGGCTACGTTTTATGTTTTAAAACGGTATTTTCTATGGCAAACGATAAGAGCCGCAAATTCAAACAGAATCAAATAATGTTTTGCATACAGCCCTGATCTGTAGAGTACTCAAGACCTATTGTTTTAGGTAAAGATCGGTTGAGGGAAAGGGGTAGTGTACCAGCAACGTTTTATGTTTTAAAAGGGTATTTTTTATGGCAAACGATAATAGTCGCAAATTGAAACAGAATCAAATAATATTTTGCATACAGGCCTAATTGTAGAGTACTCAAGGCCTATTGATTTTGGTGAAGATCGGTTAAGGGATAGGGGTAGTTTACCGGCAACATTTTATAATTTAACAAGGGTATTTTCTATGGCAAACGATAAAATCCGCAAATTCAAACAGAATCAACTAGTCTTTTGCATACAGCCCTGAATTATAGAGTTCTCAAGACCAGTTGGTTTTGGTTAAGATCGGTTAAGTGAAAGGGGTAGTTTACCTGCAACATTATATATTTGTCAAGGGTATTTTCTATGGCAAATGGTAAAGCGGCTAATGTAAACAGAATCAAATAATGTTTTGAATACAGCCCTGAATTGTAGAGTGCTCAAGACCTATTGTTTGTGGTGAAGATCGGTTAAGGGAAAGGGGTAGTTTACCTGCAACGGTTTATGTTTTAAAAGGGTATTTTCTATGGAAAACGATAAGAGCCGCAAATTCAAACAGAATCAAATAATTTTTTGCATACAGCCCTGATATGTAGAGTACTCATGATCTATTGTTTTTGGTGAAGATCGGTTAATGGAAAGGGGCAGTTTACCTGCAACGTTTTATGTTTTAAAAGGGTATTTTCTATGGCAAACGATAAAATCCGCAAATTCAAACAAAATCAAATACTTTTTTGCATACAGCTCGTATTTGTAGAGTACTCAAGATCTGTTCTTTTTGGTGAAGATCGGTTAACGGGAAAGGGGTAGTTTACCGGCAACGTTTTTCTTATCAAGGGTAATTTTTTCTATGGCAAACGATAGCCGCAAATTCAAACAGAATCAAACAATTTTTTGCATGCAGCATTGATTTGTAGAGTACACAAGACCTATTGTTCTTAGGGAAGATCGGTTAAGGGAAAAGGGTAGTTTACCGGCAACATTTGTTTTTATCAACGGTAATTTTTTCCTATGGGAAACGATAACAGCCGCAAATTCAAACAGAATCAACTAGTCTTTTTTATACCTTTTTTAATTATACCGAACTCAAGGTCTGTTGATTTTGTTGAAGATCGGTTAAGGGGAAGGGGTAGTTTACCGGCATCGTTTTATATTTAACAAGGGTATTTAGTATGGCAAACAATAAGAGCCGCAAATTCAAACAGAATCTAATAATTTTTTGCATACATACCTGAATTGTAGAGTACTCAAGACCTATTGTTTTTGGTGCAGATCGGTTAAGGGAAAGGGGTAGTTTACCAGCAACGTTTTTTTGTCAAGGGTAATTTTTTTTTTATGGAAAACGATAACAGCTGCAAATTCAAACATGATCAAATAATTGTTTGCACACAGTCCTGATTTGTAGACTACTCAAGACCTATTGTTTTTGGTGAAAATCGGTTAACGGGAAAGGGGTAGTTTACCGGCAACGTTTTTCTTACCAAGGGTAATTTTTTTCTATGGCAAACGATAACAGCCGCAAATTCAAACAAAATCAAATAATGTTTTGGATACAGCCCTGAATTGGAGAGTTCTCAAGATCTGTTGGTTTTGGTGAAGTTCGGTTAAGGGAAAGGGGTAGTTTACAAGCAACGTTTTATGTTTTAACATGGGTATTTTCCATAGCAAACGATAACAGCCCCAAATTCAAACAGAACCAAATAATTTTTGCATACAGCCCTGAACTGTAGTGTTCTCAAGACCTATAGTTTTTGGTGAAGATCAGTTAAGGTAAAGGGGTAGTTTACCAGCAACGTTTTATGTTTTCACTAGGGTACTTTCTATGGCAAACGATAACAGACGCAAATTCAAACATAATCAAATAATTTTTTGCATGCAACTCTGAAATGTAGAGTTCTCAAGACCTATTGTTTTTGGTGAAGATCTGTTAAGGGGAAGAGGTAGTTTACCGGCAACGTTTCTTTATCAAGGGTAATTTTTCCTATGGCAAACGATAACAGCCGCAAATTCAAACAGAATCAAATAATGTTTAGCATACAGCGCTGAATTGTAATGTTGTCAAGATTTGTTTGTTTTGGTGAAGATCGGTTAAGGGAAAGGGGTAGTTTACCAGCAACATTTTATGTTTTAACAAGGGTAATTTTTTCTATGACGAACGATAACTGCCGTAAATTCAAAGAGAATCAAATAATATTTTGCATACTGCCCTGAATTGTAGAGTTCTCAAGATTTGTCGTTTTTGGTGAAGATCGGTTGAGGGAAAGGGGTAGTTTACCAGCAACGTTTTATGTTTTAACAAGTGTATTATCTATGGCAAACGATAAGAGCCGCAAATTCAAACAGAATCAAACAATTTTTTGCATACAGCCGTGAATTGTAGAGTACTCAAGACCTGTTATGTTTGGTGAAGATCTGTTAAGGGAAGGGGTAGTTTACCTGCAACGTTTTTATTTATCAAGTGTAATTTTCTTCTATGGCAAACGATAACAGCCGCAAATTCAAACAGAATCAAATAATGTTTTGTATACAGCCCTGAATTGTAGAGTTCTCAAAACCTTTTGGTGTTGGTGAAGAACAGTTATTGGAAAGGGGTAGTTTACCTGCAACATTTTATGTTTTAACAAGGGTTTTTTTTTAATGACGAACGATAACTGCCGTAAATTCAAACAGAATAAACTACTTTTTTGCATACCTTTTTGAATTATAGAGAACTCAAGAGGTCTGTTCATTTTGTTGAAGATCGGTTAAGGGAAAAGGGGTAGTTTACCAGCAACATTTTATGTTTTAACAAGGGTAATTTTTTTTGTTGACGAACGATAACTGCCGCAAATTCAAATAGAATCAAATAATTTTTTGCATAATGTCCTGAATTGTAAAGAAGTGAAGACCTGTGATTTTGGTGAAGATCGGTTAAGGGAAAGGGGTAGTTTACCGGCCACTGTTCATGTTTTAACAAGAGTAATTGTTTCTATGACGAACGATAACTGCCGCACATTCAAACAGAATCAATTATTTTTTCATGCATCCCTGCATTGTAGAGGACTGAAGGTCTATTGATTTTTGTGAGATCGGTTAAGAGAAAGGGGTAGTTTACCTGCAACATTTTATGTTTTAACAAGAGTAAAGTACTTAATTTTGATAAACAAAGTATCCTGATAAGAAGCTCATAATAATCCACTGTAGAAACGTAGATGAAATATCTATAAATGAAGAGGCTAGTGAACGGGGTGGGGATAATTTTCTTTTAATGAAAATTGTAGTTGAAGAGGGAGGGGAGAATTTTTTATATGTGTACTACGTTATCGGCAACAAAGAAGTAGTTTTATGTTAAATTCCTTCCTGGGCTGTTTAGCCGTAGTCCAATGTTTTCTGCAAAACCAGACGTTTCGGCAATGCCATCGACTGCCATCATCAGTGAAAATCGAGTGCGAAAACGTGAGGTGGTATACGTTAGTGACCACAGTACTGTGGTTAAGGCTGAAGCAATAGAAAGAAGTAGTTTCTATGGAAATATTTCATTTCGAATATGATTTTAAATATAAATCTTAGAACATGGAAGTCATGTATGGATCTCCATACCGATATTTTTTTTTAGTGGCTTATATGTTACACTGTGAGATCAGAGTTACAACATAAATTTTCTTGCTTTATATGTTAATACGAGGTAAGATAAATAACAGAACTAAGCATAGTTAAAGACAAGATAAGTGCCACGATTAGACAGTTCATACACAGAATTTTCCTCGCGACACGAGTGAAAGTTCCCCGCGTGATTTGCACTAATTTAGTGACACGACAATGGTAATTGTGTAGTGTTTCTGTTTATTAATTATTGATTGATTTATTTTTTCTGTTGTTTTAATTATGACGTAGGCCTATTTCGCAAAAAATATGGACAATTGACATGATTATAACAACCTTGAACATAATATACGTTAGGACCAAAAATTCTATTTATGTAATCAATACGCTCATGTACACGACTATGAACTGACCCTAAAATTTAAATATTATTAAATGTTTACTTATCTCATCCACTTACTGTATACACTCTTAGTATGTATAGGCCCTACGTAATCCACTTCGTACATATCGAAGCAGACATAAAGAAAGCCAGAGGAGGAACGACGTACAAAGGAGAGGTCGGTGAGATAAGGCTTTCTGGCGGATACACCCTCTCTGGCGATTTCTTTATACATTTTAATTTTAGAAAGTGACATAAAAGGATCTTTCTACGGAACCAAGGGTGGACTAACGGACTGCGAACAAGTATGAATGGTTTGTAATGTTGAAATTGACAGAGTAATTCCAGAAAACGTCATTCAACAATATTAAACACAACAGATAATAGAAGTGTGTACTTTAACAATTGTTTTTTTACTACTACAGTACATTTTACTGTTGTGTTGCGCGCGCGCGCCTGTGTGTGTGTGTTGTGAGTCCTTCATAATTTCACAGTGATGATTTGTTCACAGTAATCTTGTGTAATTTCTCCGGATTTGATAATAATTTGTTCGGATTCGAACTGACTATAGCAAAACGTTATATAGACGGTCAGAATAAATTTACCTCGTAATATTAAAATATCGCTATCACACAATCAAGAGTTTAGTTGAATAGCCGTACAGGAAATGTAAAATTCAGATAGTACTGTGCCTGTCTGCTTACAATAGACAGGAGTTTACAATGTTGCCTTGATCTCATCCTTATCGACATTATTCAGATAGTACTGTGCCTGTCTGCTGTACAATTTACAATGTTTAGTACTGTGCCTGTCTGCTGTACAATTTACAATGTTTAGTACTGTGCCTGTCTGCTGTACAATTTACAATGTTGCCTTGATCTCATCCTTATCGACATTATTCAGATAGTACTGTGCCTGTCTGCTGTACAATTTACAATGTTGCCTTGATCTCATCCTTATCGACATTATTCAGATAGTATTGTGCCTGTCTGCTGTACAATTTACAATGTTGCCTTGATCTCAACCTTATCGACATTATTTTAAAGCTTGCCAATAAATTTTGTTGTTGTTTTTTTTCAAAAGTCTTCATTCACTTACAAAATCGATTACTCTACCCTCATCAAGCAAAATCAGCCATTTTTATATACTGTACTTTTCTGATTTATGTACGAGTTTTTGTTACTTTATATGCGCATATTATACTAAGCTGCTACAAAATTAGAGAACTATTTATACAAGTATCATTTATTTTTGTCATTTTCTAATATTATTTTAAAATCAAAAGATACATTTTAACGAAATTTGTTTTCTACACTTTGACAGTATACTATGTTTTATTAATAATATAGGCCCTATAATTTAATATGAAGATTTAAAGGTTTTTTTTTTTTTTTTTTTTTTTTTTTTTTTTTTTTTTTTTTTTAGAAGTTCTCGTGATAATAACATTCTTTATGAAATAAAATACAAAACGTTCAGTAATTAGGTAATGTGTTTTTGTAAATAAAAACAATTATCATGTTAATTTGTGAATCTCCTCTACTCCTGTTTTTGAAAACTTGTATCAAAATATATTAGCCAGAACGCGCGCGCGCACACACACACACACGCACACTGTAAGACAAAGATAAACAACAACATTGAAATTTGAATCTAAATGACGAACTTTTGACATCACAGGTGGCGACGTTTCGGCCACCCAAATAATTGGCAGCCTTCTTCAGGCTAATTGTATACTAATACATGAAAATTAATTAATAATTCTCTATCAACGAGTCGTATTTATATTTTTTCTGTGGTGGCAAAAGATATCACAGATTTTTCTGTGATGGTCATTGAGATTCAAATTCAAATGTCTGCAATTCATCACAGCCATCTTTTAAACAAGTTGTCAACAATATTTAAACAAATTTTCAAGCCTTTGATTCCCTAACGTAGGTGTAGATGAATCCAACAGGTGTAGAGCTTAGAATTACGTGTTAAAACTGTAACAATATAATATTATTAGTAAAAGAATACATTAATTTTACACAAAATATTTAATACACTTATGTAACCGACTAATCTGTAATATTAAATACACTTACACGAAAAAACCTACATAGTTTTAACGTGCTTAACTTCTGTTTATTTTCCACAGTTGTAATCGCCTATCCCATTCCCTCGTCTAGAAAGTCTTGGAGGGTCCTGTTCAAGTACTAATTTTAATTATACTACTAATAGTACTAATTTTAAGAATGGGCCATTAGGCGCTTGGTAAAAGTGTATTGTTTGATAACTTGCTGTAATGAAAGTTTTGGAACGTCCTTTACAACTAAACTTAACGTTCATTAACTAAACAGAATTCAAAAATAATGTTTGTCTAAATCAACACTGCTCTTTGCTGTCCGGCCAGGTTCGAAATGTATTGTTATCATCAGTACTCGTATACGGGCAATATGAAAATAATTGTCACACACATAATGAGTTAAGTATTTATACAACGTTACTCTTATTCTTGTTAATATAAAGGGTAACTACACGTGCACAGTCACACAAAAAGCATTCATATATGTACTATCTCTGTATCGTCATTAAACAGATCCTGATGTTGGCAATAAATTTTGTCAAAAGGTGAAGACAAATGTTTTTAAACTGTGACTGGTCAGTAACTGCCTCAAAAAACCATTCATGATCAGTTTCATGATTTCTAGTATCAAGGCCTATTCTGTATTCCTGTGAGGAATTATTAATCGGTTTGTTGCTTATTAAACACTGTACTGGATTTATCATTAATGTTTATTAAATGTTTCCTTATTACTGCGTTTAATTAGGCTATATTATTGTGAAGTTCTGTTAATATACAACTAAAATGAAAATGGTTATGTTTATATTTACGTTAAAATAATCATACATTTCAAAATGTCAAATTTAATAGAAATAAAAAGATTTCATAATTTCACAGATATACTAAAACCAAGTTTCGTTTCGCCACCATGTTGTTAAAAAGAAATCAAATTATTTTGCAACATGCAATGACACCCCCTTGCCTTGTGAGGCAGTCATAGGCTTACGTTAAGTACGTATTGGTCACTGTTAAGACGTGTTTGCATATTTATTATGTCAATAAAGATGTGTGCACAGAGTAATGTGGTAGACACCGCTCCCAGAAGGACATACAGTAGTTGTTTGTGTGACGTCACATCCGCAGCGACGGCGACTTGAAAAGATGGAAGTTATGATATTCGGACGTAGTCTGCCGCCGTGTCAGAATGCGAGGCCACCAACAAAGGCTTCTTTCTTTCACACGAGCCGACACTCTTAAGTAAAGTGAATGAAACAAAGACTGAGTAATATTAGTGGACACAGTTAAATCTGCCTTGCTTAATCCGTATTCCCCCTTGAACGCGTTTGCCTCGTCCGGAATAATCTCTTGAAAGTGGCGCGGCCGTGTACCTATGTTTCAAGTATTAACAAATTTGGTTTTTAGTCACTGAATTCATTGAAATAAATAGTAATTTCGTATACAATGGAATTGGTTAAAGTAGATTTCCGTGTTTTATTCTGTATTCATGGAGATGCGAGAATATTTTTTTAAAAGGTACAATAACCGCGATGCATTGCATATACGACAGCGACCCAGTTCGTATTGCAATTTTAGAATCCTTTTCTACCTATCTTGAATAAACATTCGAATGAGCATTCCTTACGAAATCTACTTTAGCCTGTTTTAAGAAATATACACTAATACAAAATATTTTAACGATTGTTTTATTTAATCTAAAATTCATAAGAGGTGGTAAAACATTGATGATAATTGTTTTGAAAGTGATCTGTGTACATAATCAGCACTGGTAAATAATACTGTTTTCATACTACAATTTTCATTTTTAGTAAGACATGATTACGTTTAAAATATATTACGTTAAACAGTAATAAAAATGGACATTCCAGTTTCAAGGTATTTTAAAGCCCTTTCAATTTTCATTTTGAAACGTATTAAAATCGTAATTATTTGAATTAATTAGTTAGGTTTCAAACTTTGCGTCCTCATATTAATAATTTAAGTTAGCGGTTTCACTTAAACATAGATTTTGAGAAATAGTAAAACGACTTGGGCAGCAATGAGTGGAATACTACTTTGACCAGAAACTTGGTGATACCAGCAGCGATATTACTAGATCGCTGAGTACATCTTCACTACAGTACCCTGTAGGGTAACCGACAACGTTTGGAAGAGATACCAACCCCTTTGTGTTAACTTCCGTGAACTTTACACCTGGTTATTACATATTATTTGCTGTAAAGACGGACAAAGGGATCACACGAACGAACATAAATGTTTAATTACGTATTTAATTAGCTTACGAAATAATTAAAATTCATTATACTTATATAAGTAATTAGTTTAAGTTGAAATTAATATGATGATGTCACAATACCGACCCGACTGACTAGGAATCTATCGAAATGAAACCAAACAGTCCAAACACCTAATAACGGGAATATTCTATAAGCGAACGTAATTTCATGACGGTTATGTTAATTTTTTATCCCCTATGGTTATGTAACGTCAACCCTATGTGTAATGTTTTGAATGTATCCGCAGGTTTTCAAGCCACCTCGGCCTCTCTGCTCCGCTCCGCTATACGTAAAATATCCATGAATTATGCATTCAAGCAGCGAAGGGGACGTGTGCCGCCTAGCACTCACTGGCTATAAACTAGAACGCGTGGGCATTAAATGCTAACATTTTAGATGCAATACATTTGTAAATCGTTAAATATTATAATTTTGTTATGAAACGCGTTGTACGTTTCTATGTTAATTGTGATTATTATTTTTCTAGGAGCAATGACTTGAATGACTTCATGCAAGATGAAACTGGCTGTGCTACTGGTCACTCTGGCGAAAGCAACACTCGCATTGGACACGTGTAAGTATTACTACGTGTAAATTATCTGCAGCTGGGCCTACCTTCGTCCCCTTCATTTCAACTATGAGATCCATTTGGTTAGTCTTTCTTTTGCTCCCTACTGTTGCTTCCAAGCTTCTCCGTTTCCTTCACACTAATACCTGTAGATGACACACAATTCTTCAGGTTCTACAGTCACAGATAGCTTCTTATCGGCTCGCGAATATGCTAGTGAATAATAGTTATATACTTTTACTTCTACGTTTGCGTTAATCAGTATGTATATATGTATGTATGTATTAATGTATGAATATTTATGTATGTATTTATGTATACCATTTTTATCCTGTATTGTTTCTTAGTATTGTGGAAAAATAATGTATTTTTCCGCAAAAAACCATATTGTACCATATGGTAACCAGTACCATACTGTCTTTTACTGGACTAACCATTCTTTTGCTCTTCCTAAACTGCCTGTAGCTACAGAGTTCATTTTATTCATATGAAAAGTACAAAAGACTTATGACTGCTTTAATCCGTTTGTATGAATTTTTTAATATTATTTACTTTTGCCTATTTATGCGTTTCTTTTTTCATTGTGCTTTATCGAAACATTTCTCTCTAATATTCGTTTTTTATCGCTGTGATAATTACTTTTGTTTTTCAAAGTCAATAAATACTCTTTAATCTCCCCCCTCTCTCTCTTTCTCGCTCTCTCTCGCTCTATGTTTCTCTTCAACTTGCCTTATTAATGTGTTATTTAACATGATCTTTTCTTGCAGAATCCTTCATTCTCTTCTCTGACGTTTCCACATGCTGTTCTATTTTATCTTGTAGTATTGCGGTAAAACAATAAATAAACTGCATAACAGTGATTCCTGCACAACTCTACGTTAATTTACCCATTCTCGTATACGCGTGTTAATCTTCATAACGTTCCGATTTCTTATAGCATTTTTCTTTAATATTTTCAAACTTTATTTATAAAATATTTTCTCACTGTACTTGTGAAATTCCATTTTCACATTTCTTACTACCAGCGTCTAATTATTCTTTTTTCTTAGTGGTTTTATTATGTCTTCTTATTTTTCCGCTCCTCTTTCGACTCTATTCAAGGCAGTTCTTTCTACTACATAGACCTACAAATATATCCTGAAAAAATTTCCTGCAGTATTATAGATTACCGTGTTTTGAGCTTCTTGGCTCAAAACACCAGTTATAATAGCATAATGTTAGTATCTTTTATAATATCCTTAATGTTTTTCCATTCTTCTACCATCAGGTGTGTGTGTGTTTTGATTATTTGTGTAGAAATAACATTTCAATAACTTATAAGGAAAGGAAAATGATTTATCATATAATTAATACACGTGGATACTGTACCAAAGTCGCTCATTATTTTAAATCCAAACTTAATACTCAAAAATACAAATGTAAACAAACTAATTTACAATATTTTTTAAATTATGGATCCATAAATCATATAGCCACGGCATTCTAAAAATATTGATTTAAGAATATTAAGCAGTACCAATATCGTATGATTTTCTCATCGTGCACTGATTATATCCGATTACCATATAATAATATCCTGATTGTTCTACTTTACTTTAGGTCAAAGAAAAAAATCTATAGGGTGATACGTGTGTGTCAAACAAGATCTGTGTAAATCAAATTTAGCTACGCATTCAGTAAGTAATTCACATACATTGTTGATTTAAATAATGTAAAACTAAGCAGACATGTTGTATATCTAGGGGGTAAAAAATTAAAATATTCGGGTACTTTATGCGTTTTTAAATACCAAAAATGCGATGTCTTTTTAAAAAGAATAATTCAAACTTTTTCAGACTTTGACTAATTCATTCGAATTTAAACTTAACGTTCAATAATGCAGGCAAGAAAAGAATATTTGACAGTTCACGTAAACAAAGATTTTAACGTTGTAGCTAAACAGATGAACATACTAGCTGACACATGGCAATATTATATTGCATTTCACCACTTATCAATTCACCACGCTTTGATGGTGTAATTAATAGTATTTAAGAAATATACAAATGCAGAAATAAGTAAGTAAATGCTTATAAAAAAAATACATATACAAATATAAAATACCGTGTTCATTTAAAAAAAAACGCTCATTTTCATCTCAGTCTTTCTAGCCTAACTTTTTATTGTTTCACGGCAAAACATTGCTTAAAATCAACTACAATTCTTGTAAATTAACATATATAATGACTCCGTACACATACGTTAAACATACACATAATGTTCAATTGTTTGTGTATCCTGCTTACAAAATGCTGCTGGATAGATTTGTTGTCCTATTTTTACTTCCATATTTCCTTAAGGAATGGAAGTATGGTGATGGCAAAAAAAATCGTGTTCGAGATTATTGCAGATTCTGATTCTACTACACTCAAAACATGAAAAAAAGTCGTTTTCCGAAAAGTGTCTGTGTGTGTGTGTGTGTGTGTGTGTCTGTGTGTGTGTGTGTCTGTCTGTGTGTGTCTGTAGATTTTTTTTCTATGGCAAACGATAACTGCCGCAAATTCAAACAGAATCAAATAATTTTTTGCATACAGCCCTGATTTGTAGAGGACTCGCGACCTATTGTTTTTGGTGAAGATCGGTTGATGGAAAGGGGTAGTTTACCTGCAACGGTTTTTTTTATCAAGGGAAATTTTTTTTTTTGGCAAACGATAACAGCCGCAAATTCAAACAGAATCAAATAATGTTTCGTATACAGCCCTGAATTGTAGAGTTCTCAAGACCTTTTGTTTTTGGTGAAGATCGGTTAAGGGAAAGGGGTAGTTTACTTGTAACGTTTTATGTTTTAACAAGGGTATTTCTTATGGCAAACGATAACAGCCGCAAATTCAAACAGAATCAAACGTTTATTTGCATACAGCCCTAAATTGTAGAGTTCTCAAGACCTATTGTTTTTGGTGAAGATCGGTTAAGGGAAAGGAGTAGTTTACCTACAACGTTTTCTTAACAAGGGTATTTTCTATGGCAAACGATAACAGCCGCAAATTCAAACAGAATCAAATAATTTTCTGCATACAGCCTTGATTTGTAGAGTACTCAATACCTACTGTTTTTGGTGAAGATCGGTTGAGGGGAAGGGGTAGTTTACCTGCAACGTTTTTTATCAAGCGTATTTTCTATGGCAAACGATAACGCCGCAAATTCAAACAGAATCAAATAATTTTTTGCATACAGCCCTGATTTGTAGAGTACTCGAAACCTATTGTTTTTGGTGAAGATCGGTTGAGGGGAAGGGGTAGTTTACCTGCAACGGTTTTTTTTATCAAGGGAAATTTTTTTTTTGGCAAACGATAACAGCCGCAAATTCAAACAGACTTAAATAATGTTTCGTATACAGCCCTGAATTGTAGAGTTTTCACGACCTATTGTTTTTGGTGAAGATTGGTTAAGGGAAATGGGTAGTTTACCTGTAACGTTTTATGTTTTAACAAGGGTATTTCCTATGGCAAACGATAACAGCCGCAAATTCAAACAGAATCAAACGATTATTTGCATACTGCCCTAAATTGTAGAGTTCTCAAGACCTATTGTTTTTGGTGAAGATCGGTTGAGGGAAAGGGGCAGTTTACCTGCAACGTTTTTTTAACAAGGGTATTTTATATGGCAAACGATAACAGCCGCAAATTCAAACAGAATCAAATAATGTTTTGCATACAGCTCTGATTTGTAGAGTACTCAAGACCTGTTGTTTTTGGTGAAGATTGGTTAAGGGAAAGGGGTAGTTTACCTGCAACGTTTTTTTATCAAGCGTATTTTCTATGGCAAACGATAACAGCCGCAAATCAAACAGAATCAAATAATGGTTTGCATACGTCCCTGAATTGTAGAGTTCTCAAGGACTTTCGATTTTGGTGAAGATCGGTTAAGGGGAAGGGGTAGTTTACCTGCAACCTTTTACGTTTTAACAAGAGTAAAGTACTTGAAAATTTATTTAAACGTTTTGAAACAATGGTAATTGTTAAAAATAAAATAATTTTGTTGCCAGGCAGTAAAATTAAAATTTTTTCATTTTAATGTAAATTATGTTTGAGTTAATATCTTTATATATACAGTGGAACTTGGTTATTACGGCCTCGGCTGTTACGTCAACTCGGGTGTAGCGTTATTTTGTCATAAGTCCGGTCAAACTGATATCTTTAACATTATAAAAATTCTCGGTTTTAACGTCACTAAATATTGTACTACTCTGTTATAGCGTCAAATATTTCTCAGATATTTTACTCTAAATTTCATATAAACGTATATATGTGTGCGCGCGCGCTAGCCCATGGCTACAGACAAACATTGTATGCAAGCGATAAGCACTGTAAGAGGACTGCCGGCGCCAGCCATTTTACGTGCTCCAACGGATGGCTAGATCGATTTAAGGCCCGACACTCGATTTCCTTTGCAAAAATTTGTGGTGAGGCAAAATGCGTAGATCTGAACGTTACAGGCGATTGGGTGCGTAACACTTGGCCAGAAATTAGACGATCATATAAAGATGAAGACATCTTTAATGGACATGAAGCCGGAATTTTTTATAAATTAACTCCAGATAAGACTTTCAAATTTAAAAATGAAAAGTGCGTTGGTGGTATATGTTAGTGACCACAGTACTGTGGTTAAGGCTGAAGCAGTAAGTAGAAAGAAGTAGTTTCTATGGTAATATTTCATTTCGAAAATGATTTTAAATATAAATCTTAGAATATGGAAGTCATGTATGGTTCTCCATACCGATATTTTTATATTGCCATTAGTAAGCGCACTCTCTTTTTGTTAAATAGTAATAGTCACTTTGTATATAAATAAAACAAGCACGACTTTCTGCACGTCTGTACGTAGGCTATATTTGTTTGCCATATTGTAGACCTACTTCGGTGAATAATTTTTACAATAACTTAAAGAAAGTGTCTTTTTTTTACTGTAATTGTTGTTAAATTATAAGGTAAGTGCCGGTTCCTCTCTCATCGGCCCGCCTTAGAATTCGTCTCTCCTGCCAAGGACTTCAAGATACATTAGCCTTGCACATTGAAAGTAAATCAGGTAGGAGTGAAAACCTTTGTACTCAATGAACGAATTGATTCACTGGTCTTCTATTATTCAGTAAGAGGTGAAGAAAACACTGGTGAAATTTGCATTGGAAAGTGTCAGCGTCGAGTCGGAATGGGGCCGAACAGCCAGCAAACAGAATGTGTAATCAGCGTCAACAGAATTGAACAAAGCAACGAAAACAAAGAGACAAAATAAAACTTTTATACTAATATAATGACGGAAACACTGGATTAGTGGTCGGTATCACGTGGTCTGCACACAGGCTAGTGTCCTTATACAGAAACTCGTTAGTACGATTTGTTTTTGTGATCTTTAATCAACAGTTCAATTTTGTAATCATATTTGTTTTTTGTTTTTAAATACGGACGAGACTAAAGAAATGAAGGAACTTTTAGTGAATACGGAAGCAGTTGATTTTATTTCATTTTGTAGTTACAAATGCGTACTCATCCTTTTATATATAAATATCTAAATATATCGTTTAAAAAAGATACACGGCTAAATGCCATGTTGATCCTTGGCCGCCTCACATAGCTGACGATGAGAGTACAGCCCAATGCTGGAAATATGAATGAGTATGAAATATTTCTGAACCCTGCTTTAAAAAAATATTTATTAATTAACATGTCCGGAATTCACACACACACACACACACACACACACACACACACACACACACACACACACACACACACACACACACACACACACACACACACACACACACACACACACACACACACACACACACACACACACACACACACACAACTATTTCAAGATCTTAATATTTAGATTGTTAGGTTACTCTTTCAGTAATACCTCTTTAGTAATGACAGTGAATGAACACATCATATCAACCGCACAACAAATCCCCTTTAATAGTTGGCGCAACTAAACTCATCGAAGTACTGCGCCACGCCTTACATAAACAAGTCGTGTCCTTTGCATAACGGTGATTGCAAGAGAGTTCCAGATGGCGGACGAATAATCTTCAAGTCTAGGGACACCTTTTGATTTGCGTTATCCAGGCGACCCCGCAACATGCGACAAGCGTCACACGGGTTCCTCTCATGTTGCCTAATCGCAAAGGCATAACACACACACACACACACACACACACACACACACACACACACACACACACACACACACACACACATACACACACACACACACGATAACATTGTGGTTTGTCAGGGGTCTTTTCTTTTTGATGACACAATATTAAGTTAAAAAGAAAGTAAATAAAATCTGAAATGTGTATTTCAATATAAAAGACCCGTTCATTTACTCTTTCAGCAGATTCATACTTCGTATACTGTACGAATTACGTCAAACAGCATGCTGTCTTCTTCCTTCCTTTACGCAGCTCGTACTTCGGTTCATAAAATTGTCTCTGTGTACAGTGTTTGAATACAGTCGTTCCACATATACGTAGTTGTAGAAACTGAAAATTACTTCTACTCAAAAACAGATCCTGATATCGAAAAAATAAAGTTTGCAGGAAAGATGCCAATTACCTGGTAAAAGGAGTAAAGGATTGTAATTTTAAAACTATTGGCTCATTTACAAAATAAAAATAGAAGTCTTCTTACAAATGGCATTTTTATATTTTCCCTACCAAGTTAATTTACATTTTTTTAAAAAGCACATGTATATTGTATGCATCCCAAAGCTTATGTTAGCAACCTAAACTAATACTGATATGTTTCCTGCTAGATTTACTCATAGTTTGTTTAATTCTTTTCCAGTCCAACTTTTTTTTTTTTTTTTTGAGAGCTTGGCAACTAAGAGCAACTAGTCCAACGACGTCGAACAGGAGTGTTGCTCAACTATATGTACGGGTTTCACCTACATTCTAGCTTACCGGTGACACTGGACATTTTTACACTATACACGCAAAGAAATCTTATTATAGCCGATACAGTAATCTTGCTGCTTTTAGGAAAGACAGAGTTCTGCTTATTATTAACTGTTCATTTACGAGGTCTTCTTTCAGGATACCTTTTACCCTGTGTCTTTTACCAGAGTTCAGCAAGAGCACAAAAGTTTTCAGTTATATACTTTATTGTGAGTGCTCCACTACAAGTGCAGGAAAATTCTTGTCCTTGTAGGAAGTAAGAAGACGTCAAATTAGTGTGCCCAGTTTCGAGGCTGGTGATGCAAACTTGTTCGCGATGATGTGATGATTTGCCATTTGTCATTTACGGATGCTCTGCTTCACAGCAGAAACTTTGTTCTGCCGTGCATTCCTCATCTGCTGCCACATATTAAGGTGATTGTGGCAGCTAGTTTCGCACCGTCAGGTCTTGTGGCAACTGCATCGATTTCTGTGCTGTCTGCAGCGTGTGTCCTTGCAGCGTCAAGTTCTTCATTACCTTCAATACCTACATGAGCCGGACACCAAACAAAAGTAAAAGATGGACCAATATCGTTTAACGCATGGCATAGCGCCATAATCTGTTGCATCAACGAATTCACTGTGCCCTGATTGTCTAAAGCAGTTAGAAAACTCAGTGAATCCTTACAGATAACAAAATTCCTTTCACCTCGAAGTTCACAGAACGAAGAGCTTGCACACCGCATTATAGGTCGACAGTGTATACGCTCGCGCTTTGGAAGTGTCCAGAAGTGGGAGTCGTCCTCGATGACAAAAGCGCCACCCACTCCGGTCTCCGTCTTCGAACCATCAGTGTACACAATTGTATGTTCTTCAACGTATTCCTTCCTCCCGGATTGATCTACAAAGGAGTTTCAGTTCAGTTGGATGGCACAATTTCTTGCTTATACTGGTGACATCAAGCCGACAATATGGTTTGCGAAACAGCCAGGGAGACACCTTGCATGGAACGTGCGCTTGGAGAATCGGCATCTGGATATTGGTCCAACTATTATTTTTATGTTTAAGTGACTGTGTATACAAACGCATGAAAAAATATACAAAGTTGTACCTAATTAATAACTTATTTTAACAAAATTAAAAATATATAACACAAATATTTTAATAAATAAAATACTAAAAACTATAGACATGTTTATGTCAAATGCTTGAAATATATGGATCACCTAATAGTTTCTCTGTCACCGACTTTCGTTTGACATTACTGAGACTACACATTTAATGGCACAGTTAACATTTGTATGACTGGTCTCTACATTGGAATAGATACACGTTGACGATATATGTATACGTATTACATGTACAGCATTAATTACGACGTGCACAATATTGCGCAGCGTTACACAAGCTAAACATGTTTATTTCTCTTATCGTGTAGTCAACCGCTTTACGTAGAATACATTTTACTTAGGAGAATGCATTATGCATTGCTGGCGGTACGGTAACGCGGATCGAAAGGTTTTCGGTTAGGGACTCTTTGTGTTATCGCGTGAAATGGTCTTGAAAATAAGTGCAACGTTTATCTACGGGGAGGGGGGCACAGGGCGCGTGCATCCCAACTGATAACAGCCATAAGCATCTACTCCGTGTTAGCGCATATTTTTATAAATTCTGCTACACCGCTCACAGTATAGTCTCATTATTTAACATCACGTGCGGGTCATATTCACGCAAACGGGCTTCCATAAAATTATAATTATTTTTATTTACTGTCGGTTATTACTGGTCCGGATCGTTAACGTCAAAAGTAATGCCACACTTTGTGATAGGTATTTGTCACATGAATCTTCTATTTCTCGTGACTTCTTACGATCGTAACAAACTTCAATTCTCATATATTTTAATCACAATTTAATTTAGTAGACTTAACAAAAATACTTTTTCATTTTGTACTATAACATTTACTTCTATATTTTACATTAAGTATCCCCCTTGCATTTGTTTTGTAATTTATTGGTACTTTTAATTTATTTTTAATTAAAAAAAAATAAACGCTAAACTTGTGCTATATCTATTGACAGTAGATTTTAAAATAAAAATCATTAAAAATATATATTTTTATTTAAAATAAATTCATGACGTACATGTATGATGGAGAGTAATACTACTTTTTCATTTGACAACGATGTTTAGTTAATACTATTATTTATTCCATACCTTTCGCCCATTCTATGATGTGCCATCGTAACTGGCGTAAATTTTCCTCTTTACCGCTTGAAAATGTGTAAAATGTATTTGTCTGTCTTTGACACACCAAATCGTAATTTCAAACTGTGCCAAAATTTTCAGATATATGTGTTTTTCCGAAAAGTTGTATAGCCAAGAGTTTACTTAAAATATGCAGTAAAATTAAAAATTCTGGGATTTTGTTGTCCATGACATGTCCGAGTATTAATAATATTGCATTATTTCCGACTATAGGACACTGAGTTTTAGACACAAATTCTGCTAAAATATTTACCTTCGCCTGAGCTAGCTTTCGCCAATTAGAGGTTGCCGTAAGGAGCGCTGCCAGTTCCGGTGCTGGAAGTTTGAAATGGTTATCAAATCTTTGTTGTGCCCTGTGATGTGTGATGTGTTCTAGGAGTATATGTGATGTAAACTGAGTGTTCATTTAGAACGTTAGAATTGCTTCAGAGATGCAATACAGACATGAAGGCACTACATTCCACCACTGAATCGAGTTAGCACACTCACCACCTCGTTAGAACAGATCTCATATGCACAAATATCATCAGAAATATCAATAACATGGAATTCGTACACTTGTGAAAAACAAGACACTTGAAAAACTAACTATAAATATACAAACTCACAAAAACATATGGAAATGACATTCTACATGATCAGATATTGTTTAAATCCCATATACTCGTCCAACCCCCCCTCACACACACACACACACACACACACACACACACACACACACACACACACACACACACACAAGATCTGCTAACCATTTCAAACAATAGCGCTTCTTCCAGGACCGGAGCTAACAGCCTTCCTGGTGGCTGCTTCGATGAAGTTACAATGAGCGAAAGCTGGATCAAGTGAAGACAAAGATTTTAAAAACATTTTTTTCCACAGTCAGAAATGGTACAATGCGTAAAATTAAAAATTCACTTGAAGGTGTGTGGGCGGGGGGGGAGTATTATCATAAACATTATTTCCAAGAAAACAAAGAACCCGACACAAAACATAAGCTGGCGTTTTAGTGCTGTTATCAGTCCATAAGTCCTTTTGTTTTAGTTACCACTTTGAACATCATCATCAGCGCTCTATATTGTATGCACCATTACAAACGTCTTAAAGAATTAAACAGGTACGCTTAACATTAATAGAATGTGCATCAATTCCTGTGTTACATAGAACAAGTGAAATATTTATTCAACAGAAGTAATTAACACAAATATATATTGAATAGATATAGGCTATACGTTTCATTCGTCTGAAATGTGAAGTTCAAATAGCAGCACCATAGTATCTCCAACCATTGACGTTAAAAGCTTGGTGCATCTCGAGCACGGAAAAGTAATTACAATGAAGCATTAGAATATAACATCTAGACTCTTTAAGTAGACAAGATCAGAAGATTTTACTTACGAGGCAGCTCTAAATTCCAAACAAGTTAAATAACGTGAACGGTATAATCACTGCTTGTCAGCTAGATTCAAATTCTCTACGTCTTATTCAGATGTTTTATTTTACTAGACTGGGTATCATATACAATTTACATGGTAAAGTTGCAAAATTTGAACTAGCCGAATTGCCTTCGCTTTTTCCGGTAAACTTGGAGTGAAATCTTCAATTTTGAGTAGCTTACTATTTATGTTCTTAGCAATCACCTTTGAAAACATCGACAGCGGGCAGCAGACGACCCACATTGGAGTAGGCACCTAATGGTTACACCTAGACGTTGCATCGTCCGAACGTTCTGTTTGATTTACTTTTTGAACAGATTCTTCCCGTGCTTAGGATCAGACAACTCTTTCCTATCCAAGAACTTGGTTCTGATAGTTGGCGAACTGGAACTGGAGTAGCAGACAGCGCTTGTTAACGTACTCTGCGTTGGGGAAACCAACTTCAATAAGTTAGTAAATAAACAGAAAAGTAACTACCGTCCAACGCGAGTTCACCAAAACCTCTCAAATCTTTACTCATAGTTTTTGTTTCTTATAGTCTAATACTGTTCCAAAGTATAAAACTGTAGCCTTGCCGCGTTGTGTCACGCCAATTTTAGATTACTGCTGTTGTTACAATAAGACTACTGTACACAGTAATAAGTGACTGTTACAGTAACAGTATATTCTTACAATAAGTAATTACTGTTCTCCAGCCGTATTAACTATCCTCCAGTCAAATTTGTACGCTACTGGATTACATTATTCCGCAAGTTAAGCGAATGAAAGGTTCTAGAGTACTAAGCAGACTGGTGCCCAATTACCATATGGTTGTGTTACCCAACGTCGTTGAAGGTTCAGAGGCACGGTATATATATATATATATATATATATATATTTTGTGATGTTTTCAATTTGTTTCTTCTGCAAGTAGATAATATTGTATATTCTTTTTAACACCTGACGCACGTTTCACTGAAAAATATCAGTATCATCAGAGGTTTCTAAGTGAATTAATAACAATCGTAATAATTCTATTAATATAAAAGTAACGAATAATCGAATTTGTATCGATTTTAACGTAAAATAAAATAACTGATAATCGATTTAGGTCGATTAGTTAACGATTGTTTTAATGTTTATTTCTTCAGCAGCTGTTTTCTCGGTTATATTTGAAATTTTGTTTATATGTATTTTATTCACATTTATTTTTATTTTTTTAGTAAATTTATAATTTTAAATAGATCGTCTTGTTTTGTTTTTATTTGGGTTTGTTCTTTAATTAATAAATTATTGTTATTGTGTTTGTAAATGTTAAGATTTTCCCAAATATTCATTTTTTGACCTTTTTGTATGTTTTTAATTAATTTTATATTTTCAATGTTTGGAAACTGGTGGTTATTATTTAGACAATGTGTGGCTAAATTAGATTTATAAATATTTGGTTTTAAATATGCATTGCGGTGTTGAACGAATCTATCTCGTAGTTTTTTCTTCGTCTGGCCCACGTAAAATTTATTGCAATCTGGACATTCTATTTTATATATTCCATTTTTATTGTGAGTATTGGATTTAGTTTTAGGTTTTATTTTATTAAAAATTATATTATCTGTGTTATAAGATATTTTTAAATTAGTATCTTTAAATATTTTATTTAGTTTTTGAGTTATATTTCCGTAATAAGTGAAGGTTGTATATTTTATATTATTATTAATAGATGAATTTTTAAATGTAGTGTTTTTAGGAATTTTATTAGTGATTTTATGTTTAATTTTATTTTCTAATTTATTAATTGTTTTTATTTTGTATCCATTTTTAACTGCTATTTGTTGGATAATTTTCCTTTCTTTGTTTCTTTCTGTGTTATTTAATGGGATCCTAAGCATTCGGTAAATCATGGAATTAAATACTGCCATTTTGTGTTGGGGAGGATGATTAGAAGTATTTGGTATTACTAAGTCAGTTTGAGAAGGTTTCCTGTATATTGCGTATTCAAAATTTGTTTCATTTTTCTTTATTGTTAAGTCTAAATAATTTAATTTATTATTAGATTCTTCTTCTAACGTGAATTTTATTTTAGAATGTAATTTATGGAGTTTAATATTTTATTTATATTTATACCATTGTTTTGGGAAATGTACAGAGTGTCATCAACGTATCTAAAATAACATCCTAATGGGTCGTTTAATTTTATTATATTTATTATTTGTTCGTCGAGTTTTTGTAGGAAGATTTCTGATATGATATAAAACAGCTGCTGAAGAAATAAACATTAAAACAATCGTTAACTAATCGACCTAAATCGATTATCAGTTATTTTATTTTACGTTAAAATCGATACAAATTCGATTATTCGTTACTTTTATATTAATAGAATTATTACGATTGTTATTAATTCACTTAGAAACCTCTGATGATACTGATATTTTTCAGTGAAACGTGCGTCAGGTGTTAAAAAGAATATACAATATTATCTACTTGCAGAAGAAACAAATTGAAAACATCACAAATTATATAATTACTGCAAGAAACATCGAGTTACTTATATAGAAAATTATATATATATATATATATATAGGCCTACATACAGGAATATAGTATATGACCTACTACTGACTACTGACTTATCCATACAATTTTTGAAGACCAATTTCCAACGTCTGAAGTATGTATACCTACCTAGAAGTAGTTTCGGGTTCAGGTGTTCAGGCTACCTATAAGGGTTCAGATGTTATCTCAGAATCCATATTTTCTTATGATATCCCGGTAATCGTGTTGCTGCATAGCAACACCGTTAGTGTTTACCTACCCTAGTGACTAGTTTTTATGTGTTTAACATATATGTTCCTGTCGTCTTGTGTCCTACAGTGTTGAGCTTTTCTTTGCTGCCTCTTCTTTCCTTCCACTTTACGAAAACCTTCCAATTTGTCTTGTCTTTTGCCAATGCTTTCGCTGAGTTCCTGTTATGTCGCGGTTCCTACAGGACGTTTTCCCCAGTCGTCCTCTTCTGTTCCTCCTTTTTTTCGTCCTAGACGTTCTTTACCTAGATTACATATCCTCTAGTTGCCGGAACCACATAATTATTTTATCTTCGAACATTTTCCTACTGGTCTCTAAACTCGATTGCTTTCAATTACGTATTTCATTTCATTTGTTTATAGCATCTCTCTCTATCTCTCTCTCTATCTCTTCCTCGTGCCCCCTCTCTCTCTGTGGAAAAAATAAAGATACATTTGGAATAATATAACACTGGAACGCAATATATGTTTGTATGTTAATATAATTAAAGAGTCTATTTAAAAGGTTGCTTCAATTGTGTACACACACTACATGTGCATTCATTCCAACAGAAGAGTGTACTATAATTGGTAGCAGTGACGGGGTAGCGCAGTGATCCAATCCCTATTTCTACCGCTGCCAGCAAGTAATGAGTTCGCTTGAAGTATCTGCTTTAACAAGACAGACTGTGATAGTAATGCCTGACAGAAACGTGTGCTAGGAGAGGATTCCATATGGTTTAAGTGCAAAATAAATACTGCCAGCCTATCTGAACTACTAACACTAACGAATTCAACAACAGTTGTTGTGTTCTCGTAAAATCTGATGCCCAATGCAATATATGTCTGTAATGCCTTGTAAAAAAAAAAGTTGTAGCCGACAACCGCTGTACCGAACACCATCGAACAGCTGTTTCAACTACTAACTGTACAATCGAGTCCGGATAATACTGATACTAATTGGATTCCGGCTGGCACATTGGGCGTACGTTCCACGGTTAAATCGAAATGAAGCTGGATTCCGGGAGTACTCGACTTAAATATTTTCCCAGTTTCTTCCGCTAGGGAACTAAAGTCTGGCCATAGTGATAACCAAACTACCCTGTTTGTGTAGTGAACTAAAGTCTGGACATAGCGATATCCAAGTTACTCTAATTCCGCATGGAACTAAATTCTAGGCATAGAAATAACTAAATTTCCCTACTTGTGTACCATGCAGGAAAAAAATTTTAATAAGTATTGACCCAAACATTTATATATTTCAGTTTTCTTTGCTTTGTAAGAGTTTCTAAAGGAGTTATACTTGTATAGGCTATAAGAGTATGAGCGGTATGGTCAGTCGTCCATAAACAGAACGTTTTCTCTGTGGACAAAAAAACATATGTATATACGCAGCACATTCTCTAAGAAACCTATATTTTAACTCCAGGTCAACGACAGAGATTCTGTGAATACGCTTGGGTTTTGATTTTTTCACAACAAAGGCAAACAATTTTGTCTCTCTTTAGTTTGCCTTTATTTTAGTAAGCTCACTTCATGCAATGATTAACACTCTAAGCTACCGTAATAGAACAATAATTGTTAGTCGAAGCTGACATTCTCGTATGTAGTGCATACTCTCGTGTCGTGATTTACGTCTGCGTTAAATTAGACGTGGCCTAATATAGGCCTATGTCCGAGTCTGACGCTTCACGAAATATTTCACACTTTGCAGTTACATTACCACGCAAAAGTGTATTATCATACGAAAAATTAAGTTTTACGTAGGCGTACATTTTCAAATTATTCTTTACACAGTAAATTACTTCATCTGATGTTACTACACTTATACAGCAGCGCAGTGAATTATAGACTTTATTTTTTATATTATCTGTATAGTGCTAGTACTTTATATTGCATATGATATTTATTGTTATGTTAAGATAACTGAATATATAAATATAGTACATTAACATATATAGGCCTATACATGTTTGTGTAAATAATAATATTACATAGGCCTAAATGGATACAGAAACCTCTGATGACAGGCCTATACACTAACTTAGTTGAAAACATCGATAATAAAATATACTTGCAGAAGTATTTATTACTTTAAAACGTAAATAGGCCTATTATATACAAATGTTACAAGAAATAATCAAGAGTTATATACAAAATAGTATATAAATATAGCGCATTTGAAATTCTGTAATAATAAAAAAGTAAAGTAGTATGTCACTCAAAGTTTGTATAATGCGATTAAAAACGAATGTTTTTATATTAAGAACTGTAATTAGTTAGCCAGATGAGAAGAAACAATAACAGATAAATATTACTCTTCATAATGTAAAAAATAAATTACAAAAAAAATTTCACTGATCGCAAATAATAACCGGGTAACACTAATGGATGTGAACGGTGATTAATGCTTACCAATTTGTATCCCACCTGCAGACACGAGCAGAGTGTACGTAGGCGATTTATATGAACAAAAATAATATCACACACACACACACGCACGCATTGAACGAAAGCAGAATCAAACGTTGATGCGAATTGATTTTTCTGTAGTAATGTAATTCATTAGACGAATATCCACAACGAGTTCGGTGACAAGTAAAAAATAATGTTTACCAGAGGGCTCAGTCTGCGTGCAAAATTATATTATAGTGATAGAAATAAAGCGATGAAGGGTGGCGAGATGTCTTAATGAAAGGAAATCTAGGCGTTGTTTTGACGTTGAAATTCATAAAAGTCCAGCTGGCGCTTTCTACAGCATTCTCTCTCTCTCGCTCTCATTTCGCAATGGATTGCCAAATCGATCTGTTTCTAAGGGGAGCCAGAAGTATTAGGGTGGTCCTTGGGGTTTCAATCTTCCCACCACTTTGAGTAAACACACCCCAACTTTTGCTAAATAAAAGGATAAAGATGGACAAACGCCATATTGTTTTTTATTCACTGTGGACGCATATAAGGAAATATAAAATGTTATTTGCTGGCGAGGCAACTGTATTGCGCTCCACAGCACCGCTGTAATCAACAATATATTTCAATTGCTACACTGTACTCGGTGAAACTGCTAGTCTAGAGTACTTCATTAAGATAAAAAAGTGTAGCGTACCATATCTTCTTACATTTAGTTATCGTTTTAAACACATTAGCACCCGCAGCGCAACGCCAGCAGAATAGATAATTTCTGTTTACGCTTTCCTTCACCTGTAGTTTGGGTCCAGTCGCCTATCTAGTGCACTTGATGCTTGTTTCGTTTTGTTTAATCATCGTTTTTACTGCAGACCATTATTTTTGATAACGACTATTTGCCACATTCAGGTTTTCTTTATGGCATTGGGATGCGCATGGCAAACATGTATCTGCTTATTCTCAATCTACTGCATTACAATTATACACTAAAACCAAAACCTGTTAGTAGTTAATTATTGAAGGAATCTGATTAATATTATTTCGCTGAATGACACGGATTCATGATTAGTTCGTGGAATCGTTTTATTTTAAAGTACAATCAGAAACAAAGGGGCTCACTTTTTAACATGATAATACAATGAACTGTTGCCGTGTATGAAGGCGACACACACACACACACAACACCTTTATTTTTCACTTTGTAAAATGCTATTTATAAATGTTCATGTTAATATGGTGAACATGTTAATTACACAGAATTACATAGCAGGATGTCCTAACTTCAAAATTTAGTATTGATCCTCAACATCATACATACAAATAACACAATTAAAATTTTATTTTGTACTTCAAAGGATTTTAATTAGACATATTACAGTGTATTATTTACTTTCAGCCCAACAAAGTAAAACAGTAAATATCATTAATGCATAGCATTGATTTAATATAATGTTTAAATCAAGTCATCTAAGCTCGCACTAGAAACATTTTGAATATTATTTCCTGTCCTTTAAACCAAGTACTTCCTTACAATTCCATAGAGTTATGTCCAAATACTGATTCAGATTTTAATAATTTTATAATTATAATTTTTTATAATTTGATATTCTATTTTATTAATTCCAAATTCGTTACAATCATTTCGCTTTTTCGCTGCAGTAATTGTGTTTACCGATCTGTTTTCACACATGCTTTAATGCATTATGAACAAATAAAACCTAAACGTAAACAACCCAGATTAATTAAATAATAATGTTATCAAATTATATTTCTTCTGCAAGTTATTGATATTGTTTTAATTATCCTGACGTAGGCTACGTTTCACTGAAGGATTCAGTATCTTCAGAGGGTTTAAATGAATTAACAGTAATCGAAATGATACGATTTCAATGATTATTTCAACACTGCAAGAAACTCGTGTAGTTACTTATAAAGAAATAACTAATTAAATATATATCGAAGATAATAAATTTTCATTCAGCTAAATATTCACAAAACGATCAATTATAAACTGAAGGTAGTAGCCTACTGTTACCCCGTAACTGTCGGAGTCGGTAATCCGACTTGCACCACTCTGAGGCATATGTGTGCAGCACGATGTAGATTTAGTACACGTACTGCGAGTGAACATTACTGGACATATAAGGTTATGTTGATGTGTCAGTATACAGTACTCGAGTGGTTCACAAGTGGACTTAAAATCTACGTTAATACACTGAAACGCGTAATTCGTGTACAGTATTACAGTATTAGAGGACGTGAGGTTTTGTTGCACGCTGATACGCATTAAGTCCAGAGATCTACTCTAATGGATTTTAAAGCTGTATTGATATGTTGATACACGTTACTTCGGTGGACTGCTGCTACACGCGAAGGTTATGTTCGCTACACGCTATGTACACATTATTCCTGAGATAACTACTGGACTTGATGGCTAAATAAGTTTGGAAGGCTGCTAACAGGCCTAAGACATTGTTGGTATCTAGATATAGTTACTCGCGTGGAGCACTACTGGACTTTGAGGCTTCGTTGATATTTTGGTACGCATGGACCGTGATTGAAAGTGAACGCTTTGCTGGCGTGTTGATGCACGAACTCGAGTGAACCGCTACTGGACTCTAAGCATATTTCACTGTCTCTGTCTTCAAATGTGAAAATCGTCCCTGGCCAGACTGATACAGGTTAAATTTTAACCTGTATATATACAGTCTACTGTATATAAACTTTAAAGCGAACCCGTTCCAGTGGCTATACACCGGTGTATACCTTTAAGGTGGTAGAATATCAACGTCTTGTTACCCTGAGAGATGATACATAAATACATTTATAACTTTTACGATGGAAACAGTTTGCCTTTTTGAGTATCAGGTCTTGAAGAACTGACCAGTTTGTTTAAATGTTTGAGTAGTGTATCTCTGTTTACTGAAAACCGTGATCTGTGACCGTATGGGTTATTCGTTCCAATAATCGGATCACTACGCGTTTTTCTAATTTCATCTTCTTCGTAGAATCAAGTGTTGTCTTGAGCGTATGTTACTAAAGGCATTGGGCATATGTCACTGACTCTGTAGTTCTCTGCTTCGTCATTGCAGTCACCTCTGTAAGTTACCTCTCTGTCAGCCAGTTACCAAGTTCTCTAAGACCTCCTCTTCGTCTTAGGCCTATATGAAATGTATTACACATTAAATCTGTGTATGTAAATGTATGCACAAGTAATTATTATTCACACAACTTCCAAATGAATAATGCAGTACCTCAAGATATGTCTTCTACAGTACTAACCATTCCGTGCCAAACTCTGCACCAATTTTCTCTTGTTCTTTCTCGTTCGAGTCCCTGGCAGTTCTTTTTACCAGCATTCATATTTTATCATACAACGTTATTTCCCCGCGGACATTTTTTACATGGTCCTAGATCTGCCAAATATTCTCCTTCTTGGTATATTATAATCCGTTGTTTGTAATATTCGTGTATGAATTCCTCAGCTTCAAATGGCAAATGTAGTTCCATTCCCCTTGCTTGGTTAAACGGAAATGGAAGGCAAGCAATTCTCCGCTTTATTTTCTTCACACCGGTCACTTCGCAGCTCCAACTAATACCCGATTCCATCCTCTGTATACTTTACAACCCACACAACCTGCCAGGTACAACATTCGCGATGAGAAAACATCCTTGCCGGACATACACTATCTATTTTAATAGCGAGGCATTACCAACACTCAGACAATACTTTACAGGTTTAATTCAAATACAATATTTCAAAATGCCTATTACACTAATGTAAACCCTCTTCCGCCCTTCCCCACCTGCTTTGATATTACGCTAAGTGTAAACTATGGTCTGCGTACGATTTCCACATCTGAATCCAACCTGCCTTCTCTCTTGGCATGGTTTTAATAACGTTACTCTTCTTTTCAGTATAATTCTTGAGATTATTATGGATGTTTTACTCAGTAAGTATTGGTCCCTACATATACGTTTTAAACTTTAATTTGTAGAGAAACTTCATAAAAATTATACTTATTCTTAAAACATATTTATGCCTTAAACGTGTAACCTACACTTACTGTATTGCTTTTTGTTAACGTAACATATGAACATGTAGTTACAGGTATAGACAATCCATTATTGATAGAGAACCAAATATAAATTGTTATGTTGCAAATGTGGCTTACCAAACAACTCCATCACTTCAAATAAGGATCAATTTTTGTTGAAAATTTAAACATTTGATTTAGTTACTTAGATGATTAAGGAGATGTTCCGATAAAGCCTAAGAATTTTTATAACTCTGTTCCCAAGTATAGGAACAGTCTTTAATCCTGTTGGCACGGTCTGATCTGTTGATAAAATTTCTTTTGACAGAGATAGTGTAAGTACAATCAGTTCTTTTAGACTACATAGGCCTACTCTTTGGTTTACATATACTGTATACTGTTGGAACAGTGTGATTTGGGGAACAAACAATGTCTCACCTGAATCATTATGGCGGTAGTACACCGCGAGCTGCAGCTTGGCAGTTATCAAACGGTGTGATACAGTTGAGTATTTCCGTGCTACAAAAAAAACTTCATATAGAAACGCTGTCTTTTCATGCCGAATGACACATATTTGTATATAAGCTGATACCAGTATCTTTGTAAGTGAGCAACTAACGTGCTGACGTCTTGTTACAGCACAGTGCACGGCGCCTCTGGGAATGGAGTCGGGGACAATACCAGATGACGATATCACTGCCAGCTCTTCCTTCGACAGCGGCAACGTGGGCCCTCAGCACGGCCGGTAAGTAACGCTTGAATTAAGAGAAAACACCAAGGTTTCACCCTTAGACACTTAGTGTTAGGGGAATAAGAATTATAGGTTCTCGAGGGGAAACTGAATCTATTTATTGACCTTGTTCCTTCCCTCTTGCACGAGTACTCGCTGTGGAATAAATAATGGAAGACGTTGAGGGTGAGGCGTGTTTTCCTTTTTATATGGAAAATTAATATGATGTGGTGATGAGTAGCTGCGTCGCCTCGGTCCCACAACGACACAATACCCGTGGTACGGTTAGCTGGTAGACCAAACGGTGGAATACAGTGTACAACAAGCCGTATTTATTATTATTATTTATGGTTGTACCTTTAACGTGTTCTAACGTGAGTGATGCAGAACTGGCAAATTCATAATAATCGTTCCCATTTTTAGCAGAGTGAGTAATAATTTCTCATTAATGTTACGTCATGACTAGGGTTAGCTGTAGTGTGAAACCGGCTCGGAGAAGTACATTTAACGGGAAACTATTTCGTTTACAGTCATGTTTACGCGGCCAGAGCCGAGAACAAATTGAATAACGTGGTGAGGCGGTAGTGGCGGTGGAAGTGGGGGGGGGGGACCGGCTGGAGCAGAGTAATTACTGGGGCCGTGCGTGATACACCACTGTTACTACCAGCACTGTTTTCCTTCACTTTTTGTTATTTAGTTTCCGCGTTTCACATAATCAGTGTCTGTTAGGCGAGGGTTTATAACTTTTCCTTAGATTTTAAAACTACCCTCGCCACTTCTGCTGACTGAGAACTTAGCAGTATAGGTCTATTCATCTGTACTGGAATTAAGGTGTATTCGTTTCGATCTGCAGATTGTAAACTCGTATATCCTTCTAGAACAGTAAGCCGTTTACCATCTGCTATATCATTAGCTAAAATGTAATGTACTCGTTTTGACACATTCAAAGCAGTCAGCGTCTTGTAGTTTGCTTAAATGCATCAACACGTGTCGGTGTGTGTTTGTTTTTCTACATTTACTCGTTCGCATGGAATTTAAAAGAGAAGGGAGCGCTTTCGCTGTTGGAGACCGGTGTAAGAGAACAAACTTAATATTTTTAATCATAAGACCAATTACACTTACTAAGCGCTGTCTTAAAACAAGTTAATGGCGTCTCGCTAACAGCTACTCGGTCGTTACGGCATAATTATGAGCTCTGCCGGTATGAGCCAACAAGTACACGCCTCCATTGTAAGTGCATCGTATACCGTAAAATTTTTCATGCTCTGAACAGATTAATTTATCTGTCGCGTAGAAATCGTTAAAGTCATTACACCAGTCACCATGTTAGGTCTTATCAAGCTAATGCGACTCGACACATAACAAACGTTTAGTGTTTGTTAATTTTATTATCCGACACTTTGAACACACTCTACTTGTAGAAGAGTTACTGCTTCTCATCTCCATTATTGACGGTTAGTCTTGTAGACTGTCTCCAGTCTACAAGTTAGTTAAAACATTATTGTAACTACACATTTTGTGGTTGAACATCATGTTTTATTGATATCAAACCAAACGTGGTACATCGACCGTGTATTATTCATATCAAACCAAACGTTTTATTGGTATTAACAATACCGAAAAGTTGGTCTATACGCAATTACAGTTGCTTACCAAATCCTCGTTCTCAGCTGTACCACTGACAGCTAGTGGTAATGTTTGGGTTAACAATGATATCGTAGCTGTTGACCGGCTAACGTGTTGTTATTAAAAGTTCGGAATACGCAAGACTAGGTACAAACAAGTGAAAACACTATTTTGACTACTTCGTATTTATAAGCAGCGTATAACAGTTGCAGGAACTGCAGCGCTTGTAGTATACACACATAACATAATGAACTCGGCTGTGCGATATACTGACAAACACAATGAAACCCTTCAGTATCAATCTCGAAAAAAATATTATAGCTCAAGTTACTTTCCCATACGTTCAACATATTGACATTATCGGTTATCCAGAAGCCGATTCTTTGATATACGACCGAATGTATATCACTAGCACTGCATGGTTACAATGTGGTTGTGAAAATAAGTATCCGCCATTTTATTTTCAGCATGTGAATGAGTGCGCTTTAAGTGTGTTTAGTAAAATAATATGTTTTCTTATAAGAATAGGCCTATAATATTAGGATATATTTTAGATCCTCTAAAACAGTGGTTCTCAACCATTCCAACTCCAGGACTCATCTTGAAGAATATTATCATACTCTTCATGGGACCCATAAGCATATGAGCCGGCAAAATTACTTGTAGAGGTATGCGACCCCCCTAACCCCGTTGTTCATATTTTTGCAAACACCGAGTACTTTAAGCTATCTTTTAATTTTAAACAAATTATGTATACTTAATTCAGCTTAATACTAACTGTAATAGGTTTTTAAGACACAGTAACTAAATTTTCGAGCCCGACTTCGCGACCCACAAAACGCTCCCCCCCCCCCAAGGGGCCCAGCAGTGGGTCGCGCCCGTATGTTGAGAAACGCCGCTCTAGAACGTGTAGTCCTACGAGCGTCTAAACATACGTATATGGTGTCTACGACCAATAGGTTCCGCTGTTTAATCTGCTATGTTGTTGTAATGCACGTCCTCGCTACACCATCTGTATATATTTGTATAATATAAACGATATCTCGAATGCGATAGAAAAAAAGGTGACTACAAAATGTAATTAGATTTCGTAGTCTGATAAAAATAAATCGACCCAAACAAACTACAAAACGGTTACTGTAATCCCGATTATTACGATCAGGCCGCTTTTACAAGGACTGAATCTAACTGGCAGGCGTTCAGCTCTAAAACATATAGCCGCGTTGTTTGTCCATTACACGCTATACAGCGCTTGTTAAATACTTCTAGCGGCATGAAAACAATGTTTAGCAGCGTGAATAGTCGGTGCAATGATTAAGCTTTGACTTCCGAAGGCAGTTATGGAATTCGACAATCCCCAGGAAATCTAACTAGATTAGTATATTATATAGGATACGTTCGTGCCGGCCTGCAAGTATATGACTGGTATTAACATACTAACGATAGTTTGCTCCCTGAGCTGCAGAATTCGCTCACTATTTTGAAAGAAGTACATTTATTATTACATAAATTTCGAGATTAGATAATTTTTCAATTGTTGAAAAATCATAAAAACCCCGATTACTCTCCTATTTCTTTAGTTATATAACAACTGTAGAACACACAATCATGCAATAAACACTAAACACTTGAAAATTCTGATTGGGGCTACAATTCTTTTTAGTCTAACACCCTACTGAATTTTCATAATTTTTTCAAATTTGTAATCTCCTTTTTTGGGGCCTCGATCCCAAAATTTTTAAATAACTAAAACTTGATATTACCTTCAGATGTCAGTTAAAATTCTCTTTAATTTGATATCCCACGTGATCTTTTGCGATTTCATCAACTTTTCATCCACTTTTTGGGCCCTGACGTCCAAAATTTTGTAATTTTCAAAAATAAACATGATGTTCAGATTGTAGTTAAAATTCCATTTAATTTGATTTTTCACATGGGCTATTGCGATTTTTAAGGATTTTGACCGCTCACAATTTGATTCTTGGGAAGATCAATCTCAGAAACAATAAATATATAAAGAATTTTTAGTACTTACAAGTACACCTCTAGGTATTCCAGTCGGTGATTTTTTAGTTTTTTACCCAAGATGCATCTTCAGTTGGATCATTTAGTATACTTACTACATAACATTTATAAAAATTTCCACATAACTTACTGTTATGTAATAAGTTTACTAAATGATCCAATTGAAGATGGAACACAACTGTTCCGAAATGCATCTTGGGTAAAAAACTAAAAAATCACCGACTGGAATACCTAGAGGTGTACTTGTAAGTACTAAAAATTCTTTATATATTATTAAAGGTATTCTTTGACTGTTTCATAAAAAAAGAAACAATAAAGTTCTGTAGGGTAAAAGTATAGACACCCCTGCCAAGTTATAAGAAAACCTGTTGATGCCTTCAAATGTTACCGTGAGATATACCCCAAATAGACAGACAGACAAATGCCGGTCGAGTTAAAACTGGGAACTCGCTTTGTTCGTTCAACTGTTAAAATGCACGTGTAATAATGACATTTTCATACAAAATTAAGAACGCTCGAAAAGTACACATAACAAAGAAAGTACGCCTACGTAGTTACGAATACCACAAGCAAACAGCTAGCGGGATAAACGTAGGCCTATGACATTCGCGTAAAATGGCGTGTCATATTACAAGATAATAATGTATCTAACCAACGAAATAAAGTTTGAAATATTCATTAGAAGAATAGAGACTTAACTAATTTGGTATATCTAATACCATTATGTGGCCTTTCTACAGGATGTTGCAAACCACTTTGTTGACCTGAACCCTTCGTAATAAAGCTAATGTGTGTAACAAACGAATTAAATAAATTTTTTCTACAGTACGTATAGATTCTTTGTATTTGTATGTAGATTTTTTGCAATAGATTTTGAATCGATTGTTTCAAATGACACTTAAGTAGTTATAAAACGAACTGCATTATGATCCTTGCTGACATTCCAATATTTATGTCAAGTTCATGTTTGAAAAACCATCTTATAAACGTTTGTTAAAATGTCAGTGAAAGTGCAGTGGTAACATTACTCCATAATATTATTTATATGTATTCAAAATCACTCGTAGAGACTAATTAGACACAAAAAATAACAGTTTTCATTGAGTGTAATTTTATTACCTTGTTCAAAAATTTATTGCCTCTCAGTTGTAATTTATTTAAAATACTGCCTAATAAGTGTGTATGTGTGTGTGTGCGCGTGTGAAATCTGTATTTGTATTTTTAGCTAAAAATGTACCAAAACTCACAAAGAGTCAAATGTTTGTGACACAATTAGGTGATAATGATTTTCCACGAGCGCTATTGTATATTACTAAAACATTTTGTATCGAAAGAGGGAGAAATAGACTGGTGAAAGCGTAATGTAAGACTTATTCCCTAGGGCCCACTTCGCCTGAAATAATGCCAGATTATTAGAAGGCATTCATAGTAGGTTTTCTTTTCAACCTGCCATTACCTTTATCACGAGCACTCGTTCGTTCTGCTTCTAGCACACGCATTTTCTCCTTTTTATTGATCAGAAAGAGGGAACTCGGAAGAGAAACAATAAAACAGACGCTAATGGTCTACTTTACGGGAGTAGTAGCCAGCTAAGGGTTTACGTATAAAGACGCTTTACCAACACTTATTTCTTATCGGTACTGACCTTTCTGTAAGCTGCAAACTGTCTTTATCGCCCTGCGAATAATGCATTGTGCCTATCTAAGCTTCAATGAATTGTGCCGTAATGTGTTCTTATTAGGCTGGTGGTGTACTTGAATATATGTTATAAGATGCAGGATCACATTGGCGGGGCTTCAATGACACTTGTAGGACTTCAGTACCACGTTCGCTACAGCGCTCACACTTACATAACCATACAACCCACACGATTAATTATGTATGTACGCGCAAAGACAAATGCCAGCCTATATTTCCATAGTAGGAATATTTAAATCCTACGTAGCTTTTTAACATTTAGACACACACCACGATAATTTTGCCAAATGATTTTAAACCCGTATATAAGTGGAAGTACGTATTACTTAAGACTATCTCTTACCTCACATGATTTGTATTTTTTCGATAAATACTGAAACGTAAGGCTCCTAAAAACATTAACTAATTGCATAGTACGGATTTTTTCATTAAAATAGCTAAATATTTATGAGTAGGTTTGAGAGACACAAAATGACTACCATATAGCCTAACACACATGAGAGCTAGTTTCTAGATTTCCATTGCAACTTGCCAGCAATCTATTTAGGTAAGGAACGGAACGCATGACATAAGGGGTGCACTGTATGCACGTTATTAGTGTTTGATTTACGAGCATTCCACCCGCGCGGTTACCGCACAGCTGCGCGTACCCTACACTTTTATTTATCCAAGTATTTTTGTAATATCATTTATATAAATATACCACTGCTAGATATGTTGCCTTGTCTTGGAGGGGGGAGGGACTGGTCTGACGGTTTTCAGTACTAAAAAATTAATTATAGTAGAAATTAATACCACGCTTCGTTTTATTTCAACTCAAAAATCAAGTTGCATTTATCAGCCACCAAAGTGATTCAGCCTGTGTAAATGAGTACTTACAATAACACCTTCAGGGCGGCTGAAGCGCAGTCCTGGCCACATTATCTTTCTTCAATGTAATGTTTCACATAGACAGCCTAACCTGACTGTCAATACTGTAGAGAGAAGTCATTATTGTATATAGCATTATATTTCGCAAATATCAGAGCGTAGCCTACATACGTTATGGAGACGACATTATTTATCGCACATTTGGTCAAGGTTTTTTTTTTTACTATTACAAATAGTAAGTAACAGCAGATGTACAAATTTGAGTAAAACATTGTTTCTTTCAGTTTATCAAAACAAGAAAACACAGGCGACTACTCGGTAAAAGTGCTGATTTAATGGTCTGTTTGTATGTTTTATCACTTTTACACCTGGATATGCCTCCATTCACTCACACACATTCATATACACTTATTGTAAGTGAATCATAGTAATTGTCATGTACTAAGTACAATTCAAAACGTATTGCAGACTGAAATGTGGTTGTATGTTTTGTAGAGGGAAAGACACATACAATATTGTGTGTGTGTGTAAGATAGAGCGAAGGAGAATTTCCACACCCTTTTTCATTTAATGGGTTTGGTTGATGAGTTTTCGTTTGTTATCCTAAGTGTTTTGTTTTATATGCCATAAACACTAAACAGGGTTGTTTAACATGTGTGTTAATATCGTGAAATACACACACTCTGTCCAAGAACTAGATCACTAACCCCCCCCCTCCATCTACAACAGCAAATTCTTAGGAAATTCTCTTTGAAGAATCTAATTTTAATATGTACAGAATTTGATGATAATAAATAATTTACTAGGCTTTTCAAATGTGTTTAGCATTTTTTGTTAATAATAACGTAAGAATGTAAACTGCTAATAGGCTAAATAGGTGTGTTGACTTGCAGGATTCGCACGGAGAGCAACGGCGGCGCGTGGTGTCCCAAACATCAGATAACGACGGAACCGCGGGAGTGGCTGGAAATCGACCTACACACTGTACACGTTATAATGGCCACTGAGACCCAGGGCAGGTTTGGAAACGGCCAGGGCCAGGAATTCGCTGAAGCTTATCTCATTGAATACTGGAGGCCCAAGCTCGGAAAGTGGGTCAGATACAGAAACAACAAAGGCGATGAAGTAAGTGTGCCTTGCCTCTACCTGTTGTGTGTGGGTGTGTGAAAATTGTTAATTAAAACGATAGTTTCATATAAACTAATAATTATGCGTTGAGTGTATCTTTATTTCATATCTTGAACGAGCTAGTCAAGAGATAGTTTCAAGGTATAAATACTGAGTGCACATTTAAATACAACAGTCAGCAACATTTCCTCGTTACTCGTCTATTATTTCAAAACTTGCATCTCAATATTTATATAATTAATATAAATAGATTAATAAGATTATTAAAAGATTAACATGTAATATCTTCAAATAAATACACTGCAAGTGGGTTTTCACCTGACGCACGTTTCACAGAAATTATTCTGTATCTTCAGAGGTTTTTTTGAATTGCATTGAATGTAATGTAATGCTACACTGTAAGCGAAACATTCAATTACAGTTCAAACAAACCTGTGAAGATACAGTATAATTTCTGTATACCCACTTGCAGTGTATTTATTTGAAGATATTACATGGGAGACCTGCAGGAAATCAACGAGTTACTTACAAAGGAATAAAAAAGATTAACAATATTAATATTAATGTTATCGTATTTTTTTTATTATTATATTCAAATATGCTAAAAATTTTCTTGTTATTTTATATTATTACTAGCAAAATACCCGTGCTTCGCTACGGAGTTTCACGTTGTACGTAATTGTACAATTATTGCTCGCTTAATAGTATAGGATTAGATAGATTGTACAAATTCTCAACTCTTAGTTTGTTTATTTACATTCATAGCAACAGCTATTTGTTATTTATTTCGAGAAAATCGTTAGAGCCGTTTCCGAGAAAAAAAAGGACATACATTTATCAGTTAATTGAACTTAGAAATTTTCTCGAGTGTAAGAACCTGCAAACAACGAAGTTTTTCAATTTAAAACAATGATTAAAAACTCAGAACTAAATGTATTCGGGGTTTCCAATAAACTGAGATGTCAACCACTTCATTTACAAAGTATGCAATTCCCGCGATAAATTTCATTATTTCGTTTTTTGCCCCTTAGGAGTGAAAGTTTTTAAAACCGTTTCTTAGTGAGCACCTAAGACCTATGATGAAGCTACGTTCAAAGTTTCATTGATATCCATTCAGTGGTTTCAGAGATATCGTGATCAGTGAGTCAGTCAGTGGTATTTGGCTTATAGGCTATAGATATCTATATCTAGCCGATTTACCCAGCGTTGCTCGGGTTCATAATTTATTCATAGGCTCATAGGCACCTATTCTTGTTCTAACGTTATATTACTTGTATATTGTATAATCTTCCTTATATTGTTACGTTCGCATTCTCACTGGAGTAATACTCTGTAGCGCACCTGTTTAAGAACATGTCATAAACTGTATTCTTATATCTGGAGAAGAATTCTGTTGCGCGTGATGCTCCTGCTCGATTTCTAACTCTGGGAGAGGGCGAACAGCTAAATTAGTTTTCAATAAAATGTCTACAGTACTTGCACGCGCTGCGTATTTACTGTCTTTTATAATTCATTGTGTTAATGTTGAAATAAGGCATTTGTTAAATTAGTGTCTCCTAAACTTATTCTAACAATACAATACCTCTATAGATTTCAGCTTATCAATTTTTAAATTCAAACTGAAGCAAGTGCATTTATATTGTCTGAACACTATGATCTGAATACATTTGCTATCAAAACTTTGTTTTTTATACTCGCTTATAACTTACTTCGATCTTAACTTATCCACTTTTAAATTCAAACTGAAACAACTCTGAATTCACACACTATTAAGAAGTTTCTTAAGATGCATACACCACCTTTGATATCATAACCTATATCTTGATTTATAAGAACCGTGGACTATGGCCCCACCGTCTTTCGCGGGATCCGACCTAAGATTCCCCGGGTTCCGTGGATGAACTCCGGGGAAGGCCCGTCGGACGACTCCCGCGCTATTTCCTACGCGGGAGACTTCCACCGATGCTATGGTAACCAGAATCTATTCTATTGGGTTGCCATAGTAACCAGATCTAATAGTTTTTAAGACCCAAAGGGCCCCCCAAAGGATCGTATCGAAAAAACACTTGTCCTATGTTGGTTCTCCCGTTGCGTAAAATATTTGTGCCAAGTTTGGTTGAAATCGGTCCAGTGGTTTAGGAGGAGATGTGGAACATACATACAATGGGGGGGGGGTTGCCCCTTAGGAGTGAAAGTTTTTAAAACCGTTTCTTAGTGAGCACCTAAGACCTATGATGAAGCTATGTTCAAAGTTTCATTGATATCCATTCAGTAGTTTTTGCTCTACGTTGATTCTATGTCAGTCAGTCAGGCAAAATTCCCCCCCTTTTTCCCCCTTTAAAGGTCGAATTTCCAAAAATCCCTTCTTAGCGGATACCTACATCACATAAGGAACCTACATGCCAAATTTCAAGTTTCTAGGTGTTATAGTTTCGGAGATTTCGTGATGAATCAGTCAGTGAGTCAGTGGTATTTCTCTTGTATATATATAGATTAATAATAAAAAACTTTTAACAAGAATATATTTTTTATTTTGTAAATTACAAATGTTTGATAGTAATCTAACTATCATTATCAGGTAATGAATAAATTCAAAATTTTTAAATCAATTGTTCTAAACAGCTGTTTTATATGTCATATAAAACATATACATATAAAACAGCTGTTTAGGACAATTGATTTAAAAATTTTGAATTATTAATTATATCTGATGATTATAGTTAGATTACTATCAAAACATTTGTAATTTACAAAATAAAAAATATATTCTTGTTAAAAGTTTTCTGTTATTATTGTACATCGTATTTATTCATTATTTGGTATCGTATTGTATTGTATTATATTCGTGTATGCTATTTGTTTGTTATTAACAGTATATTTTGTTTTCGCCCATCAAATGTTTAAAGTGTTTGCCACAGCAAACTTCGGAGTCTTGAAACAATCAAAAATGATTATCATGTCAGTTGTATTTTCGGTAATAGTCATAATTTAGTTTAGCTTTAATTTGCATTCCTTTTTAAATTTTCGTTATCTTTTTGTCACTTGCAGTATGTTCGTTGGTTACGTCGTGCCAGTACTGTTTCAACAAATGTAATTTTCAGTAAACGTAATAATAAATTTTATTACTGTACAGTAAATCATTGCGTGAGCAAGGAGACAGATCTAGGCCTATCTAAGTCTAGCCTGCTCGCTGAAGCAAAAACTGACTTGTGAAACGTTTGTGCACCGACAACTAAAAAAAAATAATTCAGTTTTATTAACAACGAATGATATTTAAGAATTTGATCATTTAACCATTAAATAATGTACGTGTTTATGACCCGTTACATTAGTACTTCCATATATTGGTTGAGACAAATATTGATGTCAGGACCAAAGAACCCGCACAGCTGAGTTCGCTAGTAGAATTGGGCTACTTCGCACGATAGAGTATGTTCTTTATGTCTTACGTAAATGTTCTAAGCTGTACGTTTATAATTAATATTTAAAGTATACGGTTATAATTGCACATTTATAAGGAAAGATAATATAAAAAGCAAGTATTTTGTGAATTAATTCAGTATGTATATCTCGAGAATAATCAAACACACATACAAAAATTTTATGTACAGAAAAAATACACAGAAATATTTAGCATTATGTAACGTGGAGAGTACAGTTAGGGAAAACTGGAGTGTAGAAAGACATTTAAACAAAATGGACCAGGAGAACTGCCAGCTGATTCACAATTCGGACATTTGACAGGACGTCTGTTAGTTGAGAAAAAAACTTATCGAAGAAGTAGATTTAGCTAAACCTGTTCGAGGAATACATATGATGAAGAATCAGACAAAACACTAACGATTAGCAAGTTGTGTCAATTGACGATCAAATAGACACCACATGTGCTTTTATAATTTACAGGCATGCAAGATTTTACAATTTCTTTAACGGACATTGTAAGTGAACATCACGGTCTATTGAAAGCAGTAGTTTTGACTGCTCTCATTAGAGGGAGTAGTTATTCGCTGGGATTGCAGCGAGTTCCCATTCAATATCCGGACAATAGTAACTATTATTTCAGAGTAAAACAACACTTGTCTTGCTGTGCGTTGAATGTTTTCATTTATATGAAAGCTACCGTAATTAACTGGAAACAAAGACGCGCCCGAACGACTCACACTCTTGTTGGTCCCTTTATTTTTCGCAAATAAAAGAAAAATTATACATCATATTCGTATGAAATATTTTGTCTTTAATTAATACTACAAAGGATACAAGTCGCCACCACTTTAATAAATACACACACCGTGTTTCCCAATACACATCCGTGTACTGTCACATGCGTTTTCACAAATAATAACATATGCACAAACGCTTGCGAGTCAATTTGTTTATTACAATCACATGTGTGTATATAACGAGGCAATTTAATTGTGCTAGAGTGTTATCGTATAACTCATATTTTATGAATCCACTTATAGTAATATTCTTCACAAGCTTGTATGAAACGAGAAAGCCGGTCATGGTATTGATTCCGCCGTCGAGGAGGGGCGCAACCGGCAGACCTCTGTGCTAGGCGCCCACCTGCTTTAACACATATATAACAGTTTATTGTACATTCATTGTGTGCATACCTTATTCCGTCTTATTGTTGTGTTACGAGGGGTTCGACATTTTATATAATGAAGTCGCTGGAAATTACAAAATCGGTGTCTTTAGAAACAACAAAGATAGAATTTCTGTTTTTAGAAACACTTACTTTCATTTTCGTTAGAAAAACAGCTACCTAGGTTTGTCAGAAAATATGTCAATGTGTCGAATCTAGATTCTAATATAGGGAATGGAACTGAATATCTGCTTACAAGTCAAACATCTTTCTTAAATGATAGTATGATTCGATTATAGTGACTGTTTTAGAGTAGTAATAAAAACATTTAAGAAAAACTTTTTTTGTCATTTTAAAATAATTATAGGAAAAATATGAGTGGTACTTAAAATTAATACAAAACCAAGCTATAGGTTATATATAAAGTTAATGAAAGTTTACTGCGTTTTCTAATGCCTTCTTTCAATGACAGATTTAAAAATACATGTCAACCAAGAATATATTAATAAACGATACTTATTAGAGAAGTATCTCAAATACTATACATTAAATGTTATTATAGCAACGAGCACTGTGGTGAAAATAAAAACAGAGTGATTACTTACATCATATGAGGAATTGCATTCTTAATTAGAACATGTAATTTATTACTTCTTAATTAGACTGCCCGTCATGTTTTACAAATTAGATTCATGAGAACCCAAAAACGGTTAGTAGCTTTTATAGTATTTTTTTTTATTTGTTCTAACTGACTTTAACTTGTTAAAGGTGGATTGTCAGTATTTTGGTGTAAATGAAATACAGAGTTGGTTAAATAATATATAGGCTAGGCCTATAAGAATATATTAACAACGTGTTTATTACTATTTGTAACAATATTTCACTTCCTTACTGAAACTTTTTATGGATATGTTTAAATTATATCTAAAAAGTATTTTACAATGAAGTATTTTGTTTTATTTAGATTACGAAGAGTATGGACAAAATGTCAAACTTTAAAAAAGCAGTTGTGTATTGATGACAGCGAGTGTGTTAATGACTTTTGCCGTGTTCCAGTCTGAGAATATTGATCGTTAGTGAAACACTAATTAGCGTAATATTAATAGATGACACCATTTGAAGTGCCATAGGAAGGCAGCCAATGTGGCCAACACTACCCTGCTAATTATTACTTCAGCTATAATGTCAACCACCCATTGTCGATCTGGCGCTACCGAGGATCCAGCTCGGGCCGTATAGATCGGTAGCCAAGTGCATATATGAAATAAATATGTTGTATAAATTTCTAAATAACTATTTACATATTCTACCCAGTCTTGCGTGTAGAGGTTCACGTTCACGTTCAAACAGAACAAAAGTGTTATGATTGCATTTTAGTCATGTCTGTCGTAAATAAATTGACGAATTCATTTCCTGTTTGTATCGTAGGTTTATGGTGACAGCGTTTGGTTAAGTGCAAACAAACTGGGAATCGCGTGTCTTATCCTCGTTATCCCGTCGCCTCACGATCAATACAATTTTATAACTATCAATAAAAGAATTAATTGTTTTGTAAACAGCATAATCCATCAGCACTTCTCTGCTTCTAAGAAACAACACGTTTTCCCTGCGATTGCACTGATTGTAACGTTTATTAAATTGCACTCAGTGCGTCGGCAAGTAATCTGGGCGTCCTAGTATTTGCTGCGCTTTGTTATAAAATTGGTGCCTCGGGTAAACTTTAAATAATCCATATTTATAAAATTTTAAAATAAAGGTTTAAATTTACATCATATTCACTGACAGACGTGACTGTGGTCTTACCATTTCATTACCATTACCATCACTTTATCAGTTCATTAATAAAGTAATCTACTTCTAATTTAGTTAAAGTCGTAATCTCAATTAGAAAAAAATATATACCTCACATTAAAACTATGCCTATTGCTACAGGTGGTTTTAAACCTCATGAAACCAATTTTCAATATTTGGCTGAAAGAAGCGAAACAAATGAAATATTCTAATTGATAAGATAAGTCTATTTCCATTTGGTAATAAGCAATATATAAATAATTATCTATTTTTTCTCACCACAATGTAAAAGAGAATTAATAGGTTGCTGGAAAAATATTTAAAGTTTGGAGTTTTGACAGGCAACTTCAGACATGGTTTTTGTTACATTTTTTAATTGATATTTATTTGGAAATCTGCCTCTGTGTATGAGAGAAAGAGTCGTTATCTTATCTGTGAACAACATGCTTGACATGATATTTCCTGTATTAATAAAAAGGTCTACGTTATTATAGTGAAATGGACTTCTTATTCAATTTAGTTCCCACAAATGACAAATTATGTTCATGCTGACATCGGAGGGCAATGTTATCAAACACTGGTGTCTGCCGATACACGAAACGTTTCAACTTAACAGTTCAGTTACATAAATTTAATTAACTATGATGAATATTTACGGCAATCTGCTGTATCTGCAGGAGAGGTATCCTAACAGTACTTAGGCCCAAGGGTGTTTCAAGGTTACGGTAAACTATATTACCGCGAGCATTAGTAATGGATTTGTTTCTTGTCGGTGTGAAAGCCGCCGGGTATAACAACGTGTTAGCTCGTAGCTTCGACCAAGCCCTCTAATAAAACGTAAATATTTACAACATCCTACACTCCTCTGTGTCGCTTTCATCAAATTATCACTTAAATTTTGACGTTAATTTCCCCTTCAATTACTCGATAAGGCATATCGATAATTTTTAGCCGGTGTTAGTCCTACGCTGATTGCTTTCCCTTTCTAGTAGAGCTAAACCATTGCAGTTGCGCAATGTAGAAAAAGATAAGCTTAATATAAGAAAAAGAAGAATTATATTGACTCATGTTTTATGTATTAAATATAATTCACCTAATATGTTTAACACAAACATTAATGGTCAAACTATACTGATAACGTTTGGTTTTTATGTATGATTACTATCTTTTCACTTTACCAATTCTCTGGTTACATAATAGATAATTTCAGTGCTTTTTGTAGAGGAAAAGGTAATGCAACTCATTGGTGAAATGTGGAAGGGGGAAATGGTTATTGTCTGTAGAGCTTGGTAATTTTTAATCTATTAGTAATGCAAAATTGGGAATTTCAAGTCGTATGCAGAATTCAGAAATAAAAATAAAATACATTCACATTGCAAATTACATTATTCACATTTAATTATTTTAGTTTCGAAGTGCAACGTATATTCTAATAGAAATAGAATCAAACTGGATGTAAATAATTAGATCCTTAGAAAACAGGTTAAATCCATTTGAACTTTTTGAGCTAGCATGAGTATTAGAGGCTAATAGCATGAGTATATTCCATAATAGGTTATAGCCATTGCTTTAGTATTATTTTCTTTCTTACCACGCTTTTTGCATCTGGTACCGGCTGCAGCACGGAGATCCTTGAGTAGTTATCAATTGGAGATTGTTAATTGGAGTAGTTGTCAATTGCAGAACGGAGAGCTTTGATAATTAACGTATTTGTCAGGGTTGAAATCCTGACAAAAGGATTCCAACAATTCTATTAAAAAGAAGGTTCTTCATACTTTCAAATATCAGGGATGATCTCTGTGAAGTCACAATTACGTTCAGTTGGCAGAAGCTTCTTTCCAGCATTCACTTTAGCAAATAGCCATTGTGTGCAACATACGATGTAGACGCCTGATTTTGTCCAGAATCTTATATACAAACTACTAGAAATCTCTTAATGCTCGGATGGCTTTGACGTAGTCTGAACTTTTGAGGTAACTAGTGAACTTGTTCCTCTCTAAACAGAATGTTATTCTTAGATTTATCAAACCATTTCGTCTCATCTAATCCTTGAGCGTATTTTGACAGTTCCGCATATTTTCTTGGAATAAGCCGTTTCTCTACAGATTGCTTAAGGCTGCATTTGGAAGTATTGGTGCGTCTTCTGTTTTGACTGTCGCATGTAGCGAAACACCCCAAAATTTTATATTTTGTACTGCTTGTTGAGCCTGTTTATAAGCAGTAACGGGGATCTCTTTCATTGTTTTTCAAAAATTTAACTAGACTTTCTATTTCTATGTTTGCTTTGTACATGTTAAGGTCCCATTCTTCTAGGCCAACACTGAGTTCTGAAAGTTCTTGCAGGACATCAAGCATCAGTCCCAAGTCGAAAGTAAAATTTGTCGAAGTTATTTTCCTGAGCAAACCATCATACATATATTGTTCTTTCTTATCACAGCTCTTATCAAATCTTCCTACTTCGAAGTGAGAGACCAAAGCTTCATAACTTTGTCGGACATCAAAAACCATGTTGTACCTTGGTGACACCCGACTAGTAGTCAAACCTACCAATTCCCAACAGCTGAGTTTCCCGAAAGGAACCACACAGACACAGAGCTTCCTTGCGGTTTATGGTGAAGCACGTTATATGGCATGTAGTTTATCCAGGAAGGCTTTAAACCTATTTACTGGTCCAATATCCCTGACTGTATCATTGACTGAGAATTCTAGCCTATAAAGTAGCTAAATAATTAAGGCAGAGTGTACAATAATTATAGAAATTTTTCTATGCAGAGAGCAGCAACACCCCCGTGGACCCAGCGATCCAGAAGCATTTCAGACATTCTTCTGATAAGCCCAGTGCCCAAAGGTGAGACATCAATATTCCATTGACATTGTCAAGTTCAGACAGGCTACAAAAATGTTCAATGGGACCTCGTTTCCCATACGCTGGAGAAAATTACGAAAATATACGCACAGACTTTGGCCGACTGTTGTTGATTTATCAGTAATTATTGAGAATCTACTTTCTGATTCAACAATTTCCTTAATCCGTAATTTCTCATTTCCTCTACAATATGGTTAACAATGTTAATACAAGCATTTATTGGCTAAAGATTCCTCCACATATCTAAACTAATAAGTTACTGCAGGTTGATCCCATCTTCAAAGTTACTGAATAACTTGTTTTTTTTTTATACAACTTCATTAGCTGTGCCAAAGATTTTACAGGTAATTTCATTTTATTCAGCCACTTATTTTTAACACACTCTTTCAAGCTTTTCTATTTTGCCTCTCATCCCCAATTTTCACCGCAGCGTTATGACCAGCACTATAATAAAAATTTTTATTTCTTTATGATGAGAGTTGCTGTTTTCTGTTTTCACCATAAGAAGAATCTTCAACGTAAACCATTCTCTTGCAATTCTCATTTCCATTTCTTTCTCTACTCCAAGACCACCCACTTTCTTGCAGACTGAGCAGTCTAATTTCCCTTCTTTAAAACTTAGTCAGTCGTTTCACTTTACAAATTCGTCCTTCTATAAAACAATCCAACAGATAGGCCAGCTTGATTCACGCGAACCTACAACCGTGCACTTAGTACCGGTAATACCGCCATTTCTAAATCAGAGTGTTTCGTTATACAGCTGTATACGTCTTCGTATAAAATTCAAAAAGCTGCAACGTAGGACTACAAACTACCTTGCCGTAAAACTTTAATAAGTAATGAAATAAACAACAAAAGAATCATTTGTAACATGACGTACGTTTACATGACCAATGTAGTTTTTTACGTAAACGTAATCTTCCACGTAAAAATAATGTGAAGTACTAATTACACTGCCATAAAAATTTAATAATAAAGAAGAGTAACAGTAGAACGACTTTTAATGACTGCCAAGTGTTCGTTTCCTCGGCTACCACTGCTGCCACTACATGTTTTATAGTCCAAAAAACAACGTGGTACCTCTAGTGTTCCAGAATATCTTAGTAGCACAAAATTCTTAACTATTTTTTCGTTTTGGTATCGAATTAGGTATAATTTTTCATCTTTTGTAATTCGTATGAAAAACCATTTCGAAAAAGGTGCCAGAACGGCGTTTTGTCACAAAAAGTCTAGATAATTTGATGTTGTTGTCGCAACCCCCGTCCCTTGAAATAAACTCCTCGATACACTTGCGTCATCACTGATTCCTATTACATTGTGTGTGTGTGTGTGTGTGTGTGTGTGTGTGTGTGTGTGTGTGTGTGTGTGTGTGTGTGTGTGTGTGTGTGTGTGTGTGTGTGTGTGTGTGTGTGTGTGTGTGTGTGTGTGTGTGTGTGTGTGTGTGTGTGTGTGTGCGCGCGTTACACATCAAAGATCTTACAGAACCATACCAGTTACAGCTTTCATACGTTCAATATCTTCAACCTGAATTTATTATTTATTATTCGTCCTTGTACTCGTTATTTCAGTCCTATATTTATTTTGTGTTATTTTGGAATGTTGGTTTTTAAAAATCTGTGCCTTCTGATTTATTCGGTTTAAATTGCTTCTTATTTTACTAAATTTTTCATTCCTATTAAAAAAACACGGTCTCTTATTTATGCTTACCTATATTAAATATTACAATTGACTTTCACACGTTCAGTCAGTGCGTAGGAAATGAAAGAACAAGTGATTTAAACATATCTGTGTCTTATAACTGTATCTTTTTTCGACTTCTGATGTCTTTGATGAATGTTGTTTTAAAACATTCTCTGCTTTTTATGGATTGAATCTAACGATCTAAGGATTCTATCTAGTTAAGGAAAGAGAGTAACAAAAAATCTTCTGTACAGGAATGAAAATGTCTACAAAATTGCATCGACAAAAGTCATTTCAACTTAGTTTAAAAAGGAAAAAAAATAGTGAACCATTCGGAAACCCGAAACAGTTGTTCAGAAACCATTTAAAATCATTGAAATAATCGATTGTGATGTTAATTGTTTGTCAGAAATATTAAATTACTAATGTTCTCTCTACTTAATGTTTCGTTAAGTTTCTATGTGAGTCTTTCTCATCGTTTTTACTTTGATATAACCATCAAATACTTTTCATAAAACATCACTATCTACAGCTCATGATACATAACTGTGAAAGTTACTAAAACTAATAATGAAGTAATACTTACTTTAATAATAAAATAATAGATGTAAATACTCTTTTCAATAGAAAAATGACGTTCCTGTAGATTTATTTATTAATAAGAACATGTATAATTAACCTTTCCTTAAAAGGGAAATAAAATTTACTTCCATCAGTATGTAGGAAGAGGAAACACCGCTTTTTGTTCTTTTCTAATTAACAATTTCGTTGTAGTCCATCTTATCCACCTTAAAGAAATGAGCCTTGATGAAAATTAAAATAATACATTACTACTGTAAAAAAGATTTTTTCGGAATATCAGGTTTTCCGTTTTATTTTCCGAATGTTTTCCGTATTTTATATTTAAAGTGACTTTTAACTCACGTTTGCTGGCAACTTAAATAGTCAATCGATCACCAAGATATAAGGTTGTATAATACATTTCCGCTATAAAAGATATTAATACGGAAAGATATGCTTAACTCCAGAGTTTTCGTATTTCACCTACATAAAAATTTTAACAAATTTTTCCGATAAAAACACCAAATTCGTTTTTTCAAATGAGTTCGTATCTCATTCTCTCTCTCTCTCTCTCTCTCTCTCTCTCTCTCTCTCTCTCTCTCTCTCTCTCTCTCTCTCTCTCTCTCTATTTATATCTCTCTCCTCTGACTTTCTCATCATTGAGTGATCTGATCTCAGGGTATCCAATAAAAACTATTTCAAATTGTTGTTTGCCACCGCCTTCATTCCTGATAACGAATATTTTTCACTGAGTTTAGATCAGATTCTTCATTCTGTCTCAAAGGGGAGCACGTTTCAATGCTATTAACACAAATCTTTTTCATTTTCTTGCACCGTATTCTTAGGTTCTTTACACAATCTTCACTATAGTTAGCTAAGTTACATTTGTGTTACTAGCCAGTTCTAAGCAATCCACGTCATTGCAAAAACACTGTATTGGCTCCACATTTCTAAAATAAGAATTCATTCCTTACGTAATCTGTAACTGTTTAAGACGCCAAAAAATGTGACACTTACTCTGATCCTTAACTATTTATCCGTCGACTGAGGATCAAATATTTACAAAACATAAAATGGAAATATTAATATATTATATTTAGCGTACTGATAAAACTGATTAGAAAATTTATAAAATTGCTTTATTATAGTGTATGAAATTACGAATTATTACTATTATAAAAACTAAAACTGTGTAATGAAAGATTTGTTTTCTATAGTTTATCCGATTTAAATCACTCGTTAATAATGCAGTATAATAACGTACAGGTATTTAAGTGATTGGATGGTAAACAAATAGATCTATTTTAACATTATGTATAATGTACTTAAAAGTTTGTTCACATTTGAGAAGATTTTTTAAAATTTTATTTTCATTATTAACTGTAATTTTTTGTTTTTATTTTCATTTTTTATACTAAAATTTTGGCTTATATCTTTAATCCCAATTAAGTTTGGTAAAAGCCTAATGATTAATTTGTCAGAAACAGTAAACCTAAACGGTAAAGTGAGTAACCATAAATCATTTAAACTAATTGATGATTTATGGTTATTATGATTTGTGATTATTTATATTTAGGATGCTGATATAATGAACTCATTATGTTAAAGTAATACGCATGAGCAGAACATATGTTAGACACCTGAGGCCGACGAGGGTAGAGGAAAGAGATGTGACGATTGAGAAAGACAGAGGCGTTTCTAAAACGAAACTGGAAACTCCGAATCTGTACTACATTAATAATACCACTGACAAGGTTATTCCTACAGAGAAACATTTACCGACTGCGCATTGCACTGGGCCTCACTAGACCATCGTTTCTAGACATGTGTAAATGTAGACCTACCTAGATTTGTGTTAATAGTTTTATAGTTACAAAATTTTGTCTGCAGCAGAATGGTAACTCAGTGAAAACTGTAGTGAAACACTAATGAACTTACATTACTAATGGGCATTGTTCCCTTTATTCCCTTGTTTATTGTTCACTAGTATCGTAATATGCAGCAAAAACCTTTTAGGTTTCAGTGATGTGTTTATATATTTAAAAATATAATCGTTTCTTTGTGTGATTATTACTGTCATTTGTACATGCATGAATTTCGTGCATATCAACTTGGAAATGGTAATTCTAGGTCCATGTTAATTATGACTGTATCGGGAGAGATGCGGTAACATATACTGTTGACGATGACAGTGCTATAGTGACAACCATGTTTTCCACGTAGTTGATGTTACTTATAACATCAATAGGTCCTTTTAATGAGGTAGACATAAATACTCGATGAACGTAGATATTATTGTAATGATGTTATTAGACTTACAAGCATATACAAAGTATATGGCAGTGAAGGTTATGTCTCTTCGTGGAGTGTGTGGATAATTGTAGTGAAGGGAAAACGTTGGGAATTCACAAGAAACCGGCCGAGAGGTTTGTGCTTTTACAGTTCCCTCCCGTAGAAGTGGGGGAAATCGTAGTAGAATAAATATGTGGTAAAAAGTCGTTATAGACAGAATATGAACAGAGATGTGTCTTTCGTAAAAACTCTTATGGTACAACCTTCGAGTAAGTTATTAAGTAAGTCAGTTAGCGGTAACGAATGGCCATAATGAATGACAACAACACTACGGACATGCAGATCGTCAACCGAACTCATACGTACGTACACTATACAGTTTCCGAAACGTATAAATAAAATAGTTTAATTATTTTATAATAACGTTTGTAAAGTAAACAGCAGTAAGGGTGACGTCGCCGTCGACTAGCTGTCTCGTCAGCACCGGTATCGATTGGAGAAGTTATGAAAATTGCTACCTTAATAATAAAACAGAGCAGGAATGTTTGAAAGCGTTCACGCAAGCGGTGTAGTAGCACGCCAGTGTCGCATCGAGTTTGATGGATGGAAATACGAATGGAAACTTGTGCGTGTCATTATGCATCGCGTGCCCGCTCCCGCTACCCCTCACTGTATTCTGCATTTATACAACATGCTTAAACAAAAACCTTAAATAATAATTGTTGTAAGACGTGCTTTGAGGGTGGCTACCAATACCAATGATACATATTACGTGAAGTCCTACTGGCTTTTATATTTGACTGTTCTTTTGTGGAAGCAAATAACAATTTATAAACTAAATGTAATATAATACACTCGTCTGTGTGTTTGTGTGTGTGTGTGTGTGTGTGTGTGTGTGTGTGTGTGTGTGTGTGTGTGTGTGTGTGTGTGTGTGTGTGTGTGTGTGTGTGTGTGTGTGTGTGTGTGTGTGTGTGTGTGTGTGTGTGTGTTAGAAACATACTATACTTCTATTTCACTATAATAGTTTATAGTGTTAGAAATAATAAAGCTCCAGCAATTGGATCAGCTGTAGCCACAGACTGCGACTACCAAAGGCGTGTGAAGAGATGGAGGCTCACGCCTGGAATGGTGATGCGTAGGCCTACAGCTGAGGCCAATTTTCATATAGGCCTACTGTTGCGACCGATCAACTTTCGCTGTGCATATTTACACTTTACATACTGTATCCTTATGTGACAGACCTCTGCGCTTACTCGCTCGCCCCAGTTAGGCATCGATTTGCGGGTTACTAAAAACGTCACTTGTGTGTCACAGACATCTAAGCATTAGAGAGCAATGCTTGGGCCTGTCACAGACATCTAAGCATTAGAGAGCAATGCTTGGCCCTTTAACAAGTCGTTATTGCTCACTCCACTCGCAGCTAAGAGGATATGATATGTGGGGCCACCCCTGCATAACAAAACTTGTAATTACCTATACTAATATTAACACGTTTCATCAGTATATAACTATATAACTCAGTAACTTGCTACTAATTTTTTTACTAAGTGTCACGGATTCGGTCAGTAAAACTGCGGGGCAAATGAACCGGGTAAGAACAGGTAAAAACATCGTTCGTCGCAACTGACCGAGACCGCCCATAGGAGCTTCTTAATACAATTGATAACAGATTTTTATCAGAATGGAGTGTTTAATGCTGGTATTAGTAAATTGATGTCTAGTCAACCGCAAATGAATGTTAGGAAAAGGAAATTACTGAACGGGATGCAAGTGTATAGGCATGGACTGATATTGGTAAAACTCGTTTCCTTCACCATTTTGCCTCAGAGCGAATTTCAACCTGAAAATGAAAATTAGGTTTCATGTTTTACACATAAATACTAATTTTACGACACATTTGTTGATTTCAGATTTTAAACTGCAGACAATTCAAATAGACGGCGCAAAACTATATTTTACAATTTTTTAAAAACTTTTAATAAAAGAACCTTTAATATGGAGGTTAATTTTAATGTTTATTATTGAATAACTGTAAAAATTTTCGTAAATATAGAATTATCCTCCGTTACGTAAGAAAATATTAATTTATCGTCTAGTTGATTTTAATAAATTGAAGGAAACTAACTTAAATGACATAAATGTTTTATAAATTACTCATCCATTGTTTGACTAACGTATATGATTTTTCCGCCTTTGTTTACAAATGAAAAACAACGTTTTGCATTTCTATGCTTAATTTGTTCTGAAAATTGACTTTTCTTCAGTTTCTAGAAAGAACGAATTGTGTACTTTGGGGAATTTTTATAGTTAATCGTTAAAATGGCTATTTTTTAATAATTAAAAATATTATTTTTGAAAAATTATTGAATTTCAGAAGTAATTATTAAATTTTTAAAATTAATGATTGAAGTTTCAGACAGACTTAAATTTCTTGCTGTTTTAAAATCTAAAAATAATAATTTTTGTTACGAAATAGTATACGTTTGCAAAATTGGAATCCCCAAGTTAAGTTTTCATGTTTAGGGCCTACATTTAGGCTAATTTTTTTTAATGTCGCAACGTAAAAGCCAAGCGTTTCTGTATGTTTACATGAACTCTTTCTTTATATTTACCTATGTAATGTGTGCTGAAATTACTTCTTTTACTTCGCGAAACAGCCTATACAATGCGTTGTCGTTAGTAACACGTATAGTCAACTTAAAGCATAATTAAACCAAGCTAGTCAACATGACGAAATAAACACAGAACCCTTTGAAAACTAAAGAAGTAGCTGAACAGCAGAAGAAAACAATTTAAAAATACCATCACAAAACAAAGATTATTACAGAAGAGAACAGAAATTATAAAAGAAAGTTATGTACGATATAAAATTAAAAACTTGAAGCTCTATAAATCGGTAGGAAAAAACGTAAACACGAAATTCGAAGCTATACAATCAGGGATATACAAATAGAAAATATTAAGAGATAAAAAAGAGAGACAACAATTGAAGACGCCTATTAGAAATAAGGATAGAAGTATAGTAAGAAATAGGAGTACAGTTAATCGGTAGAGGAAGTTTTTGAAGTAATATAAAGTGAAAGGGAGACTAATGGCTAATAAAAACATGTACTCGAAGTATATAAATGATACAATAATAAATACTAATACACCAGATATTTTTCAGGTTGCGAAGCGTAATGAAGGAAGTCTTATATAACGATCGGGTGGCACATTCTGGAGAAATAACAATACAGAAATGCTAAAGAGGCGCTGTAATAAATGCATAACAATGAATATGGATGAAATGGAAAAAACAGTAGAACAAATGGTCATAATACATAAGAAACAAAATAGGAATACTGTAACTTGAAAAACTTCGTTTCTCTCATCTTTTTGTTAAGTCTTCAGCAAGATTTCCGCTAACAGACGTCATAAAAAACCTGATGCTTAGTAGTCGCTTGATCAAGCAGGGTTTGGAAGCAACTACAGCTCAACAGATCGCTCACTTTCAAGTGGGCTGATTTTCAGCTCAAGTATGAAAAATCACTATGTTCGCCAATTGTTGTTCACGAGAGAGCTTGTGATGGTATAGGGTACTAAAGTGCTTACGAAAGCATCAGAGTAAAAGGGATATTTCCAAATTCTGCCCGAAATAAATAATTACTCAACACCTTAAGTTAACTATTTGGTAAATACAATAACAATAGAAAGGGTAGTACGGTAGCGTTTTTGAAGTTGCGTTCAGACGATTAGATGGGAAAATAGAAGAATTAAATTAAATTCAGTACGTCAAGGGTTGGATTTGAGGACGGTGTAGCGTAGGTTAATGATGAGTCGAGATGGAGAAGATGATTAACGAGCTGAGTAAAGGAGTCGTGAAGCTTGGTCTGTGAATAAATATGGAAAAGTCAAATATAATGTTTAATGTACCTGAGGAAGTGAAAATTGATGGTAGCCGCCTGACAGCTAAGGAAGAAATGAAATATTTTGGAAAAATAATAACAAACAATTGATATTAAATTCCACTAATTATGGATCAGCTTTTAAAGTAAAAACAATTTTATAAAGAATACGATAATTTGTCCTAATCCGGGGAAAACGTTTTAAATCAATTCCTACTTCCTTCAATTGATTTACGTTATTAATGGGCCGGAACGTGGTTTATGAACAATATAATGTTACAAAGATCACACTGAACATAAAAACTTGGAAACAGTATGCTAAAAATAGCATTGAGACACAAAAAAACAATTAATTGAAACACACACAAATAGTGTATTTAACGTCGTCTACAGGAATGTAAAATAATATGGACTTAAGCATTATATTTGGGAAGAAGGGAAGAGACCAAGGGACGTGTAAAGACCACCACCCCGACCAGACGGAGTGGTTGAGGATTCTGTGAATCGGTAAATGTGAAAAGTTTAATTCTGTATAAGAAATCTGCGAAAGATGACAAGAGAAGCCAATCGCTCAGTAGTAGGTAGACAACTACTAATGACAATGATAGTGATTATATTCAGCTATAAAATTTCATGTTTTACAGAATTTTTGCACGTTTTATATAATTATAATTACTTAAATTAAAACAATAAAAAATTAAGTAATAAGAACATTCTACTTGGCGAAGTAATTATAATTTGATAAAACACGCGCGCGCGCGCGCGTGTGTTTAAAAGTAATTATTTTCTAATACAGTATTAAACAGTATATAGTCTGAAGCACAATATCACTTATTGAAAATACTGACGATACAAAGACTAAACATTTTCCATCTCTGATGATGCAGACATTGTCGCGTCTGTGAGGCGTGCGTCGATTTTATAAAATTTAATATTAACATTGCATGCTTTTTATAATTATAGCATTAAAACTGCAAAACAAGCTCGAAAGCTTCGATTTAACATTATACATCTTTGTATGAATATTTTTATATGGCATATTCTACCGTGTTTGTGTGTGTGCGTGTGCGCGTTTAAGGGACAATTTATTAGTTTCCGTTCCGTTATTGTCGTCCAGCCTAACGGACTCTTATAAAATACAAATTGTGGTAGTAAAAATTGCTTTAACGCACTCCCATTGTGTCCGGTATTTTATTTACTTATAAATGCGTGCATGCATGTTCACTCGCGCTCTCTCTCTCTCTCTCTCTCTCTCTCTCTCTCTCTCTCTCACACACACACACACACACACACACACACACCTTCCCTGCTCACTCCTTTCTCCTTGAAACAGGTCTAATATTTCACTGACAAGTGGCTACAACATGTTAACAAATAACAATGATTCCATAGTTCTATTAAACAAAGGGTGGAATAACAATGTATTCTTCGTACAAATAAATATGCATTTTCTGATCTTATCATGAATAAATTATAACACCATGTCTAGCTCTTTTCTTCAAAGTGATCGGTATGCGATGAATTGATTGACCCCCTACCTTATTCAGATTTATTATTTTAACAAAATACCATACATTTTTTTAGGAAAGCGTTATCGCTGTAGCAACTCTGCAGCGAAAAAGTAAAACACGAAATTTTGCGTAAGAAAACTCGACTTTATTCTTTTATTAGCACGTAACGTTTACGATAAGTAAAACGTACACACATAACAACAGGCGTCCACCACTTGCAGTTTATCATGTGAGCTTACAGTAAAATAATTTTATTTTAACGTAATTTACATTTTAAAATAAATAATTGCTTTTGACGCAGTAAATCGCACGCTAACAGAATATGTTATGGAAATCAGGATAAGGTTTTGGTTTTTATATGCGCATTACGTTTCGTGTTTCCAAATTGTAAGTTCATTAAAAAATATGTATATTACTTTTGTAATTAATAAATCGTTTAGTTCTGACTTAAGGTTCACCCAGACATTCCTTTTATTTGATAATATATTTATACAATTTTCATACAGTATTTCAATTAATTTTCAAGTGGTTCGTTATTAAGTTAACGAACTTTTCATCTTGAAATCGAAGTAAGGAGACTATGAAATATGAAGCTCTAATTTTACTAAACGGGAGAAAAATTTATTTTTTAAAAACATGGAATAATTGTTAAAGACAGAAGTCAAAAAGAATGCTTGAGTGTGCCGTGTACATTGTACAGGCCTAATTTTAAAAATTCCCACCCACAAAGTACACATTAACAAATTCATAATAAACTTTTTCTTTTGAAAAAGTCATTTTAATTTTCTGACATCAGATTGCCATATGTCCGATAGGTAACGAGTTATTCGCAAAACGTCGATTTTTCAACGCTGCTTGTTTAATAATTAATTTAACCCCAGGAGTTCAGACTTTAAACTTTCGCTTTTCATTATTAAACGTTGAGTATACAAAAAATTGTTTTGGTAATTTATCCAAGGGGAAAGAAATGTTTCAGTTCAACAAATCTAGTTGGCAGTTAACGCTGAAGTCATAGTTAATAAACCGATCTTCCTAATGTACGAGGAACAGATTCTGAATGTAAGTTGTGATCAGTATTATCCATGCATTCATTCTGGTCATTACTGTTTTACAATAACTACTCCCAGAGTACCAGAACGTTTGTCTCACCGCCAGTCAAGGAAGGACTCCATGCAATCGCGTTTTGTTATTTGCGTGCCGAATGCCGAGTGAGTTATTGCACGAAAACTGTTTCCTAATCTTACCAATAAACAGTTTACGTCTACTTTACATCAAAACCATCAAGTAACACTGAAGTAACACAATTACAAGCTTTAGTTTTCCATTTGCGATTTATCTGCAACTAGTGATTATCGGCATTAAGGAGAGACAATGTTTTTACGTGTTTTATACTTTGATATCAATTCACTGACATCTTATCAGTCTCTCTCCTCTCTCTCAATTGTGTGTGTGTGTGTGTGTGTGTGTGTGTGGCTATTTTTCTTCTTCAAGACTGGAAAGTCTTCAGGCAAGTCCCAAGTATATACGCTGTTAGTTTAAATAAGCATTAAAGCTGTCAGCCTATAAGATAATGAACAAAAATTGTAGCGAATAATTCAGGAATATTTTATACTATAACTGCACTCCAGACCTTGAAATATGTCTGCGTATTGTAGCGTATTTAGCTAAACGTCGAGAGCCACCGACTTTTATTAAAAATGTTTACATTTATATTAATATCTGAGCTGTGTATAGCCTATGTGATCTGCTGTTACCAACATCTCGTTCTGTAACCGCGAAGCATAGCTTTCTTATCTCATCAGTTTGATACACAATTTGCTTGTAAAAACACCGCCCACGTACACTCCTGATAGATTATTCTACAGCGTCACCTCTGATATTGTTTCGCCATATAACTTGTTTTGTTTTAGTGGTATCATTCGCCTTGTCTTCACAATCTGTACAAACATACCTTCTGATTGGTATGCAACTAATAAAACATCGAACATACTTCATTATTTAATTTTCTGATCAGTGTTTTAAAGATAATGAAATACTCTCCAGACTAATATCATTCATTTAATTACACTGTAAGTAGGTTTATTTTCGCCTAATTATTTGAAGATATTACATGGGAGACCGGTAGGAAACTCAACGAGTTACTTACAAAGAAATAATCTACAGACAAAGTACAACACTTGTTTCATTTCGTCTGCTTGGTTCGTAAATGTCACAACGACTCTTGGCAGAGCACAAATAGTACAATACTCCTGACGCCTATTAAGCAAAATGATTATTTCATCACTCTCTGTGATTCTACAGTCGAGGAATCTTACACTTTCTAACCACACGGTAATCCAAATTGAATGTTTCTTCCAACTTGCAAAACAGTAGTAAATGACGTACACTTGTAGATGTGTGATTAAGGAAACTATTTTTGTCGTTGTTTTGAAACCATGGTGGAATTACTTGTGACATTCCACACTCGATTCTCTTACAACTGAATTCCTAGTTCATTCACTTTTAGTAATTGTTATATGTTATTTAGTTATTAACATTATAAATATAACTAGTTGTTAGTTATTAACACTTTTAATAATTTGGTTTAAATATAAATTGTATGTTTCAGGTGATACAAGGCAACGGTAATACTTATCTAGAAGCGAAACGGGAACTTGATCCACCAGTATGGGCCAGCAGGATACGATTCCTCCCTTACAGTTACCACAGAAGGACAGTCTGTATGCGCGTAGAAATATACGGATGTTATTGGAATGGTAAGATAATGATACACATCCATAACACATCCACAAAACCGTGTTCTACTCTGAACTGTACGTAATGTGTATTTGTTTTTGTACAGACGGAATCGTCAGTTACTCGATGCCACAAGGAGACAAAAGAGGGTCTGGATGGGAGTTTTTTGACGCGACGTACGACGGTCACTGGGACGGTGAACTGCAAAGAGGTCTGGGCCAACTAACGGATGGAAAAGTCGGACCAGAAAATTTTAAAATGGGTTACTATTCACTAGCAGATTACGAGAGAGGTGTAGTATACGTTTCTGTATTAACTAATAATGTGTTATTAATAATCGTGTCATTGTTTAGCCAGTTAATTGGGCTGATTGAGTGTGGTGTCATTTAAGTCGAAAAGTACAGAATTATTCTGTTCACGATTTCAAGTAATCTAGTTGCTGTTAGAGTCACTAGGTGTAAGTAATCTAGTCGCTGTTAGAGTCACTGGGTGTAGCTGAATTTATATATTAGCTGTATCTGTTATACTGTATTTCATTCGTATGTTAATCATACTACGAAAAACCCAGTTCAGGATATTACGTTTCTTGTAATTTCTAGCCATCGTTAACAACACTTAGTGATGAATAAACTCGAAACAACGTGGGTACAACCTGTCACTCGCTAGAGTTCCATGTGAACGGAATGGAATCACTTGTCAGTAATACTCCAGCACTGAGTAAACAGTTCCATGCAGACAAAACGCGAGTCATTCTCGTGAACATTCAGAACATAGTATTTGGCACACGATACTAACATCCTGTTTGAATCTGAAACACTATCGCATGTAGTACACGATACGTAGACTGTAGCTGTCGTAGTGTAACATAACTTGTCACGACGAGACAACTGCTCGGAGAAACTTGCCGTTTCCAACTCGTGATATGTCTTCCTGCTGACTGATGTAAAGATAACTTCTAATGTTTAGTGTATATCGCTGTAACAAAGTTACTTGTGTAAACGATCAGTTGTATATTACTGGTTTCAAAGTAATATTTAGTTTCATAGTAACTCGAACTGGCAATTAATGATAAAGTCGTTCTCAGAATATAGTTCGCAAACTATGGGATAAAACGTGATGTTCCAGTGCTTACCCGTATACAGTATTAAATCTGTAACAATTTGTATTTGTTAAAAGTTTCTTTTAAATAACAATTTAGATATGTTTAGGAGGTGGGTATGACAAGTACCCGTTTTAGAGAAGAAAATGTATTTTTTTATTTTTTAAATTTCTCTACATAGTCTCCTTTTACCTCGATAAATGTAGTCCAGGATATTCCAATTTTTTTGAGCTATCCAAAAAATGGAATTGTCGAACTCTGCAAAATAGGCCTCTGTTTCGGGGATGACCTCGTTTGATGTGAATTGCTTACCGCCAAGCCTCTTTTTCATGTTTGGAAACAAAAACAAATCTCAGGGAGTCAAATCTGGAGAATACGATGGCTAAGGCAACAATTCGTAGCGTAATTCGAGCAATTTTGGTGTGACGATTGCGGATGAGTGCGTTGTCATGGTGGAATAGCACACTTTTCTTCGTCAAACGGGGCCGTTTTCTTCAATTCAGCATCAGATCGACCGAATAAATCAGCATAGTATTGCCCTGAGATTGTCCTCCCTTCTCAAAATAGTCGCCAAACCGTCGACGGTGTGCTTGTGAATCCCAAAAAAAACTGTGACCATTACCTTTCCAACCTATGGAATCGTCCTCGGCTTTTTTGGTGCGCGTTCGCCAGGAAAAACCCATTATGCTGAATGAACGTTCAGCTCCGGTGTGTAGTGATGGACCCATGTCTCATTAAAGGTCATATAACGCCGCAGAAACTGCCCTTAAACATGGTGAAACATTGCTTCGAGGTTGTCACGTCATTGCGTTTATGGTCAACCGTCAGCAAACGCGACATCCACCCCTCCCATAGCTTTCTCATGTCCAATTTTTCGTTAAGGATATTTTCTACGCGTTCAATTGAGATGCTTATACTGGTAGAAATCTCTCTGATCTTAACCCAGTTAACACGATATCGGATTTTTTCGACCATATCCTTCGTAGTCCCCTCATTTGAACGGCCTGGACGCTCTTCATCAAAGATCGGCCGCGCTTGAATTCATATAACTAATATCTGATGGTAAGTCATCAAAGGCGCACGGTCCTTATAAACTGCATTCAACGTCTCTTTGATTTCCTCACACGTTTTCCCCATCAAAAAAAAAAAAAGGAATCGAATCACTGACGGATATTGCTGTTTTTCTGTGGTTGCAAAAATACACAAACTTGCCCACTTTCAAAGCTGTCAAAACAAAACTTCTCAATAAATCTGTTTGAAATTTCAACAGGCGTCGTTTGCACTGTTGTACTAATAGACGGTAATGTAGATTTGAGTCGGTGGCGCCCTCAATTGCCAACACAGGTACTTTTCAGACTTGTACTTATAGTGTAAGCCCAATAAATAAATAAATTCATTGTTTTGGCGCAACATACATTCAACGATAAAAATTAATTTACGTATGCAGAAATATAATTTTATTCAAATAACTGTTAAAACTCTTTAAATTAATGCAGTGGACTGCCGTCCGTCGGTCGAGCCGACGGCGTGTGCCCGCATACTGTAACTGTCCACACAGACGAACGTTCTGGTTGTGTACATAGTGTGTTTCTCTCTTGTGTGTGTTTAAAGAGTATAAACTAATTCTGAGATTTTATTACGTTCAGTACAACATAGTCCACTCAGTGAAGTAGAATTCTACAAATAAAAAGGCACGGAATCTAACGAGTAAACAGTAAGCACTTGCATGCAGTTTAAACAGAAATGGATACTTAATTGCAAACTATCAGCGGAATTTTACTCGCGCGTGCGTGTGTGTGAGTGAGTGAGAGATAGAGAGTATACTGTGTTGTTCATGAGGGAGAGTTGACGCCAATGGTTCAAGTTTTTACGTTCTTGTTTAGTTACATATTTATTAAATCTGCTAATATTGAGCCTATATAAAATAAAAATAAATAATATTTTTAAGAGCTACATAGGCTAATGTACCGTCAGCCCCGGGTCTGTTATAAACCAACTTAGTATATTTGGCGTAGCCTGTTGTATGATGGAGACGGTAGGCCCTTGAGTCTGTTTCTATCATAAGTACCTAACGTTAGTTGTGTTTCACTTAATTCAGAAGGAAAATATCGAATTTCAAAACTCTAGGTCTAAAAATTATGCGCACTTTGGAAATGTTGCAACATCGAGTAGCCCTACCTACACATTATTGGTTTCATTAATTCTCAATCTGTTGTATTAAACAATTACTAAATACAAAATTCAGTAAACGTCTTCTCTCCATAACGGATATGAAAAAGGAGGTAAGGGACCTTGTAGTGACAAAATAAGCCGTAAAACCTGTGATTCTGCGAGGGGACAATGCGAGGTTTCCTAGCACATTCCCAAATGTTCTTATGGCATTATTCAGTACTAGTTATATACCATTTGGAGACACAGAAGAACTGTCAACTCGTGTTAACATTTTAATATTATTATTATTTTACTGCTACGATTTGCCTTTCGTATTCAACATTGTTTCCAAGTAAGTAACGTTAAATAAGGATGTACGCGTACGGCCTGATTAGTTTGTCTGCAGACTTAACCTCCAGAGTGGGGTACGGGAAAGAGCTTTTCTCAGAAGTGTAAGTACCTTTAATGTTTCTCGATGCCCTTAGCTTCGACTGTATTGTAAACATTTTATTTTCCAGTTGCTCTCTTTGTCTCAGCTTAAGCAAAGTAAAGCCATAGGCCTACTGTTTCACCATTGTATGCACAAAGAACAAGTGTTCTCTATGTCTGCTTGGGCCTCTTTAACAGAATCCGCTCGATTTACATTATGAAAATGTGCACACAGAATCAATCAGAGGCAAAGAAAGTTAACAAAGTAGGCCTATATAAAACAATGTGCATATTTCGTTTCTATATAAACTAAATGGCGTTGGTGCAGAAAGCGAAAGGAGCAGTAGAATGTATTAGAAAAAATAATTTTGAAAGCGTCTAAAAATCTTTTCGACTATTGTGACGGAAAAAGTGTCATACATCGCGTTCCAAAAATATTACGGTGAAACCTACTGCTCTTGTAGGAAAATCGGACGTGTAAACCCAATAGGCCTACTATAGACCTCATAAGTCGATGGAGAGACGGAATGTTTCAGTAACGGCCAGATTAGTGACGCGCAATAATCTCCTCCTATAGGCCGCACAGGGTATGGTCGGGACAATTACTGTATTACGTTCCAGATGAGCAATGCGTGTTGCAGTATTGTAAAGTACACACACTGTACATAACTGTTAGGGACATTGTGATGTTTACAGTCACTGGATAATTATTATGAACTTATAATAATATAATTAGATAATTATTATAAACAGTGCTTACTGAATTAGTGTATTTGTGAATAATGTTTTGGGTAAATGTATAGATCTCAAAATAAAACTTAATTTTTTCCTGTCTTCATTGTCGATTTCTGTTTGTACTATAAAAACTGTAACACAGTCCTACATTCTAACGTAACAAGTAGTAACGGTGATACACAGCTACCAATGTCATAATGGTAACTGTATGGGTTAATACGTTGTATGTCTTGAAATTTTATACATAGCTTTGTTCGACTTAATTTTGAACTTAGACCTATAGTTTATACAGCGACATCAGGAAATTGTATATGAATCATAATTTGCCTCTGAATATTAATGGCATAAATAAAATCTTAACTATCCCCACAGCTTTAAAAAAAATCGGGCGTTTATTCAAATCGAGATTCAGTTTTTTTTTATTTTCTAGCACGAAAAGTCAAAAATTAAAAACTGTTTACAAAAAATCAAGTGTTTACATGTTGGAACAATACGTGCACAATTTAAAATATAATAATTGACCTGGAATCGGAAATTTGTAGAAACAAAGACAACTGTACTTCCGTTTCTGTGCAAAATTATGAACCTAAAATAGAACTCACTACAGATTTATAAAATTAAAGAAACAATAAAACAAAAGTAAGTCATCTTGTTTATATGACTCTATGCTTCAGCAAGGAATAAGAGTACAAGTGCACAATTTAAAATAGAATACTTGACCTGTAACTGGAAAATCATGGAAACAAAGGTGACAGAACTAATCACTTCCGTTCCTGTGCAAAATTATGAACCTAAATTAGAACTCACTAGCGATTTATAAAACTAACGAAACAAAATTCAAACGTAGGTCATCTTGTTTATATGAATGTATGCTTCAGCAAGGAATAAGAGTATAAGTCAGAGCCACTGGAGATATGTCTAATGGACCAAACATCGTTAAAAAATACCTCATTATCGTTAACATATCAGTCCACAACCATATTCGATCTGTGTGAGACTCGTGTTTGAAACAGCTGCCCAATTATCTGTAAACACCAGAAAATGTGATTGTTATCCACGGACGAAGCTACAGCTACCCCAACACCAAGATACAGGAGATGGAAGACCCATCCGTAGACACTTCTCAGGGGAGGGGGGCGATTGAAGCAAATGACACTGTTTTTTTTCCAAAACACATTCCAAACTTCTTGACAAACTACAGTAATTATCCTGGCCAATAACATATCAGATAGGCTTGTTGTAATTACAATATTATAATAATTCATAATCGTCCGACGTAATACGAACCAGTTTGCGACATTCTCAATGCCTTCTTCACTTTGTTGCAGGCCAAGGCTGGGTAGGCTGGAGAAACGATACAAGAGCTGGACACCCAGTGGAGATAAAATTTGAATTCGATCAGGTCAGAGAGTTCACCTCCGTTCACATTTACTGTAACAATCAATTCACGAAGGACGTTCAGGTAAGCAAACGTCTAAATTACTATTGCTAAAAAGTATGATAATTATGCTTCTTGTCTCTTTAATAATTTAATTCAAATCGGTTGATACGTGCGTTAGTGTAACTTATTAGTGTTGTAGTTTTCCGATCACCTCAACCGCACGAACGAAACTCAATATGTGGTATACAAAACACACTGGTTTCTGTGAAATACTTTCATAATTAACAAGATTGTAAAGACAGCATGGTTACAAGTGTACTAGGAAAGGAACAAGACTGTAGTGCTCTCCAGAACAGTATTAATAACCAATTTACAGATTGCAGTCTTCTATTGTCCTTGCACACGTCCGCGTGGTTTATCGCTCCCACGTTGCTACTTTTAACGAACAACTGGCTGAGTCTCGCCCCACTTCAACCCCTTCCATTCCTGTCATTTAGAAATGAGAAAAGTAGAGGAGCGTATTTCGATATATCAGCGAATGCTGATTCATTGCTCAAAAGCACCCCTTGGGTGCGGCTGAGTGACTAAAACTTTGGACAACTGAAATCCTTGCCTTTACGTAAAAGTCAAAACAAAAAGTGCTATATGTTTGTGCCCCCAGTTATATTAAATCTTCGGAACGGAGAGTAGTTTCTCCAGTTTCGAAACTTTTATTCTCTGATTTACTTCGGTTTCACAGTTTTAACGAGTTGAAACTTTGTAGTGTTATGCTTGCGATTTGATATACTAATTGTCAAATAGACATACAAATATTAAGAAAGTTACAATTTAAATATTATAACTTCAAAATTAATTACAAACAAAATTAACGATATTAAGTTTTTCATCATTTAGGATAATGATGTATTATATGTATCATTTATATTTTAAATAATATAACGTTGAGTCATGGCAAATTAAATTCTAAAACACATCAAAGTTTTGATACAGTTCTAAATTTCAGTCATATAAACGAATAAGTAATAGCCTAATTACACTTAGTTGATAAATTTTTAGAAATTAGTACGTGGCTGTATGAAAACGTCATAAATTGTGTTATATTTCACGGATTTACGTAGAAACAGTAACTATTGGTGGACGCTAAGTAATAATAATTACAATACAACCAATCAGGACAGTACACGGCCAATTATGCTTTTGTTACATTATGTATTGGACGCATAATGTTTAGCTACGCCTTTCGTGTATTCGCTACCTACAACTATTAGTCTCATTGTCTACGAACGTTAACTACGAAAAATGTCAGCTCGTAAGTAGGCCTATACTTCAGACAAACTCAGTGTTGTCATAGCTGTGCATTTGTTTAAAAATCTGGTTACAACTACCGCAATCTATTTCTTTCTATAAATACTAAAGCTTGAATATAAACGTTGTAGTTATTACAGTCCTATAACACGCAGAAAGTAATCAGACGACCTGCAACTAACCAGCTAACAAACGTCAACGGAGCCGCAAATCTGGAAGTCGGCGTTATCACGTCGGCATGATTTCAGTCGTATTGAGGAATCGGGAAAAAGATTCTGCATGTCACGTACAATCATTTCACGTACGCTCAGTTACAAATTGTTTAATCCCTACCAATATCCTCAGCTCCAAATTGTGTAGTCATCAGCAATATCTTCGATTTCGAATTGATATCCACGTCTTCAGTTGCAAATTGTCTAGTCATCAGCAATATCTTCGATTTCAAATTATATAATTGATACCCATACCGTCATAAATTGCGTAACCATTATCAGTATTATCAATTAAAAAATTATATAATTATTACTCATACCCTCCTAACAAATTATATAGTCACTTCCATGAGCACCAGTTACAAACTGGATAATCCCTACCTGTATCGTCAATTACAAGTTGTATAATTATTTTCCATACCATCAGTTACAAATCATAGTCATGCGCGATAGTTACGAATTGTATAATAATAATTGCCCGGCCCGTTAATAATTTTACCTTCCATAGTTTGTAATATCCCGTAACTATAATATTAAACGTATATTCCCACAGTATCGGTTTAATAAGTATTTATTTACTGTCTCCTCCAATCTATCATATGATTAGCTCATATGAATATGGGCTTATTTGCATCTATATGGTTCTGATTGCTAACGAATATAATTAAAACAAATTTATTAACAAATTTTATAGATTTTATATTTTTTATTTTATACTTATCTATAAATATTTATCAAATTTTATGTCTCGTCGATCATTTAATGTTTGCATCCGTTCACCTTTTTACTTGTGCCTAAGCCGACGTGCTTAATTTAAAAATTACTTCAAAAGTAGAAGTTTTACATGAATTCCCTACGTTGCGATGGAAATTTTATTTTGAACATGCCCGTTTTGTTGTGTGCTTAATTGTAGCGAGAAAACTCAAAACTCACCAAACAATGAAAGGAAAGACGAAAAGAATCAGGAAGTTGTGGTGGGAGGTTTTGCAGAATAGCTTGATGCTATTAGGTATACAATGTTCTCTTATTGCCGCGACTATAAAACCTTCTTGGAATATTCAATGTTGCCTCAGACACGGCCCTGTTGATCTTCTAGTTATATATTCGACACACGTTCTCTTCTCCACCCTTGAGATGTTCCCTCCTCCAGCGTACTGGTGTAAGGAACAAAACGGAACCCCCTTTGGGACTCGGGCTTATCTCATTTTAACACTTACTTTCTACACTACAGCACAAAAAAGTGAGCGAAAACTTCCTGTTTGGGGTGAGCGTCGGCTATTCTATTACTGGGTTTGCTTACGTAGGTCACATGGTTATTGATAAAGTAAACTTTATCACGTTCGTCTTAAATAACATGCTATCTAAATATTCATTCATTCGATTAGTAAATAGGTGTAACGATATTAATAATAATTAAAATAATAATAATAAAGGCGTTGAAAATATTTTTATTTTAATATATTTATAATGTACTCTAAACCGCTCTCGATTGTAATTCGTTTTTCCAGCGAGATATCACAACAACAACGATAACAATCAGATTAATAATAATGATAATAACAATAATACAGCCATTGCAAGAATTTTGAATTTAGTGTGGGCTACTTGTATTTACTGTAGACAGGTCTGATTTGCCTTTCTTGTTTCTAGTGAGTGGTGAAAATAATCATAATAACAATGATTATGATGCCGATACTACTACTACTACTACTACTACTACTACTAATAATAATATAATAATAATAATAACAATAACAATAAAGTGATTACAAAATATTTCTTTTCTAAAAATACTCCTTTTTGAATGTAGGCTACTTGCAGTATACTGCAGACCGTTATGGATTGTAATTCATTGTTCCTAGTGAGCGATTTTTCATCCCCTACCGTCAAGCAGGAGTTCTGCTCGAACAAGTGTTCATATTAAACCAATTGTTACCAAAACGTCTTGAGCGTGGAACCAGTACGGCGGTGTGTCTGGATTGATTTTATGTTTTACCAATAAATTGGAAATAGCAAAACTGTACAGTACCTACTCGTATCATATCACTGCTTGTTGTACGCTAAGCTAAGATTTCCAGCTGTAGACCTGCATCTATACTGTTCCCGTTTTTATCTTGTTCCGTTAAATCTCCAGGCAGTATTAGATTAATCTTCTGTCAGTATTTTCACTGTATTCTTTTGGTGGCTAATTTTCTCGTTTGTGTGCTCAGGCGTTCGCATTAATAAGAATGTGACTACGATTACTGTAACTTGTGTTATCAAGACATCGCGGTAGAGTGGTCATCATGACTGTTCTTTGTGTAAGCGAGTCAATTGAGCGTCTGCAGTGGCAGGAAATGCAAAGCGTGAGGCAGGCACTTGGTATGCGTTCTGTGATATAAGGTGTACTTCAATAACTTCACTTCACACAAATATTGCCCCCCTCGAGCAGAGACTTTATTATTCCGAAGTGCTGCATTCAAATAGCACATACTAGGGTATTTCCATATTTATTCTGCGTCTTCTTGTTGGTACGTTAATAAAATTAAACACACAGCCAGCGAAGAGGTGACGGAGGAAGATATCGTAAACAATAACTAGCAGTACGCGTCACGTTTTCTTAAATACGAATCGCGGGACTGATATGTAGACAGAGAGCAGATTTTTTGCAGATACGGGCCATTACTAGTAATTTTTCTTGCTATTATTTTTATTCTTACCTGGTAATTTTTTTATTTTTACGTATATTGAAAAACCAAATTAGCAGTGGCCTGGAGCAATAGCTTATTATGTTTTATAATTGTGTGTTGATTGTGTTAGTGAGAAACAAGACAACATTTTGTAACTTCTACTAAAGAAAAGAACGTAAAAGACTGTGATTACGTTTATGTGGGGGAGCTGGCTTACATATCTTGAAAAAGGAATATTGGTTTACAACGATCATGTTACGTAACTTTATAGAAGTAAAAGGTGCTGTTCGTAAATATTTGACAGACATTATACACGATGTTTTGAAGCAACAGATATTTCAGCGTCGAGCCTGTTAAATAAGAAAAGTTGTGTAAACATGTATTTTTATACAATTGTTTTGAAAAATAATTTGTTAGTTATTCATGTAACGAGTAATAATTTGTTATTATGCTAAGATATTAGAGTTTTAAATTAAAATAAATCAAGAAACGTAAATTAGTAAATATTTCATATAAACGTCAAATAGAAGTAGAAGTATGTTAATTATAGAGCGTTTTGTTCGATGTCAGTTTTAGAATTAACTTTTTTCACATTCACCTTTAAAATGACAGAACTTTCGTTATAACATATTTATTATGCAGCATTGTTTCGTGCAAATAAACAATCTGTTGATTGGTCTGTTGATTACTAACATGGTGTTGATTGGTCTGTTGTTGGATATGCTGCAAATTTTAGAAGTGCCATAAAATATTGTAAGTGTAAATAGGTGTGTTATAGTAAAACTCGATACGTGTGCGGCACAAAAACGAAACAAATCAATTGTAATTGTAAAAAAAAAGGACTATCTTGAAACAATTAGTAATCTCTAGAATAATTCAACGCGTAATAAGGTATAAATAGCATACGTGCCACAGTTAATAAATTTATTCCTCGACTGGTACCCATAATCAGCGAAGCACAATGATACCTGACTCCCGTTGCGAGATCTCAACTTGAGATCAGAAAACGAAACCATTCCTAACGGTGGGTTTGTACGTCGACTCGCGCAGACTTTCCCATGCATAGTACGATCTGGAGGCGCCCAAATTTTTGTGTGTGCATAATTGATAACCACGATTGCGTCTATCACTTTTAGAGTGTTTGCCGATTAGTGTTGCGTGAGTGTGACGGCTGTCCGACGAGAACACTAAGTTTTGGCTTTTAACTACGATTTAATGACATTAACTACTTTAATGATAAACTGATTGTGCTTGTCAAATAAGGTGTGATTTAAGGAAAAACTTGTGACAGTTCATCTGACTCTTTTTTGAAGTTCTTATTTTAAACTGAACATAAAAACCGTCCGTAGCAATACCAAAATCTGAACACAGTATACGACATCACGAAAAAGTAAATAAGTTTTGCGAACTAACCTAAGAACTGAGTTTACTTTCCTTTAGAATCAGGTGTAAAGTTTATTTAGATGCTTAATTGCTAAAGTCTTGTTCACTGTAACATGTAGAAACGATGTATTTTCACTATAAAATTCTCTACCGAGAGACCGTAATGTGCTTTGGTTTGTCAACCGCCCTTTTATTATTTGGGGGGGGGGGGGGAGTAACATAACATCGCTGTTTAAACCTCAGCTGCAATTCTGATCTTCCCATCTTCCCTCCCAGGAGGCGCTCTGCTTATCGCCACTACTCGGTCGACCTCACGATTACAGTGAATACAGTTACAGACCGCAGGTGATACTCGAATTACTACAGGAGATGAGAACCTTAGCATCTTGACTATGGAAGAGATCGCTTTCAATATTAAATCTTTAAAATTGTTCAAAATTTTTTAAGCAATAAATAAATACAGTCTATAAACCTGAACGTATATTTATAACAAGTGCGTATGTTTTGGTATGTGTGTGTCATCATACTAATAATTGTTCTCTTAAAATGAGTATAAAACCAGTAGACCCTTAATTATTACTAATAAAATTCGTTGCATGCGAATACCTCATTCAGCTTCCGTTTTCAAATGCTTCCCCAGCCAACAAAAACTTTCCTTAACTACAGTTCAGATAGTTATTCAAGTTGGCATTTACTGTATTGAAATAAATACAGTAAATACTACTGCTAGCGATAAAATCCTGTTGTTCGGGAAATGTAACGGCCCTTGTGAACGACAACAGACAGTAAGATGTTCTACAGTTAAAGTGACGGCCGATTGCAAAAAGAGAGAGAGGGTATACAGTGAAACAGTCTTTAAAACGAGTTTCATGACCGAATATTTAAATGACCCATATAAAACACGCATTTGCTACTCATAAACGATTTGTTAACAGTCAAGTAGCCGTCTATATATTGTCGTTGATGGTGGAATTTGTTTTTGTATAACTCGCAGACAGGTAATATATATTTATACGTAATGTATTTATAACTCGTCTGAGAACGTAAGTAATATACATACGAACAATAATAAGCAAAATATTTAATAAATTATTATTATCGCAAGGCACAAAATTTCCATTGATAATCAATTACATGTTTCTGTGTACCAAAGGAGTAGGCTGCACGGCGCCGGCGGTTCGACACAAGAGCCGGGCACGTAGTTGCGTGTGTAATGGCTGCCTCCGCCTCTTGGCATTTCGTTGTATGAATTAACTTCAGATATTCTGATGCTTGTATTTAAGATTATTTCTTCGGCTCTATGAGGTTTCGTATTGTAGACATCATGATTGTATTACTTGCCTATAGCACATAAATAAAATGTAGGCCTACGTTTTATTGTCATTTCAGGTTCTTCTTATATCTCTTCGTTACTGTCATTTGTATGAAAAGGGCAGTGCCAATAATAAAAAGTGCCTACGATTCCCATGCTGTCTAAGATAGCTGGGTCAGTGGTCGACGACTTACCATGATCTCGTCGATTACGGTTGTTTTATGTTTAATAATACCGTTTGTTTTATTCGTAGTTTTACGTTGCAACTGAAAGAGATTTGAATAGAACCGACGGAGCTTGGAGTATCGATAACTGTGGGCAATGTCGCATAATTTCGAGCGAATTAAACTCTGGCTCCCAAGGGGTTTATTTTGCCATAACTGCAGTAATAATTCAGCTAGTCAGGGACTCGTCAGTTTGTTTTTGTTGAACATATGCAACATTAATATATTGAGCGAGGCTGGAGTGAAAGTTTCAAAAAGTGTTTTAAAACATCGCGTGTCTAAAGTATAATAGGGCTATATTCTTATTTGGTGGGGGAGGAGGAGTTTGTTAATGCTCTTTGGAACCTAAATCAAAACATAAGTACGGCGATCGTGGCGTGTAGGATTACGAAAGCACAGGATCGAATATGCAAGGCTTTCGGATTACAGATCTCCAAATTGAAGACCAAGATGATAGTTTTCGTGGAGCTGATCTCATACGACCGAAAATTGTTGTAGATGGTATTGTTCAGGACCAAGTCTGTAATTTTGAACATCTGGGCTTTAATGTGTCTTACATTACAAACAATGACGTAGTAAATAAGCTACAAACTTTCAAACGTATGTGCGAGTCCATCAGAAGAACTCTAAAATCAAAGAGTAAAGAAACACACCTGAAGTTCTACAAGATGATGGCCCTCCCCACACTTTTCTGTGGGTCAGAGAATTGTATTTTAATAAAACCCCAGGCCAGTCGCATTCAAGCTGCTGAAATGAGATTTCTCAGGCACATGACAATATGTAGTCTTCAAGATCGCAGAAGAAATGCAGATATACGGCAGGAAGCGAATATGATGAGTACACTTGATGGGATTGCCCAGTATCAGCTAAAGTAGCTGGAACATCTTAACCGAATGAATGGCGCATCGCCAAGCAGCTATTGAATTATAAGCTGAAAAGACGGAGAGGTGTGGGACGTCCGAAGAAGCGTTAGAGTGACCAGTTCTAATTTATCTGCTTGGGATCGGAATAAACCATTTTTGGTTTAATCCTTGTTGGTGTTGATGACGACGACGACGACGACGATGATGATGATGACGACGACGACGACGACGATGATGATGATGACGACGACGACGACGATGGCGACGACGACGATTACTGATAAAATAGGGTAAGATTGTCTATAGTAACGCTCAACTATCGTATTGGATTGTGTCCTGTGTTTATTACACGTCTTTGACAGTGGAAACAGTCGTTGGACGAGCAGACGCGGCTGATTAATCAAATAGAAAACTACATTGTTGGACTTTGCGATTTTCAAAAGAGACGTTTGCAAAATTTAAGAGCATAGTTTAGACAAATGGAACTAAAACAATGGCAAACCAATGGACTGGAAAGCAATCGGCTAACGAATTAGAAAGAAAAGTTGGGCCGGTGACGAGAAGGTGATTTGAGATGTATGAATATGAGAGGCTGGAGAAGGTTGTGTGGTGAGAGGACGGAATGGAGGGAAGACTAAGAAGAAGAAGAAGTTTAGACAAATGGGAAACATGTTTTTGCAAAAGTTGTGAAGTACTTTTAGAACGCAGCCTGAGTAAACATCCTTTTCTGAAATCATATTTTTAGATCCTTCTTTTGAAACATCAATTCGAAAACAATCCACGTTATTCCGTTTTAATAAAAAAAACAACCAGAGGTTGAAACTTTGTACAAAACATTTTGTTATTTGTGTTTCATTTACACTAATACAGGCCAGATGCAACAATAAATTGTTATTATCCATTATCTACTAAGCCTAGAGCATCTTCAAACATATACACAGTTGAACCAAATAACACAAACATGAGTGTAGACTGTAGAAATACTCTGTAATCTTAAACAATATACTTTCTACGCTACAAATACTTACAAATATTCAGTTACATATAACTTCATATATATATATCACTATTGTATTAACGACTCGGAACACTAAGTTTTTTATAAGTAAAATCATAAAGATTTACCTTAAAGCCTAAACCGGTTTTCTCCTTTAATAGGCTTCTTCAGAGGCTACCGTAGGTAGCGCTGTCCGTCTTGTTGTTGGCGACGGGATAGATTTTCGAAAGATCGATGCTGTGTGTGTTGGGTGAGATGTGTTCGAATAATGCGTGCGATTTGAATTGTGTCTGTTCGTTTAGGATGTCGTTTTTATTTGTTTTTGTGTTTGTAGATTTCTAAAAAAAATCTACAATGTATGATGTGACCTCTCCATCGCAAAACTAGAACACAGGCACAAATTCAGTATATACAGAAAACCAACCACAACTGACACACTAATACACAACACCTCCAATCACCCAATACAACACAAACTAGCTGCTTTCAGAACCATGATACATAGACTTAACAACATCCCCTTAGATGAAAAAGACTACAAAGACGAACTAAACACGATAAAATATCTAGCAGAATCTAACGGATATGACACAACAATAGTCAGTAAACTCCTACACAAAACACAAAACAAACAACAGACAAAGACAGAAAACAACAAATTCATAACACTAACATACATCAACAAACAAACTGAAAAAATAGCCCACAAATTCAAAAAAGCAAGATACAGAATCGCTTACAAAACTACTAACAAAACACAACACACACTATCAAAACACACGCACAAAGCACAAAAGAAATTCGATCTACCCGGTGTTTACAAGCTAAATTGCTCAAATTGCAATAAATTCTACATAGGCCAGACAGGACGTAGCTTCAAACAGAGATACATTGAACACACAAAGGCACTCCACTCCACTACAGAATCTACCTTTGCAAACCACCTCATTGAAGCAAACCACACATATAAAAACATCGACAATAACATGAACATTCTACACGTACACACAAAAGGCCAAAACTAGACAATCTAGAACAATTAGAAATCTACAAACACACAAAAACAAATAAAAACGACATCCTAAACGAACAGACACAATTCTAATCGCACGCATTATTCGAACACATCTCACCCAACACACACAGCATCGATCTTTCGAAAATCTATCCCGTCGCCAACAACAAGACGGACAGCGCTACCTACGGCAGCCTCTGAAGAAGCCTTTTAAAGGAGAAAACCGGTTTAGGCTTTAAGGTAAATCTTTATGATTTTACTTATAAAAAACTTAGTGTTCCGAGTCGTTAATACAATAGTGATATTTAGTTAAGTAACGGACACGTCATGGACAACGAAATCTAAGAATTCATATATATATCGCATTCTTCGAGTACCGAGGGCATGCCTGTGTTTTGAAGAAGATTAGGTGCGTGGAATTGAAGTAATACTGTACAAGCTGATAGTTAGCAGACTAAAATGCAAGACTTCCCCATTTCAGTCAACCACTTCACTCCACTTACAATTTCAATCCGACGATTGATGGTAACCATAATCAGAAGTCATCAGATTATCGTGTTTGTCTCTCCATGAAGCTAATTTTATTGTTCTGTACCCTTTCAAAACCATTTCCTCTGCCACTTGATCCAAGAACCTATTCTTTGGTTTCCCCTTCTAACATCATAGTTACATACCGTTCTAGTCATAACTACAGCCGTTCTAACGAGACTTTACCACATTTGTATTAAACACTATCACGGTTACCATAGTGACCGACTGATGGTGCAAAAGGTGTCTCAGCGATCAGGCCCCTTTAGGCTCTTTAGGCCTTACCCGATTAGCTTCTGTCTCTTCCGATATTGGTCAGTCAAGTGTGCAGGACAAGAAGGTTAGATTGCAGGTCTTTGCTACACGAATCAGCGTGCAAGTCGGGGAAGTTGAACTTTTAGTTTTGGTTTTTCCGCTGCGAGGCCCCACTTCTGTGGCACTAGTTTCCCCTAGTGCTTATCCACTGAAGACTTAGAATAGTTCAGTCAGCGGCGATAGGCCGCAGCCTTGTAGTCTATCATCCAGATTCGTTGAAGTGCTGACCAGAGAAACACGACCTCGCGGAGGCCCAGGCCCGGACGACACTGCAGCCGAGGCCGCTTTAGCAGGCTCTTGTAAATCTGGGTGGTAGTTGCTCCATCGTCTGACCCCATATCTGAATCGACGGCTCCGTGGCTTCCCTGTAATTGATCGAAGAAACTTAAAACCGTGATAGCACGTGCATCATAGGTGTTAGTCGCTCAGCCGCTTTCACTGGGATCCTGTGCCCATGACGTGACTGAAGGTTCAGGACACGTCCGGAAGCTTTGGGCTGAACGATGGATCAGTCAAAGCGATGGCCTGGTAAACTTTTGGTTCTGTGCTTGATCCAATCATGGATTGAAGCTTCTTTACAGGCATGCTGGCGGGCGGGTATTCCAGCAGTGGATCAAAGGACTAGATCCGTTTGGTATTGGGTATGCAGATTGTCTAGTAGCGTTCGAGGGCGTTCCACAGACGTGCATTGTCTTTGCTCTTCAGCTGACAGAAGTAAGGAAAGGATTATTCCACGGCTTTGCGAGAGCTATAAATGCCTGAACCGGCATTTTTTGTTGTGTTAGGGAGAACTCTAGCCGACAAGTGCTGTTTGTCAGTTATTGTGATTTGGTGGATTTAATACTATTATTAGTTATTTCGGAAGTTTTTAAATTGTAAGTAGCACTCTTGTATCTAAGAAGAGTAATTGTTATAGTAATTTCACCTGGCGATCGTCGCAACAGGTCACTGTGCACATAAACAAGTCAAAAGTGGTATCACAGTAGAAACCCCAGAAGCGAGACATCGTCAAATAACTTACTGTGTCAAGTTAGTCAAATAACCCGACCATGCTGAACTTTTTGAAACCCTTAATAAAACGATGTAGAGAAGGAAAAAGAAAGAATCTAATAAATGACAAAACATACAAGACCATATCATTTGAGAACTGACCCTATTACGAAATGAAATAATCTGACGATTGACGAAAACATCTGATATATAATTCAGTATCAACGAAAATATCTGGAGTACAGTAACTGATGTTAACGAGGAAACTATTAGTTGCTAATATTGGAAAAATTGTCTTTTAGTTAAATTTAGTCACAAATGAAAGTGAAAGTTGTAAGTGAAGTGGAATAGTTATTAGGCTAGCTCAAGACATAAAACCACATTTTGCAACGAAACCAGGCAAATATAAAACGTAAGAATTAAATATTACGAGTAAGGAAGAGGTGTCATTACCTGTCGACGGACCTTTTCAATTTGACTTTCTGAAAACAATAATTCTCGTATCGTTGAACGTCGTATATTCGTACAAAACATAATATGAAATATATTATTTAATAAAATGGATATTCATATAAATATTTTTGTTTGTCTTGCCACATGTATCAGGACAATTAAAAATTGTTAATAATAAAAAGTTTTCGTCTGGCTCTACTAGTGTTGTATCACATTTTGAGTGGTTAGGTTTATGTAGCAGGTCGGAGTCACTTTATCGATCATAACCTATATACCTACTTAGAACATTTATACGTTTACTGAGCATAAAATGTATAATCATTAATGTTTTTTTTTTTTTGTTTCTTGTTGTATCGCTTTCAGTTTAGTGTAATATTTGTTGATATATTACCTATATACTACATAATTCCGTGTGATGACAGGTGTTCTCTGAGGCCAATGTGATGTTCAGCATCGGAGGAAAACATTACACTGGCGACCCAATAACTTACACGTACATGGAAGACAGAATATTTGAACACTCAAGAAATATATCGATTAAACTACACCATAGAATTGGCCGGTTTGTAAAACTACAGCTGCATTTTGCTGCCAGGTGGATTATGATCAGCGAAGTATCTTTTGAATCGGGTAAGTCTTGCAAACATTTTATGAAATATGCTTGCAGTAGCCTGTAGGAACATTTTCGGCCAGCCGGTTTTACTTCAGTGTGTCAGCAGCACCGGTGCCTTATGTATTCTCTCCTCTCCTCTCCGCACGCTCGCGTGTGTTATATTATGCAGTCTGCCATTTCCTGCCTGGCGTTTGACCTTCCTTCAAGTGCTGTCCATGAAATATTAATTCTGTTTATTCGTTGGTTAGAAAGCACAGGGAGAGAGTGTGAGTAAGAGAGAAAGAGAGGCTAAGAATAAGAGAATCCAAACCAATGTATAATTCAGCCAAGGTAAGACAGTATAGCACACTATTGTTCCACCCGCCCGTTCACGTTGACAAGACAGGTGTCAAATTTTAATTTATTATTTCTCAAGCAAGATTCCAACGTAATCAAAGTAAGAACCCGATGCGTATACTTGGATTTAGTTACAGTGGGTTCTGTGGCGTTATTGTAACCGATTTTTCTTGTTTTCTGCAATTTATTCTTAAATGTGGCAGTTACTTTCTGTATTTCTTGTTTCCACAGATACACATCTAGGATGCGCGCTGCTAACTTGATTATAAACGTCACTGGTCACCATAAACGCTTTCTATATTTTGGCGATTCGATAAACTGTTGAAAATACGTAATGTAACTTTTCAACAACAGTCTATAACTATGTGTGGTATGTGATCAAAGTAAATAATGCGAAATTGTAATGTAGCATGGAGGAATGAGTCCTTTCTCAGGCTGTGTGCATCTCTCTCATCGACATTGTCTTGTAATGTGCAGTTTTGTTAGTCACAATGTGAGGTCAGTAAGAAATCACTACTGTAGACGATATCAGTAAACATTTACGGGCCGGATGCGGAGACGTACAGACTAATAAACATTCAAGCAAGGCATAGACAGCTCCCGTCCAGTACGCTCGACGCATTAACTATGGACTTCGGTGTGTGTGTGTGTGTGTGTGTTTTCTCTTCGCTGTTTGTTTTTCGCGCTGATCTTCTTTGTATAAGACATGTTTAACGTTACCTTATATACACAAAGATGTATTTCAAAGTTTCATGTACTTTAAAAACACAAAATCGGAACAACTCATTTTATATCTGCGTTATAGTATATCGTATTTATTCTAGCACTATGGTATCGTAGGAAAAGCACATCGGTTTGTTACTTTTAAGCGTGGCGCAGTCGTAAAATAAAATCGAGACATTATGTATTTTAGACTAAGGTTACGAATGGTAAAAGTTGAAATAGTGTTTATAAGAAAGTCATTACAGCGACTTGTGGTAGCAGAAGTTATATCTCTTCCTTCTTCAGAAGTGTCCGAGTACAAGACAGTAAAGAAAAAAAAAGCAATGAGTCAAGTTACTTAAATTCATTACGATATAGTAATGAATACATTACTTCATGTGTTTACACACACATACGGTAAATATTTTGTTTTTGAGTTCCTAAATATTCCCGATCATGGATAATCTATGGACAATAAACAGTACTATTGTATTATAGTAGAACTAAGTAAAAATAATGAAACTGATATTGTGACGATTTAAATTGTAACAATAATCGTAAAATAAAAAATTTTAAAAATTAAGTTCGCGAGCGATTAAGCCATTTAAATCTCACTATAATACCTAAAACCCCTGTATGTACTCAGTATGAGAGGAAGAAGTAATTAATAAGTCCAACGAAACATTAATAAAAAGGCAAATTGTAAAAAGTTATTATTGTCTTTGCTGTTATCAGGCGGTGACCTGTTAATTCCGGACTCGACATGTCTCCCGAGTCGTCTGTAATTTAGAATAAGATAAAAAAACCTAATGTTAATAACAAAATAACTGAAGACACAGAGAGTCGATAAAACGACTTATTTAAATTATGTATGTTTATTAAGGCATAAGTTTTGTAATTAAAAAATGTTAACTTAAATAAAGATAGGGACTATATTCTCGCGCAGTAGTTGCCCCTCTCCCCCTTGTTAAGTACCAGTCGAAGCGAGCAGAAAAACGCTCTCTCGCAAAGTTGACTTCATGCAGTGCAGACGTGCGAGCAAACGCTCTGACACAATGTCGCTAATTCTTTTGTTTTAACTTAAATATTGTATATGAAATATTGCTACTAAAAGCGTGTGTTATGTATCAATTAGTATAAATGTGTGATAACAAAAGGACATAATATGTAACACTAAACACTAAAATGGTGTTAAACAAGAGGACTACTCGCTTCAAGAAGTAACTACACTTTCAACATCATTCCTGAAGATGTGATCTACCAGAACTTTATAAACACTCATATACCCGACAGAAGATGCAGATCAGGACAGCCGAGAATCTACATATAATTACACCGTAGAAGCTTCAGTATACTCTGTGAACACTCGACACCTTATCGACGAAGACCCGACCGAGATGATGACGCCGCATTCAAGGATTCCCAAGACGGACACCCCAGGACGAGGTTTCTACATTCCATTCTAAAGGTGACTCGATAGCCTGTCTATCGAGGGTTACTAATATTTGTTACACTACACAACTTTAAAAGAGACTTTTCAAAGACTATTAATTTTATGTAAACATTAAAAGAGTAAATCTAAAAGTTTTATTGTAACTACTCAAATATCATACGTTGTAACGGTTTATATGTTAATGTATCGTAGTATCATTCCAAGTAATAGTACCATTCATCAAATGGTTAAAGAAGTCTTGCAAGCTAATATCATGAATTGAGTATAAGTAAAAGTCTTAACTACAAAGTACAGAAAGTTAACCCGGATCCGAGGTATAGCTACATAGAATCAATTTGATCCCAAAGTTTGATGAAAGCATTGAAGTAACTTTAGTTTAATTAGTGATGTCATGGGATCTGTCAGTAAATGTTGTCGAATAAAGAGAAGTCTTCTTGTTACACACATATAATGAGTGCGTAAATCAATAAAATACCTTCCCTTGTTTCCTTACACATTTAGTAAGTAATTTGTTCAGTTAATAAGTGTGGATACATTTCGTTACAACGTAGGCAGCCCATATAATTGACAGAGCTCAGTTAAGATGGGTTCCCTGGATTTGTAACGCGGCAATACGTTACAAAATTGCGCCACTCTGCTTTAGTTAAAAAAGGAGAGAGATTTATTCGTGTACAGAGCGTCACAAACAAAATTGCGCCACTCTGCTAATTTTTATAAAGGTTGTGTAAGCATCGTGACGCTAACAAAATTGCAGCACTTTGCTTGGTTAATTTTTATATTCAGTTATTGATCTATGCACTCAGAAAATGTTATTAAGGTAACTTTAATTTTCAAAACATATCTAATATTTTACAAAATACGTAGATGATAGCCAGTAGAAGCTGAAAGATATTTGAATGAAGATATATGCATGTACCTACCTGCATACTTGACTTGTAATGTTTGGTCAACTGAGCAATCTGTAACAGGTGTGTTTTATGACAATCCATGACCTGCTGTTTCTTGAATACTTCTGCATAGTATATGTTAGACATACACCAATATGTGTCATAAATAAAAAAAAAATTTGTTAATAATAATGCTCCTGCGTAATGTAGACCCAGGTAATTAAGTGCAAAGAATTTCGTAATTTGAAATTGTGAGCAAAATAATTAATTGATATAATTGGGAAAAGTATATGAATGAATGGAGTCAAAATGTTACAAAGCGTAATAATAGAGTTGTTGAATAAGATTCTCCCTATGCGTGCCAGCCAGCGCGTACCTTTCCGCTAGTTCGGACCTGTTCAGGAAGTAATCGGTAGCATTGTGTAGACAACAATGCGTAAAAGCAAAACCCCCTATTCTCACTGACACTCTCAGCCTTCCTTTGTTAACTAAATACAGAGGGTGACCTACATTCCAGAAAACAGCTGATCGGCTATTTAACATTGAAAATATGTGTGTGCAATTTCTGTCTCTCCCTTAGAAGAGAAATTGTTCTTTTCTAATTTGTGTAAATTAATTATTTAAGAATTTATCCTATATATGTGTAATATATGTGTAGTGTTGTAGAATTAATTTTAAGTACGTTTTAAGGTGTTAGAAAAAGGAAAATGGCCCAATTTAACCCGGATTTGTTATTAAAAGACGAGCTGTCTTACGAAGCTCTTTTGCGTGGACTACCCCATGCGAATGTAACAGTCGCGGAATTACGTAGGTCAATTCGCGAATGTGGATTTGATACACCCGTGCAATTAAATTACCTAAGCGAACTCGATTATGAGAGCGAAAGAGAAATTTGTAATGCCAAGTATAGTGAGCTTACCTTATTGTCTCAAAACCTCCAAGACGAGAAATCTCCTGCAATAATTTTGCGGACTACTCAGAGAATAGAGCATTTAATCAGGCGAATAAAAAATTTGTCGATCTGGCCTAATCTCACGGAAATACCTGTTGACGTACAAAACCTAGCTGACGAAGCTCTACGCCGCTTACCTTCAATTATTAATGACGTAAGACGAAAATCCGACTCATTCAGGATGGACGAAATAGAGAAGTCCTTAATGAAATTACACATCTCCCCAGTACAATCTCCCACTACTGATTTACCTCCGCCTAACACGGATCGGAACTCACCCACTGTATCGCAAGTGCAAGCGAACCAAGAGCAAAATACTGATAAAGATATAAATGCCCCTCCTCCCGAGCATTTTCAGTTTCGTCCCGGAAATCATGAATTGACTACCACTTTCAATGAATCAAATCGCCCTCATAAAGGAATGACACCTATAAACTATAACGCGGGCCTATACGGTAAAATGACTCATCCAGTGGAGAAAATCTTAACAGAAATCCCTTACACCGATGGATTAAATGTTTCCAAACTATTAACTTTCATTAGTTACCTTCTCCAGATAAAAGATCTACAGCAGCTGAATGACTGGCAAATTTTGCAAGTTCTGTTACCAAAGTGTAAACCCCCGTTGAAGAATCGTGTGCTAGAAGCCCTAACCTCTACATTCCCAGTAGATGAGCTACATAGCTCTATAATAAAATACTTTATTCCCACCGGCATCTATGAGGAAATAAAAAGAAAGACAGTACTCCGAGTACAAGGACATCAGGAGAGATTAGCTCACTACATATCCGATATTAGGGAGTCATCTCGACTACTACGTGTAGACTGGAATGAGACACAACTGGTCGACACCATTTTAATAGGAGTGTCACCTGAAGAAAGATCTCGTCTATCGTTGGTAAATAGACCCAATACTATTGCGGATCTAGAACAGTGCAGTATCCATTCTTCAAATGTATGGTACTCTGATCAAAATAGACAAGCAATGAAAACCGCTGGAACTAATCGAAATGAATTGCGAGCACTAGTGCCTGATGTAACAACCTCTCATGAAAGACAAGTTTTTAGTAGACCTCACCAAGTGCGCAAATCTGGTAAGTTAAGTGTAACTCCATATAAAGCGGAAACGAAGTACCCACCTCGCAATAAACCCACCTGTTATAATTGTGGAAAATATGGGCACATAAGAAAAGAATGAAAAAGTAAGCCAATGGAACGGAATCAGCCAACTTCAAAAAACATGTAAGGCAGGGAGACCCGAAATCCTGTGTCTTCCGCAGCAACCCGAAATATGGTGAAAGCAAAGAAACTAATACTAATAATAATAATAAAATATTTTGTAACCAAGGTGGAAGGAAAAGAAGTCCGAAAGAAATAGATCCCTATGTGAGAGAATTTCGTGAAAAATGTAACGCGATTAATAAATGTAAGTGGACTGAAAATCTATTACCATTAATACGAGTTGACTTAGGCGTTACCTCCACAATCGCTTTAATTGATTCGGGATCTAGTAGAACTTTAATCAGCTAAGAATTAGCGGACATATTAGCGAAACACCATGTAATAAAACGGAGTCAACCGGTGAATATAAAGTGTGCTACCGCCGATAAACGTAAAATAAACATAAACCTGAGCATTACCGTTAAGGTTAAAATCAAAAACCTAACCTGGATGTTTACAATGTTAGTATGTAAGGAATTAGGACCTGATTTAATATTAGGTGCAGACTTTATTAGTAAAACAGGAATGATTCTTGACATCTATGAGCAAGTATATTATTTCCGATTTGACCGTACACGGAAATATAGATTTGATAGTAATAAAGAAAAATATTGTTCATCTACTGCACATGTAATACACCAAGACTCAGATTTATCTCACCTAGAAAGAAGAGATAGAGTGAGAATACTAAAACTAATAAAAGAATTTTCCTCAGTTCTTACACCTAAACTAGGACTCACTAACCTAATAGAATATAAAATTAATCTGAGTGATCAGAAAGTAATACGCCTACCTCCGTATAAGTTGTCGCCTCCCAAGATGGAAGTAATGCGAAACCATATCAACAAGTTATTGGACCAAGGAGTCATAGAACCCTCTACGTCCCCATATTCTTCACCCTCCTTTTTAGTACCAAAAGGTCAAGATAAACACAGACTAGTTGTGGACTACAGGCAATTAAACAAAAGAATTGAATTTGAATCAATCCCTCTTCCAGACATCCATAGTGCCTTTCATTATTTCACTAAAGCTATGGTCTTTACGGTGATGGATCTGAATCAAGCTTTTCACCAAATACCTCTTTCAGAAGAATCAAAACGTCTAACCGCGTTTGCAGTTCCTTTTAACTTGTACCAATTTACTAGAGTACCCTTTGGAATATCTCAAGGAAGTTCCGTATGTAGTAGACTATTAGAGAGGATATTTCACGATATTAAATTTAAATATGTGTATCACTATTTGGACGACATCGTTATATACAGCGAATCAATGGAACAACATCTCAAACATTTGCGTGAAGTGTTATCTCGGTTACTAAGAGCAGGATTAACTGTGAACCCAAATAAGGTAAGTTTTGCCGTCCCTCAGTTTTCTTTCTTAGGTCACATCGTGAAAGCGAATGGAAAGGTAAGCATTGACCCCGAACGAACCCGCGCTATTAGAGAATTTGCACCCCCACGAGATGCAAAAGGTATAGCCCGATTTTTGGGTATGGTGAATTATTTCCACAAATATATCCCCCATCTTGCCGAAATAGCAGCACCCCTAAACTCCTTACGAAAGAAGGGAACGAAGTTCGAATGGAGCTCACTACATCAAAACGCTTTTGAGCAACTTAAAGAAAGTATTATATCTCCCCCAGTTTTGCAACTAGCGGATTTCACAAAACCTTTCGTAGTGCAAACTGACAGTTCCAGTGTAGCGTTAGGTGCAGTGATATATCAAGAGATAGATAACTGTAGACTACCAATTAGTTATGCATCACGAACACTGAGCGATCAAGAAAGAAAGTATTCCGCATATGAATTGGAATGTTTAGCAATTGTTTTTGCGTTCGAGAAGTTTAAACCCTTCCTAGAACATAAAGAATTCCTTTTGGAAACCGACAATCAGGCGTTATCTTGGTTATTGAATCACCCTAAACAGTTAGGACGAATTGGAAGATGGATATTGAAATTAAACTGCTACACATTCAGAGTGCAGCATATAAAAGGTACTCAAAACGTAGTCGCTGATACCCTGTCCCGTATGTTCCAGTCGCCCACTAAAACTCCCGAAAACAAAGAGAATCCGGAAATAGCATTTGCTAACGCCGTAATAACTGAATTTCCCCTTGCCTTTACAAACATTGCCCTGCATCAACTACAAGACCCCTTACTGAAGCCTATTATAGAACAACTTACGCAAGGTATTAAATCCGAGAAGTACGTATTGAGTAAAAATGTACTGTGTCACAAGATAAGAAACGGAAAGGAATTAAGAATAATAGCCCCTGATGTAATTAAGCCCATGCTGATGGAATACTTCCATTCATCTACCATAGGAGCCCATATGGGAATCAATAAGACAATACATCGTGTTCGAAAGGAATATCATTGGAACAATATGAACAGCGAAATAGCCAACTTCGTAAAGAAATGTACATTATGTGCCCTCAGTAAACCCGCCAGAAATACTCAAGTAAGCCAACTGATTTCTGAAATCCCTAAGACCCCATTTTCTAAACTTTATCTAGATTTCTCAGGTCCATATCCACGATCCAAATCAGGTAATACCATGTTACTGATCTGTGTAGATTCATTCACCAAATTTGTTTGGATGTATCCCATGCGACGAGCATTAGCGTCGACGACTGTAAAAATATTACAAGAAAGACTATTTAAAGACTACGGTACTCCAGTACGTATAGTATCTGATAACGGTCCACAGTTCAAAGCGAAAGAATTTAGGAATATGTGTTTCAAGTTAGGGATAGACCATATAACCACTACAGAGTATCGACCGCAAGGCAATATTGCTGAAAGGTATCTACGAAACCTCAAATCTGCGCTAATCGACTATCATGCGAACGATCACACGTCGTGGGACCAAAACCTATCCTGGATTCAATATGCTTTTAATTCAGCTTATCACGAAGGTCACAAGTCGACCCCGTTTGAGTTACTGTACAAGTACCGACCAAACCACCCTTTGTCCACAAGATGGAATATACACGATCTGCTGCCTCCGCAAATAACGGATAAGCAGATAAAGCGAATATGGAATAAAGCCCGCTCTAATTTAAGAGCAAACTTAGAAAAATCCAGAAGATACCACGAGAAAGGTAATCATAGCAATTCAATTAGGTACCAAGTAGGTGACTTAGTAATGTACAAGACTCACCCCACTAGTAGTGCGATTGATAAGACCACCTCTAAACTATCATTCAGATGGTGTGGCCCTTACCAAATCCAGAAGTACCTAACTCCCGTTACAGTAGCCCTGTGCGAACCTGCGACTCAGAAATATGTGCGGAGAACGCATATTTCTCAGCTAAAGTTGTATAAGAAGAAGAGACGGAATAGTATAACCCAAAATAGAAAAGGGAATACTAGGTAATGAAGAAAATTATACTTCTGAAACCGTGGAAAATGTTAAACGTAGAGTTTGGAAATGAGGCCTGATCAACCTAAATTCCAGTCCTGCGAAGCATACATTAATGAATACTAGTTAACTAGAGGAGAACTAATACTCATTAACTAGATGAGTTATCTAGGACTCAATGAAGACAAGATAGAATTCTAAATAGCAAGGATTTAGAAAATTACTCGACAGAGAGAGAGTAAGACAAACAAAAATACCGGTAGTAGATTTAAGTGATAGAGATAAGAAATAGTTTTGTATTTTAATTATGTAAATATTAAGTGTGAATAGTGTGTAAAAAAAAAGGTAGTTAATAAGAATATATAAGAATCAGCCTGAGGAGAAAGGGAACAAGTCAAAAATGCCATTTTTTTTTTTTTTTTTTGTGAAAACTGTTCTTTAAGGCAAGGCAAATTGTACTGTGAAGAAAGGGACCATGTCATAACAGTGTTTAGGCTATAAATTGCAAGATGGAGCTAGCTGTACTGCGGAGGAAGGGATCAAGTCACTGACATGATCCCTTACTCCTCAGTACCATAATTACCATAGCTTTCATTAGCTTGCATGGTATCTCTAAGAAAAGAGTTTATAGGTTAGCAAAGCTTCTCCAGCTTGGCAAAACCCCACAAGATAAAAGCGGCAGTAATCCTAACCCTGCTAAAATTTCTGAGCACACATTACAATTAATAAATGAGCATATAAGTAGTCAATAAATCCCATTACACCAACCGAGAAACGGAATATCTTGACGCTCGTTTAAATATTAAAATTATATATGATCTTTTCATAAAGAAATATCCAGATAGTGATATTAAATATGACTTTTTTCGAAAACACTTTTCAGAAAACTTTAAACTTAGGTTTGGTAGACCTCAAGTGGATGTTTGCTCGAAGTGTGAAGAGCTTGGAACAAAAATTAAGAATACATTTTTGTGTGACAGCGCTAAACGTGCAGCAGAGGCTGAACTTAATATCCACAAAAGAAGAGCTGATAAATTTTATAAATCAATGCACGAACCTAAAGAGAGATGTTCACACAATGAAAGTGTTGAAGCGATTCCATTTGACTTCATGCAAAATCTCCCTCTGTCCTCAGTCCCTGTACAAGAAATTTTTTACATGCGCCAGTTATGGATTAATGCCTTTAATATACATGACCTAAAAACTGGTACTTGTGTAATATATCCTTACCATGAGGGTCAGGCTAGAAAGGGTGCAAATGAAGTTTCCTCTTTTTTGTCTCATTATTTTAAAAACTTTATGCCTAAAAATGTGACAGAGTTAACTTTGTTTTATGACTCATGTCCTGGACAGAATAGAAACCACACTGTCCTGAGACTGTGTTCTGGATTAGTAAGTACTGGGAGCCTACACAAAATAGTGTACAAATTTCCTGAAAGGGGGCACTCTTTCCTGGCATGTGTCCGAGACTTCGGTGTATTTAAAAAGAAAATAGCAAGATCTGATCGGATATACACTCCAAGGGACTACTTGGAAATAATTTGCAATGCTAAATCAAATACGTTTGTGTGTATGGTGGACAGTAGTTACATTTTTGATTTTGATAAATGGTGGCCGAAATACTTCAAGAAAACTGTTTTTTCTGTGGAGACAAGTACAGCATAAACGCCTAGAAATAAAAAGCAGTCTTTTATGCCTAGTCGTTTCAAAGAATTTAGTTTTAGTTCTGATGATCCTGGAGTTGTTGTTGCTTGACCATATATTAACAGCTGTGTAGTCGATACATTCCGACTTGGGAAACCTAATCTCTCTGTCATTTCTTTGGAACCAACACGAGCATATCCCGACAACGGTGTGCCAATTAATAACAAAAAACTGGAAGACATTAAAAAGTTGCAAAAATACGTGGAATGCAACGTAGAATCTCAGAACTTTTATCAAGAAATAGCTGCGTGGAATGGTACTGATTCAGACAGTGAAGAAAATTAGTATCAAACAGTGTCTTATGGTTTTATATATTTCTGAATCATTATTATTATTAACTTTTCAAAAACACTGTGCTATTTTTCTGATATGACCTGATTTAAAGACTCAAATTAGTAGTCGTTTTTTTAAATTCTGATAAAGGTTAATTTTGTGTACATTTTTTACTTTACTTAAAAACAAACTCTTTCGGATGCAAGGAATAATTTTTAGTTTTAGTTAATTTTTTAGCATTATCTACAATAACGTTTTTTTAAATTCAGATAAATGTTGTACTGTGTTTTTACTTGTTCCTGAATTTATTGATATTTTTTACTAACCTGATGAAAAAGGCTCTAGTTTAGTTTGATTAGTCTTTAGTTTTAACTTAAATCCTATCATAAGATTGTCATTTTTCCAAACTCTTTACAATATGGAATTTGTAATAAATGTAGCCAATTTTTGTTACACAAATATTTATTTCGATGGATAAATGATTGTACTAAACAAATATAATCTTTTTAAGTATTAAGTAAAGTCTATTGCATTTCGGTAACCAGTTTTCTTTAAACTCGATTCTGACACTGAGGAAGAAGGAAACATGTCAACAAAAATTAAAACCAAATTCTGGTCACATAAAAGACATTTAGTACAAAATACATTAAAAAACAATTTAGTGCTATCATAGTGAATTCACACACAAAAATTGGACAGGATAATATAAAATGTGTGAGTTTAATTTAATTTTTCCTTCCTCCTGAAAAGTTGCGAAAAATGACTTGTTCCCTTTCTCCTCAGCCTGATTTTTTTATATTAAAGTATATTTTGTAGTGGAGAAGAAGAAAAGTCGATAGAACGCTAACCAATAACTATGTGAAAGGAATTACACACACTGACATCAATCATACTCCAAGTTCCCAATTGTAAAAAAAAAAAAAAAAAAAAACCGTAACGTGCAAATTAAGCGGTGGAGTATGTGACGATTTAAATTGTAACAATAATCGTAAAATAAAAAAATTTTAAAAATTAAGTTCGCGAGCGATTAAGCCATTTAAATCTCACTATAATACCTAAAACCCCTGTATGTACTCAGTATGAGAGGAAGAAGTAATTAATAAGTCCAACGAAACATTAATAAAAAGGCAAATTGTAAAAAGTTATTATTGTCTTTGCTGTTATCAGGCGGTGACCTGTTAATTCCGGACTCGACATGTCTCCCGAGTCGTCTGTAATTTAGAATAAGATAAAAAAACCTAATGTTAATAACAAAATAACTGAAGACACAGAGAGTCGATAAAACGACTTATTTAAATTATGTATGTTTATTAAGGCATAAGTTTTGTAATTAAAAAATGTTAACTTAAATAAAGATAGGGACTATATTCTCGCGCAGTAGTTGCCCCTCTCCCCCTTGTTAAGTACCAGTCGAAGCGAGCAGAAAAACGCTCTCTCGCAAAGTTGACTTCATGCAGTGCAGACGTGCGAGCAAACGCTCTGACACAATGTCGCTAATTCTTTTGTTTTAACTTAAATATTGTATATGAAATATTGCTACTAAAAGCGTGTGTTATGTATCAATTAGTATAAATGTGTGATAACAAAAGGACATAATATGTAACACTAAACACTAAAATGGTGTTAAACAAGAGGACTACTCGCTTCAAGAAGTAACTACACTTTCAACATCATTCCTGAAGATGTGATCTACCAGAACTTTATAAACACTCATATACCCGACAGAAGATGGAGATCAGGACAGCCGAGAATCTACATATAATTACACCGTAGAAGCTTCAGTATACTCTGTGAACACTCGACACCTTATCGACGAAGACCCGACCGAGATGATGACGCCGCATTCAAGGATTCCCAAGACGGACACCCCAGGACGAGGTTTCTACATTCCATTCTAAAGGTGACTCGATAGCCTGTCTATCGAGGGTTACTAATATTTGTTACACTACACAACTTTAAAAGAGACTTTTCAAAGACTATTAATTTTATGTAAACATTAAAAGAGTAAATCTAAAAGTTTTATTGTAACTACTCAAATATCATACGTTGTAACGGTTTATATGTTAATGTATCGTAGTATCATTCCAAGTAATAGTACCATTCATCAAATGGTTAAAGAAGTCTTGCAAGCTAATATCATGAATTGAGTATAAGTAAAAGTCTTAACTACAAAGTACAGAAAGTTAACCCGGATCCGAGGTATAGCTACATAGAATCAATTTGATCCCAAAGTTTGATGAAAGCATTGAAGTAACTTTAGTTTAATTAGTGATGTCATGGGATCTGTCAGTAAATGTTGTCGAATAAAGAGAAGTCTTCCTGTTACACACATATAATGAGTGCGTAAATCAATAAAATACCTTCCCTTGTTTCCTTACACATTTAGTAAGTAATTTGTTCAGTTAATAAGTGTGGATACATTTCGTTACAACGTAGGCAGCCCATATAATTGATAGAGCTCAGTTAAGATGGGTTCCCTGGATTTGTAACGCGGCAATACGTTACAATATGATTACGAATACAGCAACATTGCATAACACACATGCATACGTCATGAATCAGAGAAGCCGCCTGATCAGCGCTCACCCGTTTTCTATTTATTTCGAAGTACAGTATATTATTTTGTACTTTTTTACTCTTCTTCTTCTTCTTCTTTTTTTTCTTTTTCTTTTCACTTCTTAAACAATTTCCGCAATTTGGGAAAGAATCGCGTAATTATTAAACAGTTGAATGTAGTCTTAGTAAGAAAGAGTAAAGTTAGTTGTTAAAATTTAAGCGTTATAATATTCTGTGAACACGGTTTCAAAAATAATGACTTCTTTGCTGCATTTGGTAAAGTATTTTTTTTAATACGAATTGCACGCCGTAGTCAATTTTCTAGTGTGGCGAAATTTTATTTCTGTTTTGAAGTGGTGTCTAATTGCCCAAGATCAGTTCTCTTTGTTTCTTGCTTTCAGCGTAATTCCCACTAGACTAAGAAGCTGTATGAAATGTAGATTATGATGAAGAACAGTACATTTCGTTTGGGTAATATTAATAATGTACCCAAATTACAAAAAAAAAATTTATTATTAATATTGTTACAGCTTTTAAAGAATATGATAATATGAATGGTTATGAATATATAACACAAATTTTAAATTATTTGTGTCGACGTTTCAACAATATTTATTGTCATCATCAGGACAATTGTTCCTGAGCTGTTACGACATCAAACACACATCACAGCTTTACAAATGTGTGTGTTTGATGTCGTAACAGCTCAGCAACAATTGTCCTGATGATGACAATAAATATGGTCGAAACGTCGACACAAATAATTTAAAATTTGTGTTATATTTTGACCGATTCTCACAAACCCTTCGCCCGAAAAGTTCATTGATTGACGGTCACTACGAATTTAAGGATTTAGTTATGAATATAGTAAGTAACATTGCTATTGCTGCTACTTGCTCCTGACTATGAAGCTACCCACCTTTGTTTTCGTGTACAGTTTTGACAAGCGTGCAGTGTGTATTTCGAGTGTACGTGACGAAACTATTGAGTGTGACTGGTGAAAGTTTGTCAGATTCAGATAAAATACATCTGATTATGCTTCTGAGTAATTTAACATACCAACCCACGATCCCAGCTGAAAATTAAGGACCAACACCTGCTTTATAAGTTACAGAAATAGACAAAGGACATTTCAGATTTCAAAATGTATTCAAACCAGAATTTTAGGAAAAATAAGTAATTGAAAGTCGTTGTTGTCTGTAACGTGAAACCTACTCGCCTTCGCTCCAAGTATCCTGGAACGGATCCGGAAACACTGAAACTCTAAAGAAACAGAACGCGTTTTCGATCTGTAAACCATGGCGTCAGAGAGAGAGAGAGAGAGAGAGAGAGAGAGAGATTCTTTCAGGTTTACAATCTTGTGGGATTATAACCCAAACCTCTTGGACACAATATATTTTTTGCTGTGTATTGATATATTTAACGTCCGCGTCGCAGCGCCGTTTCTCAACGATCAGCCAGCTGGATTTTGTTGTCCGTGACGTGTCCGATGTTATCAACTAACTATATAGAATAATACTGACGCGGAACACAAATTATTATTGATAAAAATGGTTTAATTTTTACCTTCCTGCCTAAACTAGCTTTCGCTCGTTAGAACTTCGTCGTTTAGGCAGTAAGTAAAAATTTAATTATTTTTATCAATAATAATTAGTGCTACGCGTCAGTGTTATTCTATATACTTAGTTGTTCAGCCAGCCTACTAAATATTTAGGTTACTAATGTTTTTATTGACGTAGAGGTACATTTATTTTAAAAATAGATAGCAGTTTATAATCAAAATAAGCCATACTTTTTGTTAAAAAAAAATTAAACCTTCATAAGTTTATGATTTTACATTGTGTGTGTCGTGCCTGCTGTATTTCATTACACTCACTATCAGTACACTCTACATTCAGCTATTGTTCAGAAAAAGTGGGAATATCAGAAAAGATTAGCCTTGTTTTTCGATTTTTAAATACGCACTTTCGCATACGCATACAGGACATTAATGAGATTGAGCGCGTTTGGGAGCCACCGTCATGTAGTTCTATACATCGCTCTATACTACGTATTCACTTCCAAAAGGCTTTCGACTCGTTTTGTAAGGACCCAAATAGCAATGACGACAGATCATCGTTTTGTAAAATATATGGTGAATCTCTTCAGGCCATTGCATTCTGTATCCTTCGTTTGGTACCAGTGTTTTTCAAAAAAGTTAACAGTTATCGATACGACTGAGCCCACTACTATATTTAAAATGCATTTATCTATACTTAAAATGCTTGACTACAAGAAATGGGAAAATTGATTTCATTGTTAATTGGTTACCAAGGCGGTTGTCATAGTAACCACTAATCTCTTATATCTTATAATTTACAGTCTACGCAATTTTGCATTCGGTTAACTAAATGAAATTCATCTGTTTGAAGAGTAAATTATTGTTAATAATTTTAATTTCACCGTATTCATAATGGATTGGGTGCAACCTAAATGTTATTACAGAAGTGTTAAAGCAGAATAACGAATCTTTTTGTTTTCAAACCATTTTAGAGTACTTTAGTTTATTTACTGTGTATCCACATTTTGGGACATAGTGTAGCTGTCTGGTTCTTGTTGCACCTCTTTGCAATATTCTACAATTTTTTTAACTCCTTCTGGTTAACTTTTCTTTAACTTATTTGCACTGGCGTTAAATAATTTACAAAATGAGACTGAGCTGCTTTCCTCAAGGCTGATTTCATGTAAAACATTGTTACATGACCCCCCCCCCCACCGCATTCAAATTATACAATTTTTGGCTTTTTTATAATCTCTTGATTTGTCATGACTGTGCATTTTATTTTAGGATATATCAAAACAACTTGTTGGTGACGCTATATCGACAAACGCTATTTAAGCTTTGTAAATCCTACGCTGAATTTTGTGATAGACGTGTAGACATGTGAGATAATGTGAGAGAGGGGGCAACGCGATAAACTTGTACACAAAATGGAGTTTCACAGATTTTTTTTATCTTCGTTTGCTTTCATTTAATGGTTTTTATAATTACAGTAGTGAGAGTTAATCTTATTTTGAATCTCAATTAAATTGTTTTCCATTATGCTTTCATTCATTCTGTAAATCTTAAAGCATTAAGAAATATAGCAGAATCTAATCATATGTGCAGATTTGATTAACTATCTTTGAAAGTTGAAAACATGTGTAAAAAAAGAGCAGAGGGTTATGAATGTTGTAGGTTGGACAGCGAGATAGCTGGCATTCCTGGCAAAACACTGCATACCGTTGTCATATTAACCTCATCAAAATATCACGGCAAGAATGTGCAATAACCTGGCCAGCCTTCGCTGAACCGATCATCCGCGCTCTTGAGAACGCGTCGTTCAAAACATGCATTTTGCTGCCGTGTGTTTTACAAAAACGCAAGATAAGCCCAAAACGGACAAGTATGATTTTCCTTATTTGTTTCGTGTATCTTCCGTCAGAATACACTCGCGTTTCGCGGCTTGTTTTGAATCATAATTCTGTAAACATTTTTAAAATGTAAATATTAAACTTATAATCTACCGTTTTATTATTACCGGCAACTTTTAATGTGTCCATTTTGCTTTTTCATCAGTCCAAATGTAAAAAAGTAAAAGTGACCACGATAAACACGAGACGTTTTGTGTCCAAAATTAAGTAACCGTGATAACGAACTTTCCACAATATTTTTAGTTACTGGCTTACACACATATCAGTGTACAAACATTATTCATTGTTACTTTGAGAACTAACTAATTAACACACAAGAATGAAATTCTAGCATACGCGTACAACACAATATCCCTTTGTTCGTTATTAATTCGAAAATTTCTCTGTAACAGAGAAAGTGGAAACTACAACCTACATGGGAATATATTATTGTTTAGTTACGCACTAAATGGATACGCTGTACTGTATGCTAATATGTATCCGAGAAGTTAGTCAGTAGCACGGAAAATTGAATCGTTGTCCTATATACAATTAATAGTCTTATTCGGGATGTTATTCAATGATAGTGAAAATATCATTAGCATTAAACTCGGGTGACATATTGCAAAATCACCTGCATTGAACATTGATGTTCAAGGGCATGACAGAAAATTACTCATAGCGGAAACTGTGGAAAATATGAATCCTGTAGTTCCATGTTAATCGCGAAAATAGTGAATGGCAGGAAGATTGTAAACGCTGCATTACATGCAGATAACGTGCTCTTCATTGTTACACTGCAGTGTTCAGCATATGGAGCTTGCGTGCACTCTATATCGTCGTGCTTTTCGCTATTCAAAGATATGCTAGGTAGCGAGTCCTCACGTCACATATTCGATTGCAGAAAAGGTGTTTTGATACGTGAGGTTGAATCTATAGTTCTCCTGTTTGACCGGGAAGATGTCAGACACTTTCGGTAAGATCCCGTCACCGCGTTCGAAGTATGAGTTGGCTATTTTTCGGAAGCCCGGGCTGAAGGCGAGAGCAACGGGGAAGTCTAGTCCAAATGCGAGGCGTCAGATCGCACTAACCTGAAACAGCGTAGTGTAAACGAAAGCCTGGTTGGAGAATCACTAAGAATCACCCGTGCAGTTTAGTTCACGGAGCACGAAGATATTCCGATCTTGGAAAACAGAAAGTTTGTCACGAAGCAAAAAAAGTCGACAAAAAAGAATCCGAACTCCATCTGTGACTTGCTTCATTACAAGAGACGGATATGATGCAAAAGAACGTCTCTGGAATCTTGCCAGCCTCAAGACAGTGTAGAGACCGCCATGCTAGTGGTCATACAGCAGATGGAAAATGCGGATACCAAGGTTGCAGAGACAAAGAGGACAGCTTGGTTCGTATGCCACGAGCCTTGGCAAGGATTTCATCACGTGGACATTGAAGGGCAGATACGTAACGAGTCGAAGGCCAGTTGAGGCTGGTTTATGCAGTGGGTTTCATCGTGAATTTCGTCTGAACCTGATCGCCCAGTCGACTTCAGATTGATCGCTACGCGTCATATTTGCAGCCGGTATGGAAATATGTTCCGACTACTCCGACAGTTACATATCTGGGAGAGCAGAAACCCGTAATGGAACGCCATGTAATCTAATCTGATGTTGCGCCTGAAAGTTATCATGTAGTGCAGAAGATGACGTTATTCATAAACTCAGAAAGGAGACTTCTGTAAGATATGTAGACTATTAGTAGCAATTTACGTTTAATTAATTAGCTAGTTTCTACAAGGCCAGACGCTTGAAGAGAAAATTCTTCAAGATAGTATTCAATGACAAGGAAAGTTATCACGAATATAAAAACTGTCCTCACACGGGGAAGTGTAACAACTGTTTTATTCTCACTTGGGAAACTGTTTTATTGGTCACTTTCCAGTGAACTGTGGGGAGAATTTAATTTCCGAGTATCGTTTATCAACTTGTATTTAATAAACGTATATTTCTTATATTCTTAAATTTCTTATGTTTAGGTTAAGGTATAGAAGTTTTGTAAAACAGCTACAAACAATATAAGATATAGGTTATTTTAGTTTGATCGCTTTACGTGTTTTGCAGATATCGCACATGGAAATTTTACGCCGGAAGTCGTGCTCAGCAATGACGTGCCTGTACAAAGCGATGTGTTCGTAGACAAGGACCACAGGCCGCTCTCCGAGATGCCAGGTAATGTATTTTGTGCATTATTCTCATCGGGTCACAACAAAACGACAAGATCAGTCGGTTGATAAGCAATGTTTACTCAATATTACAGTGCCGACTGCGAAACAAGAGGACCAGACGTACATGGCGGTAATTATCGGAGTACTGATGGCGGTAATCATACTGCTAGCCGTCGCCATATTCCTCATAGTGTCCCGTCATCGGCAGCGTAAATGTTTCGCAAGTCCACTGGCGGCTAAGTCAGCTCTACCGGGTACAGCGTCACATCAGCACCAGCACTTGTCGTCGGACAGCAGTTGTGGCACTGCCGAGAAGTGCGGTACAGCGTACAGCGGTCAAGGCGGCGGAGGCCTCGATATGGCCCTTCTTATGGATGTCAAACTGGATGACTATCAGGAACCTTATCAGGCACTCAAGTATGCTCCGTATTACAGCTATTCAACCGTTGTTATGGAAATGCGGGATTCGCACGAGAAGAACGTACCGGGACATTCAGGTACTAAAGAACATCATTGTGTGTGTGTGTGTGTGTGTGTGTGTGTGACGTCATAGGTGTTTTCTACCTTCTTCCAGCTGTAAATTCCAAGTTCTTAGTTATGAATTTATAAGTAAGGTCGGATAGCTGTTAGTGTTAATTTTCATGCTATGCTAATGTTAATAGCGTCCGTTGTTAAAAGCGTAAATCACATGTACGTTACAGATACGTCATATGACTACGCTGTGCCAGAGTTGGGTACAATGCCTTTGTTGAGTCTTGAAACGACTCCAGTCGCTACTGCTACACTGCCACAAACTACTCATGATGGGGCGTTCACTAAAACTATTACTAAGGACCTTAAGGACGACAAAGGCAAAAAGGTAATTCAACCATGCTACTGATTTTTGCATTTTAATCTGTTTGTTTACTGTCCCAGTATTTTAGAATAATAGTAATAGTAAATAATAGTAAAGTGTGTAGTTAGTGCATAATATGCTGTATGAGTTTAGTTCGATCTTTATGACAGTTAAGGTAAAGAATGAACATAAGTGTGTGTGTGTGTGTGTGTGTGTGGTCACGCGCGTAGATTTATGCATCCAGTAATTAATGAAATTATATATAAATTTTCTAAAAAGTTATTAATTCCACAATTTGTGTTAAATTTACCTTATAACTATACAGTAACCTTCATTGTAATGTTAGACAGTTGTCTGAATTCAAATATTGCTACAAACAGCATACTCTCTTTTCTTTCGCATTATCTAATGAATATTTTCAACTGTACGATGTACATATTTATTACTTAATACTCATGATGTTAAACTTTACTTCTAATTTTCATAGTTTCTTGCAGCCACCACAAACATAACAAAAACGATACAAAATTCCTTTATCTAACTCATGTCTCAGGATTATAATCTTTGAATAATGTTGTACTTCTTTCTTCTAAACATTTAGTCTTGTAATACGAGATTATACGATCTCGTATAATTTAACTTTAATTAGTTCACTGATATTAAACTCAAAATATGTTGGATTGGTCTCTCATATTTTATATCAACCTTTCTCGTTTAGATCTAATAATGGACTACCTTTTATTCAATTTATAACATATCAGTTGCTAAGGCCTATACTATAACTTAGCTTTCATTGGTTTAAATTGTATCATCTGGAGTTACTATGGTTCTCTGTGAGCCTCAAAATAAACAAACTTCTAATATTTTACTTTCAATTTTCTTAAAATTGTTATAACTTTTTTATATGATCTTTGATCTTCAATATACTAGTATCTTTGAGTTTATGATGGAACACTGATTGTTTTGATATCACTTTTGATTATCTTCCATTCCATATTTCCTGAGTTACTACTTTACATTTTTAACTATTTATACAAAATTATTTATTATTAGTTCTTTTTGTACTCTTCACTTTACTAAAACTATTAGATACAATCAGTAATAACATAGTTCAACCTGACATTAATTATTCTAGTTTTAATATACACTCTTTTTCAAATTCCTTAACTATCTAGGCCTAACATGCCTAGTTTCACAAATCTCTATTTTTATAATTTTGGTACCCTTCCATTAACATTAACATTTGTTGAAATAATATTACAGCATATATTATTTATCAACCTCAAACAATTAATTACTAACAACTATTAGTAAACATAGACAATTCTTATTAAACTTCTAGATACAATCTAGTTTTTATAAACATAATAATACATGGTAAGTAGTTCCCTAAACATTGCCCTCCTTAGTTATTAACTTCAATATCTCAAAACACAACGATTAAAACGTTGTTTATTATTAATCACTTCTTGTTTATTATTAATCACTTCCCTTATAAACATAACACAACTCTTATTTATGAGGATTTATGTGTACTGAATACAAATCCACACCTTTACACTGATTGCCACCAAATTTTCACATGTAACTTTTGACACAAGACAAAAAACGTTGTCTAACTTGGAAGTTGATATTTTGGCCCATTCACATGAATTAGGCCCTTTTAATTATGCCTTTTCGTTGACGTGTATAAATATGTCAAAACACCATGGAGACCAGAATTAATTACCATAGTAACAAGTAAATAAACAAAAGCTATTTAGCGGCATCGGAACTGTACATTTATCCATTCCTGCAGTACATTTTTGATGTTTTATATAATATGCTATTATATCGATATATTACAATGTGGAAAAGAAGAAGTGTACTAATTGTAAATTGTCCTATTACTTAATGCAAAGCGAAAATACGTGTTGTTTTCATTTGTGAGGTTAGGTGACAACAGTTTTTGGTTTTTAGTTTACTGCTGAAATAAATAAAAGCCATGGTTGAGGAAAACATAACGTTTAATGTGTTATACAATGCTTCTTAACACAGTAACACTTAAAATAAATAATTTAGCATTTTTGATTTAACAGGTACTTTATAAATATCTCCAAAGGCTTTATAAACGGGTACTTTCAAATCTCCAAAGGCTGTTGCACCAACATAATAATTTAGTATAAGTTAAAATAGTACAAGTATTGAAAACAGCTTTGGAGAGAATTTGACTAATAAGTACAAAATTGTTATACAAGCTGACACAACGCCATATAGACATAGACAATGAAAATTATTTTAAAATACTTATTAAAAGTCAAATATTTGCATGCGAAGCCGCAGGTAACAGCTAGTATTACATAAATGTAAATATACCTTTAAGTTTGTTTATTAAGCTTTAAGCATTGACAGGTTACTAAATTCTTTAAATATTATATGTATGTATTAAGTTGTTTTAAAAAATATTAAATTATGTACTAATATTCTAAAATTATCTTTTCCTAGTCCCTGATGAGGATTACAAACAAAACAATTGTCATTTTTGAATACTCCAGCTACATGAATTTAAGGAGATCTTGTAACGGCCACTTAGGCCGTTACGTAAAATTTAAAACTAGACCACTTGGCCTAGACAAAGCAAAAAATGTGCTGGAGCCCAGAGTGACAGGACTTGCAATAAAATACTCTTGTATTTATTGCCACTAACCAGTAACCATTTTTATTAGTGCTATTTTAGTTACAGCCTTCAAAAGATTGAACTCTAATTTGATTTACATTACAAATTTAAATTATGTCAAAAGTTTAACTGGGCTTCTGGTACCCTTAAGAGCATGTCTTTACATTGATATAAAATGTCAGTTAGACTTGATCTAAAACCGGTGGAGTTGTTGTCGACTGGTTTAGTAATTGGAATGCTCCACCTGTACTTTTGAAGAACTGACATGATATCCCATAGACCACTCTGTGATTAGTGTTGATGGTGGTGCTTGAGGAGTCCAGAAGTTCCAGCTAGTTCATTCTGGGCAGATGTCTCTTGGAGCCTGTAGGCGTAGTATTTCTGTACCTGACGGCTTCGGGGAGCTTCGTGCTACAGTGCTCTGCAGATGGTGACGGATGTTGGTGTCACCATCTTCACATCCCCCTTTCTCCCGGCTGTGCGGGTCCCTATAACATTTTTGCAGATTAGCCATCAGAGAATACAGCTACCCCTACACTCTCTCACCTCGGAACACAGACACCACACACACACTGTCACAATCTTTATCAACACTCTAGTTCTCTTATACTAATACACATCATAATGTGGAAATTTGTTTTATTACATTACCTTAATATAAGTTTACTTTTGTTTGAGATATATATATATATATATATATATATATATATATATCTGCTTTACCCTACTCACCATGGTTTGGTTATCTTGACATATCAAACTTTTATTTAGAGGGGTCACAAAAGCAATAGCAATATAGATTCAAAATAACTAAAGTCAGCTGCATGGAACTAGTATCGTCAAGGTCACACCGCTTACTTACAGCGTTGCCACTAAGCAACAGTTTCCCTTTCTTCCGAAAAATGCTACACTAGTAAGTAAGCCTACTTAATGTAAAGAATATAACAAAGTGAGAAAGTACATTAGAGTACATTGTTACATTGTCAATAATTCTTAATAATAATTACATCACAATTAATATATTGTTAATAATTAATTAACAATTAATTTCCGTATCTTATACATAACATTCAATTCGACGCGTCAGCTATAGTTTGTTTGAACGAATTTTATACGCATCCTGTGTCTTAAGCTTGCCCCATTTAATTATTGAAGACACCGCACTATTCGTGACTCAGAAAAATATTCTATTTTTATTTCCTGCGCTGCTTATTAATTAAGTAAAAAAATTAGAACTATACTATAAGATGTTACATGCACAAGTAGCATAAAAATAATGGTATGTATAAACGTGAAACGAATTGGATTTCTTAAGAAAATAAGGATAATTTTATAAACAACAAATACAAATGTCTCATGAAATAAATTTAAAATTCCTTATTTATTTATATATATATATATTTTAACTTAAATCTTTAAATATAGAATTTAAATTTATAATTCTATATTTTATGCATTATCTTTTATGCGTTCCCTCTGGAGTCTTGCCAGATGTATTTATTCGTATGATTCTGTGATATCCAGGTTTCATCCAAATAAATTATAGGCCTGTTGTCCTCCGTACGATGGATATGCATGGTTCTCAAAAACTTCGCTCTCAAGGCAGCAATGTCTCTGCGCTCCATTAAAAATTTTCGTCCATCGTTGTACTTCTTAAATTTAAAACCAAGCACTTTCAGAAGGCGAAGTACGGAGGCTTCTGAACCAGAATAATTGATTTTCTGACAGAGATCAGCTCGAATTTTGCTTGCAGTGGGGTATTCCCCTCGGTCGTAATATTCTAGTACGGTCCTGCGGACTATTTGTTTATTAAAATCGTCCAGTTCAGTGTTTTTGTGTTCCCGTTTATACCCTTTCCTTGGAGAACTGAACACAACACTCACGCCTTGATCATCTGCCGAAGCAACGGTATTGCTAATACGTTGCACCGACTGTTCAGAAATGCCACAAGCTTCCGCTGTCAATTTTCGAACTTGTGCAAAGTTTATGTTCCTCCTGGCTTCTTCATTATACGCAAGATTTTTAAAAAACTTGTAAACGTTTGCTATGATGACTTTACTTTGTTTCCTAATGTCCTCTCGGCCCGCACGTACACCACCGCTGCTTGTACTCGAACTAAATGTAGGATACTGTTCCTCAATATCACTCATAATAAATACAAATTATTGAAATAAACTAATACACACACTGTCTACAATAAAGACGTCAACCGTTCACATGAAACGCACAAAATGTCTGTCAACAATACTAAGGACGATAAATATTTTGGATGTTCGTCTCTTCCTCACCTCGTCCACCCAACCTACTTGGAATGGGGTACTGTAACTGAAATGGGATTGGCTTTTGTCACAACAGCCACAATTTTGTTTACAGAAATTGCTCAGTCCTATTTATCTTTGTGCAACGGAAGAAAGGTAGTAGCGCGGGCAGTAAACATACACATTTTTGAGGGGATTATAAAATGACAAAGGCATTCATAAAAGTGTCAGACAGCAATATTTACCGAAAAGACATGCCGACAGGGTATACGCAATGTGCATACCAAATGTGTACATATACCTAACAGAACTTCCGAACCATATGGCTTAGGAATGACCGTGTAGAGAACAAAAACAGATTCATTTACAAAAGGGAAAAGACCGTGAGTATGAAAAAATTAAAGCGACAACAGCAGGCAAGGTCAGCGTTCTCAGACAACTGTCAGTCTGTAGGATAACCGCCCATGAAGAAAACAGTAAAACTTTAATAAGTAAGTGCACTGTACGGAAATCACAAAATAACTGACCTAATGGTACTTCGTAAAGTTAGGGTGTGTATTGCTAAAAGGTTTAGATTCTAACATAAGAAAAACCAGCGCAGTATAAATAGTAGTTTCAGAGAACTGCAAATCGTAACAAAAAAAAGCCAAAGAAACAGAAGAAACGCAAAGATAGAAATTCTGTAGATATTTACGCGACAACAAAAAATATGTTGCCGACTCACACAAATTTTTAGAGCTCAAATACTGGCGCCCAGAATTTAACTGAGTAGTGTTACCCACAACTAATTATTCCTGATAAAACAAATTCATTTACGCGATATGCATAAATAAATTTGAAACGAAGAATATAATGTGGATGTATGAAATTTGTTTTCGTAACACTGCTAAAACGCTACACACTGTACTAGCCGGCAACAACGCTGGGCGAGGGGCGTGGAGGTGACATGGAGAAGCAGTGAAAGTGAGTGACCTTGACGATACTACTTCCATGCAGCTGACTATAGTAACTGCAAAATACATTTTTAAGAGATCCAATGAACTACACATATTAGCTGAATTTACTAGAAAAATATGGCCAAAACATGATGAACATAATTTCTCATTGAATAGCACCAACACTACTACTCTGTTATTACCAATACATTATACTGTTCTGTGTAATAAGAAACTTGAAAATTCCTCATACTGTTTGAACATCACGTTTACTATTTTTGTAACATTTACTTCTACAGTTAAATGCAAACTCGCCATGTGCTCCCAGACCAGAAGTAACGTGTAATTTAATTTACAATAGAAAGGTATTACAATAAAATGGCTTTACACATTTGTATCACACACACATACACTAATATAACACACATACCCATCATTAAATTAACATCGAACAAAATGATTGAGCTCACCTGAAAACCCTTTAATAGATCACGAAGTCATATTAAGGCGCAACTAGGTACATATAAACTAGGTACTCCCCTGGACAGCACACCCTGTTGGAAGGTTGAAGACGAAATGAGAGAGAACCACTCATTCTGCGAACCTACCATGGTACAGAAATTCTACCTGTTGCAGATTGCAGAAGCTAACCTTCGGCAAACTGTATTCTAACAGTTGCATCCTGCAATCAGCTGACAAGGTTGACTGGCTTACCAAATCGTGTCGCCGTAGCCATCGCCACGGCCTTACTAATCAAGTCAGCTCTGCCACCCAATTGCAACGCGTTTGGCCTTCCACTTTTAAATCGCGCCGGGAAAATTCAAACCCGGCACAGTCTGCTTAATTAATAGATTTACTAAATACAACTACAGTCATTATAAATATATAAATACATACAACTCTAGTTGTATTTAGTTAAGTAACGGACACGTCATGGACAACAAAATCCAAGAATATATTTACATTGTCTCAGTAGTAAAGAATCATGGCAATTATTTATAATATATACAAATTTACATAATATATCCATTTGTGTAATAAATATGCATACACATACGTCTATATTTTTTTAAATGTTGATGGGTTAGAGGATGGTGGGTCCTGGATGCTGAGACTTATTATAGAGAAAGCCAGAAAACTAATCAAATCCTCTATTTTTCAATACATATAGTCCTTAATAAAAAACAAACAACATTGGTTTGACATATTTCACTGTCATAAACATCTTCAAAAGTCTTTGAGAAACAAAGGTAACAAATTGTTTAGACTTATAACGCCGTACATTTATTTATAGTCTTAGTATTTCACATAAAAATGAATTCCTGGATTTTGTTGTCCATGACAACAACTAACTAAAAAGTTGTCCATTGATTAACTAATTAAAAAATATATCACTACTGACTCTGACTCGGATCACTAATTTTTTATTGGCAAAATTTAACATTTTTTACCAATAGAAAATTAGTGATCCGAGTTAGAAGTGATATATTTATAATTAATTCAAACACTTTCTGCTACAGTTCGTTTCTTGATGTATATAATATATATTTTATAATGACTTTACCTCAAGATGTTTTCTCCCTATTTGGAACATGTTTCGGGAAGCCTTGCGTTCCCATCCTCAGCCTTCCTGATTCTGAACCTTGTGAGGTATTTGTGTGTTGGCTGGTTGTTGCAAAAACATAAAACACAAAACAAACTAATACCTGAACAAATACAAATCAGTACAAAACATGACACAATTTTCAAAGCACTCAACATAGAAAACACATAAAATACTAATATATACACCACAATCACACACAATAATACCAATTTAAAGCACCAGAAACCAACAGGAAACCAAAGCAACAACCAGCCAACACATAAGTACCTCAAATGTCCTAGTCAAATGTCCAAGTTCATTCTTAACACATAATTTACACCTCAAAAATATCTTTATAAGAAGAGTCTTAATAATTTATCGCATACAACTGATTGCTGTTTTTTTTTTAACTGAAAAATTTCAATAGAAATAAGATTCTTTGCGCGCGCGCGCGCACGTGTGTGTGTGTGTGTGTTTGGTTGTTTTAAATTCCCTCAATCTGCTTTAATTTTACTTTAAATAACTTTTATCTAAAAGTTAAATTCTATTAACGTTTCTAGCATACTTAATTGTACATTTTGTTTAACAGTCTCCTACCCAACAAGAAGTATTGACTGCTCTAAAGAAGAGACTTGAACAGACAACAGTACCAGAATTTCCCAGGCATCGGCTCAGAATGCTTTCAAAACTTGGAGAAGGTGCTTTTGGAACAGTAAGTTTCTGCAGATGCAAATGTTTTGTGTGTGTGTGTGTGTGTGTGTGTGTGTGTGTGTGTGTGTGTGTGTGTGTGTGTGTGTGTGTGTGTGTGTGTGTGTGTGTGTGATTTATTTACTACTATGTAAGTAGTATTTATTTAATTAAGGTGGTAAATCAAATTTATTATAGTACATACACGGCCAATTCTGTATAAACATGAATTTATAAATTATTTAGTCAGGCAGTAGTAACTATTTATTTATTATTATTATTATTATTATTATTATTATCGTGACATCCACTTGTATTAACAGCTGAGTTTTTCTGGAAAACAAAATAATAATAACAGAGTCAAGAAAGTTATGTACACACTTATTAGCTAACCAGAATTTGCTGCCACATAACTATTCTCCTAAACTTGTCAATCAATGAGTAAACACTTACATGGTTTGAACAAACAGAAATTTACTTCCAGGTTTATGTGGCCGAAGCTGATGGAATACCTGAATATGGCATTACAACATCACTTGGAAAACGCCCTGTTGCTGTCAAGTTCTTACTACCTAATGCCAGTGAAAAAGAAAAGTAATATTTATTTATTGTTATGTTAATATTGTGAAATATGATGTTATAATAATGTATTATGTATAAAATATATAAACATATTTTATTATTCATTGTGTGTATGGTCACCAAGTTGCGATGGTTAATTTTAAATAGGTTAGATACCTGATAATCCTTCATGCAACTTACTTGGTCGCTATGCACGACGCGTTTCGGGATCAAGGTCCCATCTTCAGGTGCTCACTCGGGTCGAGCTCGTCAATTCATAAAAACACACACATAAAACAAAAAAAACACTGAATTTAAACACTCATACTGTGCGAGAGGGGACGATGCGCATCGTCGAGAAAGTTATTAACATGCAGTGCATGTTTACTTTCTCGACGATGCACATCGTCCCCTCTCGCGCAGTATGAGTGTTTAAATTCAGTGTTTTTTTTATTTTATGTGTGTGTTTTTATGAATTGACGAGCTCGACCCGAGTGAGCACCTGAAGATGGGACCTTGATCCCGAAACACGTCGTGCATAGTGACCAAGTAAGTTGCATGAAGGATTATCAGATATCTAACCTATTTAAAATACTTTATTATGTTTACATACATTATGTAAAAATATGTACAGATATTTGTATGTATTGAATTTTTGTTTTAATTTATAATTTAAAACATATGGTTAACTGTCTAATAAAATGTGCCTTGTGTGTGTGTGTGTGTGTGTGTGTGTGTGTGTGTTATTTTGATGACAGCACCCAATCTGAATTAAAGAAAGTTTAGTTTATCTAGAAGCTTTTGATTACACAGGCCTGCATTTTTTCGGTTGCATCATGTTTTTCAAGTTTTGATGATGGATTCCTATGTATGTCTGTGCTCTGAATCCAAAAATGACCTTAGTTTCTTTCCATCACGTCACAATTTTTTGCAAATCGCAATTTGCCAAATGTAGTATATGTCGAAAAATATCACAAATATGAGACTTAATGACAGAGTGAAATAGGTTTGTTTCGTATAAAACATATTATTTTGCGGCTTATAATAGACATAATATAATAGAATATAGAAAATAAAAAACTCACGATTTTAGTCGTTGTGTTGACGTCTTTTTGGACCAGCCAAATGTGTTATATATCGAAAAAAAATCACAAATATAAGACGTACTGACAGATTTAAATCCATAGGAAATGCTCCCATCTGTCGGTTTATGATGAAAACTAATCATTGAGTTGAAAATTAAGTACGACGATCATAAGTGGATCATGTGTGGTGATCTCAAAGTAATATCGATGATCCTTGGACAGCAAGGTGGGTACACAAAGTTTCCTTGTTTTTTATGTGAGTGGGATAGCAGAGACAGGGAAAATCATTGGAAATAGAAAGATTGGTCACAACGAGCTTCATTGGAACCTGGAGTAAAAAATGTGCTCCAAAAACCTCTCATCGAGTCGACGAAAGTTCTCCTTCTACCTCTACATATTAAATTAGGCTTGATGAAGCAATTTGTGAAAGCCTTACCAAAAGATGGTAAATGTTTCCAGTACATTTGTAACAAATTTCCAGCCTTGTCAACCACAAAACTAAAAGAGGGTGTCTTTACGGGTCCGGACATTAGAAAACTTTGCAAAGATGGAAATTTTGAAAAAGAAATGGAAGTTGCTGAAAAAGAAGCCTGGGTCGCCTTTAAAGACATAGTAACCAAGTTTCTGGGCAACAAGAAGGATCCGAATTTCAAGTCTATTGTTGAGACTATGCTGCAGAAGTACCAAAATTTAGGCTGTGCCATGAGTTTGAAGGTTCATTTCCTAAATTCACATTTGGACTACTTTCCTGAGAATCTGGGTGCTGTTAGTGAAGAGATGGGTGAGAGATTTCATCAGGACATCAAAGAGATGGAAAAGCGTTACCAAGGAAGATGGAATACTACAATGATGGCGGACTATTGCTGGATGTTGCACCGAGATGATCACAGAAGAGCACATGCACGGAAAAGCCTGAAACAGAGCATGGCTGGTCCAAAAAGACGTCGACACAACGACTAAAATCGTGAGTTTTTTATTTTCTATATTTCTATATTCTATTATATTATGTCTATTATAAGCCGCAAAATAATACGTTTTATACGAAACAAACCTATTTCACTCTGTCATTAAGTCTTCATATTTGTGATATTTTTCGACATATACTACATTTTGCAAATTGCGATTTGCAAAAAATTCTGACGTGATGGAAAAAACTAAGGTCATTTTTGGATTCAGCGCACACACATACATAGGAATCAATCATCAAAAATTACAAAACAGAACCATCGCAGGCTTGTGTTATTAATTGTAACAAATATTTAAAATGTAATAAGTTTTGAAAGAATTTTGTATAACAAAAATTTTTAAACTAAATGATTTTAAAAAATATTATAAAGTAAACGCTACAAAGGTTACAAAAAAAATATATATATATACCGGTACTGTATATATGTGTTTGGAAAAGTAAATATACAAAATAGTAAAACAAGACAAAATGTTTAATACTGTACACAAGTTATTTTTAACTTGCATACATGAATGAAAACCAAAATAAATATGCTTCAGTACAAAAAGCAAAGTATGTTACTCAAACATTCTATGTTATATCACAAGTAACTGTTGTAGAATAAAATAAAATGTTTGCTTGAAATAGTCTATAATACTTTATTTAGAGACTTTAATATATTGTATGTATAGACTATAATATTTTGTTATAATAATTGTTTTTGTTTTATTTATTGTTATAACACACACATCTAAAATAATTGATCAAACCAAGTAAAATATGGTCAATATGGTCAGTACTACTAATTATGCTGATTGCATTAATATAAAATTAGTTAGGCAAACTCATATTGCTGAATATTTTGTATAAAAAAGTATATTGTTTTAAAGAATAAAAACAGAAAGAAAAAATATTTGTTAATTAGTTTATTATAATGCTCCCTACTATATTTCATATCAGTAGATTTTTTTAAATTAATTTGGGATTATCACTTTAGTCTGACCTAATTCATTTCAGTATATATCAATTATTATTGAATTAAGATATGATTATTTATATTTCAAATAAATATCACTTATTATTATTTAGCAACTAGCTTGCACATATTGTTTACAATATAGGCCTACAATTTAATATTGTTCTGTAGGTTGGACTTTCATAGAGACATCCGTATTCTTGCTGCCCTAGAAGACTCTAATATTGCACGAGTATTGGGTATGTGTTCGAAGGAAGAACCACTTTGTGTTGTGATGGAATATCTTGAACACGGTGATCTCTGTCAGTTTCTCAAAAGCCACGGACCAACAGATTCCAGAACTTTACCTTTAGGAATTAAGACACTAAGGTACATTTTGTGATACAGAATGGAATTAATCATTTAGACAGACTCTACAGTACTCCAGCAGACCTTCTCGATAATATAATGTAATGTTTCTCGATAGATAAACCCTCATAACATTCATATTAGTATTTGAGTAGTTCATAAATTTAGTTTCTGTATCTAAATTGTATTATATATCACCTTTTGTTTTAATTAGGTTGTGTTATCAGTAAAGCTGTTTTACTTACATTCAGATTTTGTTATAAGTACAAATTTTAAAATAAATTTTTAAATATAATTAATTCACTACCGACTCGGGACACAAAGTTTTCTATAGGTAAAAACGTAAAAGTTTTACCTTATAGCCTTAACCGGTTTTTGCTTTTAAAAAGCTTCTTCAGAGGCTGCCGTTGGGACCACTGTCCGTCTTGTTGTTGGCGATGGTATCGACTTTTGAAAGATTGATGTTGTGTGTGTGGCGTGTGATATGTTGGAATAATGCATGTATGTCTAGCAAGACAAACTAGGTTCCTTCAGAACCATGATGTATAGGCTTAACAACATTCCACTAGATGAAAAAGACTACAAAGATGAACTAAACACGATAAAATATCTAGCAGAATCCAACGGATACAACAGAACAATATTCAATAAACTCCTACACAAAACACAAAACAAACAACAGACAAAGACAGAAAACAACAAATTCATAACACTATTATATAATACACAACACCTCCAATCACCCAATACAACACAAACTAGCTGCTTTCAGAACCATGATACATAGACTTAACAACATCCCCTTAGATGAAAAAGACTACAAAGACGAACTAAACACGATAAAATATCTAGCAGAATCTAACGGATATGACACAACAATAGTCAGTAAACTCCTACACAAAACACAAAACAAACAACAGACAAAGACAGAAAACAACAAATTCATAACACTAACATACATCAACAATCAAATTGAAAAAATAGCCCACAAATTCAAAAAAGCATGATACAGAATCGCTTACAAAACTACTAACAAAACAGAACACACACTATCAAAACACACACACAAAGTACAAAACAAATTTACAAACTAAATTGCTCAAATTGCAACAAATTCTACATAGGCCAGACAGGACGTAGCTTCAAACAAAGATACATTGAACAAACAAAGGCACTACACTCCACTACAGAATCCACATTTGCAAACCACCTCACTGAAGCAAACCACACATACAAAAACATCGACAATAACATGGACATTCTACACATACACACAAAAGGCCAAAAACTAGACACTCTAGAACTAATGGAAACATACAAACACACGAAAACACAAAAACGACATCCTAAACAAACAGACACAATTCAAATCACACGCATTATTCGAACATATCACACCCCACACACACAACATCAATCTTTCAAAAGTTGGTAACTGTCGCCGACAACAAGACAGACAGTGCTCCCAACGGCAGCCTCTGAAGAAGCTTTTTAAAAGCAAAAACCGGTTAAGGCTGTAAGGTAAAACTTTTACGTTTTTACCTGTAAAAAACTTTGTGTTCTGAGTTGGTAGTGAATTAATTATATTTAGTTAAGTAACAGACATGTTATGGACAATGAAATCCAAGAATAAATTTTCTTTGCTGAAACAGTTAAAAAGCATTTTGGACAAATATTCAGATGTTAATTGCATTGTGACTTCAGGTAATATTTTTGTATTTACTAATGTTTAAATTTTATTAATTTTGGAGAGGTATCTATGTGCAAAAGTACCTTAAGGAATTTCTCTAGAATACAACAGAAATATAATGGTGGTGATGGTATACCATCATCAAGCAAAACTAAACCAGCCAGACTAAACACTCTGCTTCTCTAAGAAAAATACATATATGTATAAAATTACTATCACATGATTAAATACATAAAGTATGAAACAATCTAGGAAAAATGCTATCAATTAAATTTATAAATTGTTAGTTGTAGACAAACATCTTGCAATTTACCTATTTAAAATTCTATTATTGTATTTAATTTTCACCATACTCATTTGAAAATTCAAAATTGTTTATAACATATTCAGAATAGTTGGTGAATTCTTATCTTTGAATTTTAATTGGAAGGAAAAAGAAATTTTTCTGTATACAATATATTGGGGGAAGCCTATGACATTCATCGCATTCTGCATCTCAGTAGCCAGTAACGTCTGTTTTTCCAGTTAGTCTCAAGTAAATTCCTGCTCATCATATTCTCCTCCACATCCTGTCTCCAAGTTCTTTGAAGCCTATCTCTTTTCCTGAGATAGAGTGGATGATATTCTAGTATCCTTCTTGGCCATGTCTCATTGCTCATTCACTATATGTGTTCTTTATTACTTCATTTCTTAGATGGTGCAGCTGCAATATCCAACAAGGTCTTTTCAAACAATCAATTTCAATCAATAAAAGAAAAACAATTTTTCTCTATGTTCATTATCCCAGAGGTTTTACTGATTCTGCTGTCTGTTTTATTTTCTAATAATCTTCACAATACTGCATTTTGGTTTTAAAACATTTCATTTATTAAACTCTTAGTATGTTGAGAATTAGAGTTTTGAAATCTTCTCTTTTCTCCTATAGTACTATTTACCTTTTGTACTTAAAAAATTATGATAGCTGCATATAAGAATAGTTATTAAGACGAAGTACCTCATGGCAAGTTTGTCAGCAATTTATATAGCACATAACAAAATTTTATAATATGTTTAATAAAAATATGTCAGATAAAAAATATCGTATGTTTATTATAAATAATAAACTGTAAATGTATCATTATGTGAGTTTATTATCAGACAAATGGGTTTAGATCTTGGGTTATAAATAGAGGCCACAGCTTTAATTCTCAGACGGTACCTTAAAAACAAGGAGTTTTTAGTCCCAGATTGATTCAGCCTGTAGAAATGACTAGTTAGGGTAAGACCTAGGTTAATAATAGGTGGTTGATTCATTGAGCTGGCCACACTACATTCCGTGAATGCCAGCATGCAGCTTCTCCAGTTTCTCCTAAACCATTTTGGTGGTGCAAAAATGAGTCTATCATTATCATTTTTATGCAGGTAACTGTAAAATTGATTTATTGTTATGTTATTATGGGGTAAAGTAGTTGAAAATAATGTTAAAAATTTTAATATTAGATATTTATAAGGCAAACTGCAGTTACAACAATCACATCAATATGGATATCACCAACACTAGAAGGAAATAAGTGTTCAAACTATTTTGGCAGCATAGGTAAAACCTCGCTATTAGGTAGGTAGGTCGAGAATCAAATCTGTAGGTAAAATTTACAGCTTGTACCAGCTTGATTCCTATTGGTTGTGTGTAATATATACAATGTTCTATAACTAGTGAATCCCCCTACTACTAGCAACACATTTCCCCCTCTTCTCATCATTGACCCTGTTTGAAAAAATTCTGGTTTATAACCATAGACAATTCTTGTCTATTCAGTGCCACTGAATTTTGATAACATTATAATTTGTAAATGTTAAATCTTAAATTATATTCAAATAGATTCTCGTTTTTAAAAAAATCTATGTAAATAGAAAGTAGCAGGAATCCTGTTAATTGACAGTCTGTAGCACAGTGTGAATGTACGCCCGAACATTCCCTACTTTAAAATGAATACAATTCGATATAAACACAAATATTGTATCTGCATGAAACAGAGAATAATGCATTATTCTTCAATATCATTTCTTCCACTCTGGCAATCTTCAATTCCTCCATATGCCAGACTAGCTCAGTGTATACAGAGAATGCTGTTGTACAGTAGGGAGTGGTATTAAACATATGCTCCAAACCTGCCCTTTGTGTGGTGACTATGGTTTTAGCATATGCTGCATTAGTGCCATATTTCCTTGCTCTTGGCTTGAAAATTACTGATTTACTATGCACTTTCAACTTGACCAGTGTGTACTTGTTTTTTGTGAAGGTGCCTATACTGTGTATGGTAGTGTTAAATATTTGAACATTGTGCCATAAGATATGTTATCTATATAAGAAATAGATATTTTTGTTTTAACAAATGTGTAATGTGTGTAACACAAAGTATTCAGCACAACTGACGAAAGTTCTCCAGATTTAGATAAAATAGTTACTTTGTTAAGAATACTTCTATGCATAATTTAACACACAAGCAGCGATTCCAGCTGACACCGATTTTGTCAAGTAAAAGTAGGCAAACATTGAACAAGGATATAAACAAGATTTCATAGAGCATACGTTTTCTTTGCTGAAAGAATCAATATGTTTTGCTATATATGTATCCCTGTTCTATCTTAAGCGTTCTAAATACAAAATTTATGCTATGCCACTTCAATTATTAATCTTTTAGTGACATTCATTACATATATGTAACACACCATATTCTCAATTCATTTTTCATCCAATACCCACTGTGACATATCTCTAAGAGTTACTGAAATGCATTCTGGTGCCAAGGGTTGAAACTTCTTACATGGTAAAACTGGCATACACATCGACTGTTTTCACACATGAACATAATGGGCAATAAGATAAGCAAATACATTATTTTTTTATTAATGTAACAGAAAACTATGAGGTTCCTGCATTAAAGTATAAAAGAAGAAACATAAGTGCATTATTCTGTAAGTTCTGGAATCCACTGTGTTCTCTGAAACACTTCAATACTACTTATATTATTGACTGAATACATAACGTTTCCTATATAGGCAGTTTAATGGTTGAGTTTATTTCAGTTTCTTTTAGGTTTACCCTTTAGAAAAAGACATTATAAAAATATAGTGGATGCATTAGATAGTGGAGACTAGTCTGATTTATCAGAGTTAGTAGATGAGGAAGGTGATGAACTTGTTAATGCACAAAATTTATGTACACCTAATATTACCCCTACAGATATTCCAGATGAATGTGATGATTCCTTGCCAGAACATTTACTCCATCTGGACTGGAACAAAAGAGTTTTAGCAGCCATAATCCAACTTTCTGTGGAAACTCCTTTTGAAAAACATATAAAACTTCGACTTCTCTTTAATATTTCAAAGCATTCATAACAGATGAAATGCTGGATTTCCTGGTAGAAAAATAAATTTGTACAGTTCACAAAAGTCTAGCAACTATATCAACACTAAGGCTGAAATTGACAAAATTCTGGGCATGTATATAAGAATGAGATTATGCTAAATCCTAATACGCATTTGTACTGGGAGACTGGTATTGTATGTTGGTTACCTTAGTTTCTGGGGTAATGCCACAGAACCACTTTGAGAAGCTTCTCATCATTCTTCACTTTACAAATATTTTAACAGTTACAAATTAATATAAAATTGATAAATTGTGGAAGATAACGCCCTGGCTTTGACAGTTTTGGGCACAGCGTCTTTCACAAGTTCGTGAAGAAAACTACAGTGTGCATGAGACAATGGGTGTCAGAAGTAGAAATGATGATAATTCATGCAGAGTAAGTGTACTTATTGAGGGTTCATAATATATTGTCTGCTCTCTACAAGTACCGCAACAAGATTCATCATTCTATCTCTACATTTTTTGGCATCTCATGACAATAGTTGCAGTAAACAGTTAGCTGAAATGTCAAAAAAGAGAGTCAAATGGCTAGGTGAAAATCATGGACCACTTAAAAAATTTCGAGCTGATATTGCTGCAGGACTTATTCTCAATGAAAAATGAAAGTCAGTGCAAGCAGAGACACTTTGTAACTAGGAACACTAGGCACCTGCTTTTGGAGAGCAGCACAAAGAAAACATTTTTTTTGAAAATATTTTAACAAAATTAAAAATAATAGCTCACTATTTAATTTTTTGCATTTTCAGGTCAGTTAGATAAAGTTATTGACTGTTCTAATCAGCAAGCAAGAATAATTTGTGTGCGAGCAGGAACCTAAGTAACTGACGACAAGTCTATACAGGCACGGTTGTGTCTCGGCTCGCTATCTAACAAAGCGTATTTTATTTTAGTGTCTTAATTTAGTGTCAGTACAACTGTGTTGGTGACTTCATGTTTCTTTGTTTTCCAGATATCAACCCCAGTTTTTGTGTTATGAGTAGGTGTTTAAAGTGCAAGGTGTTATTAATATTTCACATGCACAGGCAGTTACTTTTTCATAATTGCAGACTCTGAATCTCATCTTATTTTCATTATTTTCATAAGACTCTTAGGCACATCTTATTAAATAACTAATATGAAATCAAAGACTTACATTTTTAAAATGTGATAAATATTTTTGTGTTATTCATTTACATGTATTAGTAATTTCCATCGCAACACCATTGGAAGCTGATTAAAAAATTATACAATAAAATTCTATAAAATATTGCAGAAAATTAATAGATTAATAAGGATATTCAATGTTTTGTCTACAGTTACAAATTGTATGTTATTTTGTTTTAGCTTCAATTGTTTACTTTACATGGCTGCACAGATTGCCTCAGGCATGAGATATTTGGAGTCTCTTAATTTTGTTCATCGTGATCTTGCTACAAGGTAAAGTTATTTATGCACTATGTGTTATTAATTCTTCTTGCACTTGGTGTATACATAGAAACAACAAACACCCATAAAAATTAATATTTCTAAAAACGTTTGTATATCATAACATTATCAAATATTCTCTAATATGTGCAGTAACATACCAGTCATATAAATGAAAAATAAGTGACTCATATTCTCAGTTTTCCATAAAAATTGTTTTTTATAATTAATTTCTGTGAACCCAGTGCTATATTTTGTAATGGTACAGAAGTCTATTTAAAAAGCATGCCAGTTCATGTATCGATAGTGCAGTTGAGGTATCAAAAGACGTGATTGGAAATAATCATACAATTATTAAAGTGTTAAAGAAAACATTTTGTTATATGTATATATGTAAGAAAGAAATCACCTAACTTTATATAATAATTAGTTCGAGAACGTAACTGGAGAAGATGGTGAAACCAAAATTTTATGTGAACTTAACTGATACCAAAATCCGGCACGTAGACTAAGTCACATAACACCTTAATCTTAGTTCTAGTTAGTCACTCACCTAGCCTCTGTAGAACGGTTAACACCTCCGCTATTTGCACTGGAGATGAAACAGTATTTTAACATGTAAAATTTCAAAATTATTGGTAGATTGCATGTATGAACTAAGTAACAATGTTTTATTTGACAAAACCAGTAAAAATCCCTTAATAAAAAGGAACGTTAACTCAAAAGTGAATATGTAAGTATGGCCAACCATGTTATGTACTGTACAACGCAGTTTTTGTAAGTGTGTTTATGGAACCAGACACTTCAAGACTTTTCATATTTTAACTTCTACAATTGGGTGAGCATATAAACTATTTCAATTTAATAAAAAAGGAGATTCAGATAAAATACCTAATAATAATAATAATAATAATAATAATAATAATAATAATAATAATAAATTCAGTTTGGGCCTGTTTCACAATAAGAAAGGAAGTCTTAAAACATTGCCCATGGTGTTAAGCATTTTGAAGTGTGTAATTAAACAATTAAGTTTCTAAACATAAATGAACATTATTTGGCAAGCAACATATATGGTTTTAAAAATTTAGTTGTGCAATCTTACGAGGATTGCAATCGTATGCAATAGAGACACGTTTAGAGGCTGTAAAGCATTTTTTAATCAATGATTTTAAAAGAAGTCTCTATTAACATTAAGGCATGAGTCCCACTGTTGCACTAATCTGTAGATTCCCTGCTCGTAAAATTCTTGAGGCTCTTTGCGGAACCATTCGCTAACAGCAAACTCTACCTCAGCGTACGATTTGAACCGCCGTCCTTTTAGTGATCTCTTTAATGGGCCAAAAACATTCTAATTGCATGGGGACAAGTCGGGACTGTAAGGTGGATGTTGTAAGACTTCCACTTCATCACTTCATATGACCAAGCAGATCTTGAATCATCTGGGCTACATGGGGTTGAGCACTATCATGCAAAAGAATGGCACTATTTGTGAGCTTCCCGGGACATTTATTCTTGATGCTGACCTGTAAGTGTTTTAAGCTCTCTGCATATCGCTCACCATTGATGTTGACGCCGGGTTCTTTAAAATCTAAGAGCAGCACACCCTGATAATCAAAAAATACCGTCACCATTACTTTTCCTGCTGAAGGTTGGGACCGACATTTTTTTGCCTTCACCATGCCTTGGTGTAGAAAGGCATTACCTTGTTGTTGATAGCGCATCAAATGCTGTACTGATAAGGCTGAACACAAATTTTTCTGCTCATCAGTAAACAGTCGTGGAATCCACTGAGCAGCAACTTTGTGATAGCCAAGACTATGAATGATGGAATAAACAGTTCCCATGCTGATGCTCAACATTTGAGATAGTTCTCTAACTTTGATGTGCCTATTTGCGCCTAAAGCAGTTTCCAGCTGCCTCACATTTTCATCTGATGCTGCAACATGTGCAGGTCTGGGACAGGCCAAATCTTTAGTGGATTCTCTTCCTTGCCGAAATTGATTGCACCATTCAACCACTGCCATATGAGAATAACTATAGTCACCATATAGAGCTTTCATTCTCATATAAATTTCCATTGGCTGACGCCCATGTCATCTTTAAATACATTCAAACTTAGTTAAACATTAGTTGATAATTAAAACTTAATAAATCTTAAGGATGGGTAAAAAAATAATATTTGAAACAGATGTACACTGTGAAGCATGCAGGTGCACATCAGCACATACACTGCACATGTACTTGTTTGTTGGTAAGGAAGAAGTAGAATGTTGTTAAATGGCGAGCAAATAAACAGTTCACATCAGTGCACAATATTTATTGTGTGCCCACTGATGGTGTTTCTAAATACCAAATTTGTATATAACTGTTGAAGATCAGGTATGTGGTCTAGGAAGTGACATAAAACAATAATATTGTATACCTTGTATGTGCTGTGCATACTAAAATTACATAGAATATTTCTATATAGTAGGTTTTAAGAAAATTTGAGAACAGAAAATATGTACACCATGAATGTCAAAATGTGAAACACATTACCCGATATATAAACATAGAACACAAACACTAAGTTTCCTGATAAATATATTTGGCAAGCTGTGGTGGTTCCTAGTGGTGGGGCGCTTAGAACACAAACACTAAGTTTCCTGATAAATATATTTGGCAAGCAGTGGTGGTGCCTAGTGGTGGGGTGCTGCCCTCCCTGTGAAATAAAGCAAAAGAAGAAACAAAACATATTTTGAAATTTGTTCCAATTTGTTCTTTGCCTAATGGAATACTTAAATGAATAACACATTTTTGTTACACAATTTCACCATTTTATTGAGGAAATGACTAAAAATCATAATCATATCAATCACAGCTTGATTTTACTAGTGAAATTGTAGTAAAATCATTGTAACACGTACCTCCGCTCATGAACTTTGTACAGCTGACAGCAGAGCCTAATGCTGTGCACCAGTGGCGTACCTAGCCCTGAGTGTGCCCTGTATCAAAATTTCTTGGGGGGCCCTTTTTTGGAAAATAAACAAAAGCACTTGCATAAACAAAATATATTTGAAAGTGTCAAAAAACAACAATACATAGGTATGTATTAAAAAAATTTTAACTCAAAAAGAATTCTAGTAGTTAAATAGGTACTTTTCTTGCCTTTTTTTCGGCGAACGTATTTATTATAACATCCATAGCTGAAGACAATTTTAGTTTCTCAAGTTCTTCTTTTTATATGGACAGTATTGATAAGTCCGATAGCCGTTCTTGTCCCATAGAAGTTCTAAGACAATTTTTAATAATTTTTAGTTTAGAAAAGCTTCTTTCAGCTGTTGCGTTTGTAACCGGAAGGGTCAAAAATAGTAAGCATGCTTTTATAACCTCTGGAAAACTGGAGGCGAGGCTATTGAAATTTATTAACAATAATTCTGCGAGTTCCTTAATGGTATGAATTTTCTGAATTTCAGATTTCAAACAGCTTTTCAAAGCAATTAATTGATCATAGAGATCAACTTTCATGTCATTATCGTATTTACTAGCCAGTTTTGCTGCTTCCTTTTTTATAACTTCATTTGAAAAGGATAAGAGTTTATCCGGTTGTAAGATTTCCAATATATTACTCAGATCACAGAGGCTCTGAAATCTTTGTTTAGTTTGAAAAATCAATATATCTAGACAGCAATAATACACATTGACTCTGAAGTACGATTCCGGATCTGAAATTCTCTCATCTTCTGATAACTCATCAAAAAAGCGCTTCGTTATCCTTCGTCTTTTATTTTTGAAAACAGGTGTTACGTCCCACTCTTTTGCTAGATCTCTGGACTTGTTTAGCAGACCGTTGAATGAATTTTGATTTCTTATTTCTACCAGTCTGTCCAGAAGATTATTTAGCAAAATACTAGCTTTTTGTAAGTCATTATTATCATGCTGCAGGGCTTTAGAAAGAGGGTTGATGATTTCAAATAGCCGAGAAAAAAAGGCGACAAACACTATTAATTTGTAGCTCTCTAACATATTTATTATATTTATACATTTGTCACGTTCGTCTTTTTTGGTTGAAATTAAATTTAGTTGATATAAAGCTTTCATTACTATTGAATAATTTAATATTATTAATAATATTAATAATATAAATAATATTAATATAAATTATTATATATAAATTATAACCATCAGCCTAATGGCCCAACAGCCAAGGGTGGGTGTTGGCTAGTAAGTAAGTAAGTACTATTGAATAATTTTTTCTTATAGCGAATAAAGCGTCATTTCTTGAAGACCATCTAGTAGGGCATACTTTTTTAAGAGTAATTTTATATTTTTCAGATGAATCGTTACTCAACATTGCCCAGCATTTTATGCTATTGCCAAAAAAAGTATATATTATTTCCAAATTGTCGAAAAATTGTGACACTTCGGAAATGTGTTTAGCAGCATCATTTAAAATTAAATTTAATGAGTGTGGTGCACAATGAACGTAATCGGCATTTGGTGCATGCTCTTTTATAAGGGCTTGTAACCCTCCATATACACCCGACATTGCATTTGCTCCATCATAACCCTATCCCCTACATTTGGACAAATTAATTCCATATTCTTCGATTGTATTATAATTTCAGTTTTAAGTCCTTCTGCAGTACAATCAGCTACTGATGTAAACCCCAAAAAGGACTCGCAGATTTTGATTTGTTTAGGTACATCATTTTCTGTTATCGAGATGTATCAAAAAACTACAGAAAGTTGGTCAATTTTTGACAGATCTTGTGTTGTATCCATAATAATCGCCAGAAATGGAGCTTTTTTAATTTCCAAAACAATATTTTCCCTAACTTTGGTTCCAAGCAAATTAATAATCTCATTTTTAATTGTGGGGCTTAAATAATTTATTTCACCCATTGGCTTTAAAAGAAGTTATTTTAAAACAGGATCATAATTAGATAATAAGTTTAAATTGACATGAAATTTCCAGATTTGGAATCATGGCCTCTTAAAGGTAAATTGCATGACGCTAAAGTAATTATAACATTAATTAGACGATGCAATACATTTTGCCAGAAAGCAAATTTACTGTTGATTTCACTTTCCAAATAAATATCAATTGGATTTCCTTTAAACCAATTATTATAAGATAGAGCCGAGTTAATATGCTGCTGTGAGTTTTCATGGTCAGTAATACTTTGTGTAAAATTGCTTCTAACGGAAACACCATTAACCCATGCGGAGGTATACGATTTGCTTTGATGATCTGCTAACAACCAACAGAAGTGGTAATATGCTTTGTTTAAAATAATGGAATAACATAACCATGGTCTTACAATTTTTATACCAGCCTTATTTAAATATGAGTAATGAAAGTTTGAAAAACATCGCTTTGTTTCTAGATCCTTTGGAAACGGTCCTTGAGGTTTAAATGGGCCCAATTTGAAAATTATTTTCTTTCGTATTCTGTAAGGCTGTCACCAAAATTTCCTCTATCCGAAGAAGATATATTATTAGATTCTTCATATTTCTCAGAATCTTCGTATGCATTTCTTCTATTTCTGGAGGCCCTGATAGACCATGTGCTTCAGAAGAATCTAAAAATCCAATTAAATTAAATTACTATATATTCTGAGCCATCAGCTAACCTACAAATAATCTTTTAGCTAACACTTACCAGATTTACGTCTTCAGAATTAGAAGAAATAAATGTACTGGATTCTTCAAATTCTATTGTACTTGGAAAATTATAACACTGGGTTCAGATACTCCAGGAGAATCTATAACATAAAATGTTTATTTTCAAAAATAAGTACTTATGTGTGCAATATTTTTTTCAAACCTCATACATAATCATAATACCATGCATAAAATCAAATATATTATTACCTATATTAATTTGTAGTAATTAACCGGAAAATAACATAAACCAAAAATCTCTATATGAATCACCTATCGTCCTTTCAAAATTGCTGTTTTGGCCTCTATATCGATAATAATGTTCACCATGTTTATTATTTAAAAAAAAAAATTATGTACAAACACAGCCCCGTTACAGTTTTATTATATGTATAGATTTCAAATAATGTACATGTAGATACCTACTTACCATTACAATCCAAATCAGTCACACTACTTGACTGCTGAAAAAATGACAAAATTTTTGGCAAATTTGTAGAAATATCTTCTTTTTTCTGTTTAATTTTTCTTTTAAAAGCGCCACTGGGGTAAGCTCTCTTTCTTTCGCTCATATTTTTGACAATTCGCTGCACAAATAATCACAACGTAATCAATTGCGTGTACAGATTGAAGTGAAAAAATTAAAAAAACATGTAAAGATTGTTTACACCACTCAGTCACGCAAACAAAGAACAGGACTTCCCCCGGCTGAGACATCATTTGTCCTTGTTGCCACAGACTATAAACTATTCGTGAACTCAAGCGACGTAGCTGCCACCTGTCGAGATCGTCGAGAGAATGGTTGGCAAGCTGGCACGTGCGGACAGCGCTTTAGGGTGCGTTCAGAGTTCAGACGGAATAATATAGAGCTGTGGTGGAGTGTTTCATTATTCATTCATTAGGGCTCTCTTATCAATAAGACTATTAATAACATTTTACAAATTTTGGCTTACACATTTTGGGGCCCCTGTAGCTCGGGGGCCCTGTATCATTGATACACCTGCTACAGCGGTAGCTACACCCCTGCTGTGCACACAGTACAGTCTCGTTACCATGACAATGTGACATCACTGCCATTAGCTAAACAGTAATTATGTATGTAGTGTGGACGTGCCATTGGAAGTCCTACAGGCCCACAGTGCATCAGTATCGAGTGTATTGCTACTGGTTTTTACTTGAGTTTTGATTGAAAACGAACGTTTCTGAAACATGTAAATTCGTTTTATATACTTAGGTACTAATTTTTGCATTGCTTGACTACTGTCTCAATTTCATGATGCAGAAATATGGTAACTTCAACTAAAATCCTTTCAGTGTTAATAAGCAGTTACTGAACTAGGCAGTCAAGATGCAAAACAAATTTCTCATAGCATTATTTTCTGTACTTAGATTACAGCAATGTTACTTTATAAAATAATTTTAACTCCATAATTTACATACAAATTTTAATACAAAATATATGAAAATACACAAATTTTGGTATGATTAAGTAAGTATTATTCTGATGTTAAGCTTACATAAAATCTTGACTTGTCTATACTATATAAATCTGGAATGAATGAGTGAACAAAACACATACATCAAAAGTTAGGATGTGTTAAATTGTCACTAATAAAATTTGTATTTTCAGGAATTGTTTGGTGGGAAAAGCTTATCAGATAAAAATATCTGATTTCGGCACAGACAATGAGCTGTATGCACCAGATTATTATAAAGTAGATGGAAGCATGGCATTACCAGTACGCTGGATGGCTTGGGAATCCATATTTCTTGTTAGTAAGCTTTTATTGCATGTTGGCATGTTTGTTAAACATTTTTCTAATTAATCAAATTATTATAATAATGATTAGTATTATAAGTCAATGTGTGAATATTTTTGCAGAATTCCCAGTTTATTTTAAAGTTGAAAGAGAATTTTTACATTTATGTCTCCTTTTACATGCAGTGTTTTAAATATTTCCAATCTTTCAGAATTTTCTAAAGCAAACATGCTTAAATTAAATGAAACTACTCTAAAGTATTATAACCATGACCTCAGGAACATAACACACAATAAATAGAAAGTAATCTATTTGAAATCATCATAACTATGTTAACTAATATACTTTTATCACTTTATAGTTATAAATTTATTCATATGCTTTGTTTATGTTAACACTTAAGCTAGTGCCGCCATGTTGTCATGTACCAACTCAAAATTTTTTGTACTCACCATATCCAGGATCTCGTTGGACGAGCTGAAAAAATGACAAGATGGTTGCTTGGAATAACTGATAATTCATAGTTAAATATTCAAATTAAGCTTACTTTATTAGATCCCAAAAATACAATTAAGTTTATCTTTCTCCGGTCAAAATGAACAAAACTTTATACATTCTTGGATTTCATTGTCCATGACGTGTCCGTTACTTAACTAAATATCACTATAATATTGACGACTCGGAACACTAAGTTTTTTATAAGTAAAAACGTAAAGTTTTACCTTACAGCCTAAACCGGCTTTCACCTATAGAAGGCTTCATCAGAGGCTGGTGAGCCTCTGATGAAGCCTTCTATAGGTGAAAGCCGGTTTAGGCTGTAAGGTAAAACTTTACGTTTTTACTTATAAAAAACTTAGTGTTCCGAGTCGTCAATATTATAGTGATATTTATACATTCCTTCCAACCCCATCAATACATCCCAAATTTTTCTTCTCTCTCTCTTACTTACATTTTAATTTGCATAATTTTCAATAAAAATATTAACTTAAAATAGAAACAATTAGCTACGATCTTAATTTTATATATATATAACGGAAACCAGCGCTTACATTCACTCTCCCACACACACAAGTTCTTATTCCCTTAGAGATCTCATTTCTTTTTTAAAATATAATAATAATGTTAAAATTGTGATTTCAGCTCTTATACAAATATTGTTATGCCCTTTTTTGTTACTTATCTTGATAATTAGATCTGAAGATGCCGCATTGTCCCATGCGCACCACGTAGACCTTTACTTAAGTTTCACTGAATTTACATGTTTTTTAAGAACAATTTTACTGTTAGTTAATTCTGACTACGGTTTTAAATTTATGCTTCACATTTTAAAACTGTTTTTTGTTTTAATATTTTGCTGTTTTGCGGGCCCGCAATTTACGTTCCGGAACTTTGTATATGTCACTCGCGCGAGTGCTTAATTAAGTCTGGGATGAGACAAACGGCGCTATTTTGTGTAGTTGCCGTGGTTGTTTACCAAGTTTTCATTGTTTTAAGCTCTCATATCACTACGCCAGAAGTAGTTTCGTCTGACAATCCTACATTCCAACGCTGGGATTGTCTCTGACATCAGATCGTCCGATGTTGTTACATAATTCTGTTAGTCACTGGTTTTCAAAATAACTGCTTTACTCGCGTCTGGAGCTGACCTTGACACATTTTCGCTTGTTTGTTTACTACGTCTTTATAATATTCATGAATAATATTTAAAATCACTCCTGCCAATTTTGCTACCAATAAAATTTACCTTTATTCCCAATTTATGTCTATGTCTCCCAAAATTATACAATAAAATTTTATTTCCTTTTCTATTAAACACAGATTTATTTATTACCCCGGGTAGGTAAAAATGACCCGTTACAACTAACTACCAAGTCACCATCATACTGTAGTTTAACCTTAAATTCTCTCTGACTGAACAGTGCTTTTGAAAGTTACTGTTTTATACCAAAATTATTTTTATTTGATCTTATAAAATGTCATGGAAAATCACAGTGGACTTTTGGCAAATGGAGCAAGGTTGGTTATCAAATTCTTAAATCAATTTAACATTATTGCAAAATTAACTAACTGCAGAAGAAATGTGATTATAAAATTGTAGCCACACTTTCAGAAGACAATTCCCAACTAAAGTTATGGTACTTTACCTATAATTGTCAATATACCTAAGGTTGGCACCTGCCAAAACAAACTCACAGGACAGTATATTTCTAAAAGTAGGACAATCCTGGACATGAAGCAAGAAATCCAACCCATTTGCTGTATCACTGGCAAATTGTTTGTAATACAATTAAATATGTTGTTGAATAAATGTTAAGATGTTTCTCAGTTTTCCAATTTACAGTAAACTACTTTAATTTCAACACGAAAATCACAACCTAATAAAGATGATAAACACTTGACTGTATAATTGATACCTAACCTACCTAAAATATTTCTTATGCTGTTTTTAAGGCCTGTAAAAACTAAGACTTGGACAAAAATCCCTCTCCATATGTTTCCCCTCACATGAAAAAGAGGATATGTCTGGGAAGTCTGAGTGGATGCCAACCCATAATATAGGTCAGGACCAAACATTGCAAAAGGAAGAACTATATTTCCATGAACTTGTAATTTTATCCAGATAATTGTTTTTTGTTTTCTTTTTAAAAGTATTTTGTGTATATGTACATGAAAAAGAACAATAGAAGTACAATACTTAGAAAACTGTATATTAATTTTAATATTAAACTTAAGGAAATTTTGAAAACTTCAAAAAACTATTTTTTATAACCTTTTAAAAATTATTTCAAGAAGTCGATTCAAAACATCTGCTCCCTGTGAAAGACAGTTTTTTCCTGTAACAGCAGCTAAAAGTGTTTTCTAAAAAGGAACTTTATTAATAATGCTTTATATACAACAATTTAATTTTTAATACAGCATGTACACAGTAGTAATAATAAAAACTTCCTGACATACTGAAACGGCACACAGAAAGTAGTGAGTATCAGCACCCCCATCACACTGCCCCCGACCTTGTTGCTCTCACTGTTTCTCAGTACATTCAACAAGGGAAGACTGCAAGACTCGATGCTTTGTTGCATTAGATTACAGCTACAGCTCATAATAGTAGCATGCACCATGGAACATTGACTGTTCTGGTGACAACCCTAACAGTATTTTAAAAATATATTTCACTATGGTACCTAATTGTTCAATACAATCCTATTGTTGAATTGATATGTATACTCCCAAAACACATTACATAAAAGTTGTAAAGCTATTGTCAGGTATGTGGGCACACATGTAGTACCTACAAAACATACACCACTGACTATTAAACTCAATTTTCTTTGCTTATTTGGTGTAAATAAACGGAATTGGCAATTAATTGAGTAATTATGTTTGCCGTGCCATTTATATTGAGCGTAATTATGCTAATTATGAGTATTATTGAATTATCCAATTATGAATTAGTAAATTGGCTCTAAATAACTTCGTGTACAAATTGTATGTATTCAAACAGAGTTATAATTGACGTTAATGTTAATACATATATGAAATAACTTATATTGTCTGATTAGACTCAACACAGTTGTCAAATCAATATGACTGTATGAGCCTGTTAATCGAACATTTCAGTGGTCGATTTGGTTGTGTCCATTGATAGTTAGCATAATTTTGAGACTCTTTAAGAAATGCTTATAATGAGATAAATTAATAATCAAGGTTAAGTTGCAATAATGAACGCAAGATTTAAATATAAAATAATTACTTATTTATTATATTGTTATTTGAGTAAGTTACTATATCCTGCAAATACATATTTAAAAGACACATAATAACAAATACAATAATATCCGTACGTTGTTTCCTGAAAACACAAACAAATGGTACATTCAAATACAACAAATAATATACATATACAAACAAAACAATCAAATACATTTTATCCCTATCTAAATGCGTTCATTATGCTCAGATGATGAATTACGTTAATATTACTTTATAAGATTTATGATTTATATAATTTTATATAATCTCTCGGGAGTAGCTCTTTGAAAAGAGGAGACAGTGCAGTAGTATATGTATTACTAAGATTTAATAAACATAAAAGCTTATCTTGTAGAAGGGTTTATCCAACATTCCATCGGTGTAAGATGACATCCGGTGGTGGACTCGTCGCACATCCTAATCACTATTAATTGGAGAACACTTCACTTCACTTCACACTTTCACTCTCGTTATGTGTATCGTGTTGTCGCACTCCCGCTGGTGTCGAGTGTATGAGTTCAAGTGTTCCGATGTCTATATCGTCATTAAGATGAATTACTCTTATAGTTTGCTGTGTGCGTGTTCATAGTTAACTGTTCTATCTATCTGGATGTAGTGTATTCTATGTGCGTAATTGTGTTCGGTATAGTTCATTCAGCTTAAATGTTCAACATAGCGAATCATTATGATGTAGTGGTGTTTGAATTGTCACTCACTGTTGTACTTTAGAATGTTAATCACTTGTGTTATTATGTTTTGTGTGTTGGTCGTAGTTTAAAGTCCCGTACGCATTGATATTTAATGATAGTTATGTTTGTACGCACTGTAGTTTATCAGAACACATACAACTGTCGAACAGACTTGTGTGTAATTGAGATCTAAGTTCACTTACGATCGCGACATGGTTACGAGTTCACCGAGTTATAAGTTCGGTAAGTCGCGCAAACTATTTCAATCACTAACTGTATTACCGCTCCGACTACTACTATAACTAACTGTCTTACTGTTGTTACGGACTTCTTACAGACTTCTGACTTATTAACTTATTACCGACTGACTTACTTGACTGACTGCTCCGCGTCCTCGCAAATAGTTTTTATTAAACATGCTACCCATAAGGCCAAATTCTAGATTTCCACGCCCTTTCGGATTCGTGATAGGTTCTCTAAATTCCTACTACTCTGCAGATCTCCTCGTCGGTTTCCCGATTCGTCGATCGAACCCTTCTTACTCTCTCCACGAGTTCTTTTAGAAGATGCTTAACGCTGGTTGGTCGTCGTCATCCCCGGAGTATTCCATGCGACGAACGTGGTGCAGATTCTTAGAAACTAGAGCAATTCCCTCGCCTGTCTGTCAACCTTTGTTTCGACTTTGTCGAGGTTCTGACTTAGCTTTTGTTAACGGACTGCAGAGTCCTGGTAAATTGTTCAATTTACTAGTTGCTCATTCCGCTGATTATCAACCCTTCGCTGGAGTCGTCCCTAGTCGAATCCCACGCTTTCTAGCTGTAAATTTTAGTTAGCTGTCATAGTTTGTTTTCACGCTGTGCAGGGTGTACTTTCAGTATTCACTCAGTTTACGTTCTATTGTTTATGTTTGTCGAGAACTCTGTACTCCTTTGTATCTGGGTGTAGCCTTTCATACTTGTGCTCGTTACAACTCACCCCCACAGCAGGCGTTCCATTTCATTTCTGCGTAACTCGGCAGCTGGACTAAGTCTTTGTTTCGTTCGCTAGGTGCTGTAAATTGTAACAAACTGTGAGCTGTCAACGACGTTCCTTAAATTCTTATTGTGTTGTGTACACAGACGTTTTTTCCTTGTCTTCGCACTGGCGTCGGGTCTGACGTGTCCCTAATTTGTCATTATTTACGACTCGGGCTTGTGTCCTTCGACTCGAGTGTGTGAACGTGCCACTTGATCGAGAAATTAAAATTTTTAAAATTTCGATTACTATATTGTCCCCAAATTGGATTGGATGTTGGATTACAGGAGACATCTGATCCAATTTCTGCGCTCTGTCCCAGTCGTGGACGTCTGCTTTGGAATGGACATGGTTGAATGACATATATCTCTCATATGGAGCAATTAATAGTAATCCCCTATCTTGGCGTCTTACATGGTCATATGAATTTATTGCCGCCCATCTGAGTGAAATGAACGCATTTTCTACATTTTATCCGTTTATATGCAGATCATACAACGTTATTTTATGTAAATAATTGAACTAAGACATATACATCTGCCCATTAGACAGTTTGTTTTGTCACCGTCTACATTGTTTCGTTCTACCTATATAACGTAATAGATTAGCTGCTGATTAGCTAACAATTAAATTAATCGATCATATATCGATGAATCATATAGCAATAAAATATTTTTTAAACTCGTTATTAGTATCTCAAGACTATAGTTGATAACAAATAAATATATACATAGGATTAACTTGTGACATATTATAAACGACTACATTGATAAATGAAATATGCGTATTAATTAAACAATTGAGGGTTCATCATACTTCATGATGTATACCTAAACGCTTATTCTTAAAGTTATAAAACGATTGTTCATCTTTGAATTATTAATTACATAAACAAATTACTCGAATCTCTACATTTTAACAAGTTATTATTATTTACAATGATTAATGTCTTTAGCGTCCTGTATCATAGTATCATAATGTCCTTTTCACATATGCTACAGGTTATCAAATCACCTTACACATATTGATGTTTAAATGCCTAATAATTAACATAGTGAATAACGAATACATGATGATCACAAACACGATTAATATTGAAGTATGAACTAAACACAGTATGGTAAAATGTACATCATTATTTGGTTAGCTGGACTGGTCGCGCGAGCGAATTACCTAACCTACGTATTCTGCTTTGCAATATTTATCAGCCAGAGTCCTTGCTACCTTCTCGTGTAGTCCGTACTTCTTTCGCCGGTCCATGATACGCTTTAATTTGTTGTATGTTAAATCTCCCTCGCACCTTTCTGCTCTCGCATTCCACGAGCTCATATGTGGCCTCGCCGAAGATGCGGTTGATCTTATACGGTCCTGAGAATAGTTCGAAAAACTTGTCGATTCTTCTCAACGTAGCGTCTGATTGATGGTATGTTCTCACCAATACCTTGTCGCCAATTGAAAAAACTTTGTTATTTTCTTTCTCTCGTTGCAGCGTTTCGCGTGCTTCTCCCTTTTCTTGATTTTCACAAATATGTTATTTTCGCGCTTCCCTTCACTGCTAATGATCCCCTTGTCCAAGCATTGCTCCCATGCTCGAGTAGGTCTCGTGCCGAGGTGTGCTTCATGAGGGGTAATTTCGATTGTCTCGTGGTACACCTCGTTCAGACACGCTTCGATTGTTTTTATGTATTGGCACCATTTAGTGTGTCGGTCACTTACGAAAATTCGAAACAAGTTCCCAAGTTGCCGGTTAATCCTCTCGGCAAGATTGGTACATGTGTTACGTATTGCGGTAAACTTCGGTTGGATGTTCAACTCCTTTAAACCATTGACCCATTTTCTGGAGGTGAACTGCGTCCCGTTGTCCATCAAAATGGCCCTTGGACGTCCGAATTGTTCGCAATACGTTTTTATTCTCCGCAACGTCGTAGTGGTTGTTGCTCTTCGAAGGGTGAATAATTTGACGTATTTTGTGAAATTATCCACTATTACTAGTAAATATTTGACACCACCCGTTCCTGTCGGTAGGGGTCCATAATAGTCTGCGCTTACCAGATCTCCTTTGGCTATTGGTATCACAGCGCGTGTGCCACCAAATAGCTCTTTGTTGTTGGTGTCTTTGCACTTCTGGCAAACGTCACAAGTTTGTATATAAGTTTTGACCTTCTTTAACATCCGGTCGAACGTGAAATGTTCCTGGAGCATTTTCATACACTTCTTTGTTCCTAAATGTCCGAACATTTGGTGGATTTCAGCGATTATGTCCCCAGATATGTTGCTAGGAACATATAGCTTCCATTCATTCCGCTGCCGTCTATATAACTTGTCATTAACATATTGATAAAATTTATTTAACTTTGGGTCTATATTTCCCTCCTTAATTTTGTTAATGATTGTTTTAAGCTTGTCATCGTTTATTTGGTGCTTTCCAATATTTTGGATTAATTTCCGCACTTCAAGTTTCATTTTAACGGTGATGTGATTGACTAAATATTCGTGCGTATTGTCGTGAATCTCATCTAATTTCGTATCGTGTGGGTACCTGCTTAAGATGTCGGCTACGATGTTGTCCTTGCCCTTACAATGGATTATGTCGAACTTATATTCTTGCACTGCGAGAATCCATCGCGTAATCCGTGAATTATTCAAGTGGCATTTGTTTAGGAATGTCAACGCCTTGTTGTCAGTAATTATCGTCAATGGTTGTCCGAGAACATATATGCGGAATTTTTCTAAGCATCTGACGATACTTAAGAGCTCCTTTTCTGTAGTGTAGTAGTTCCGCTCAGCACCCTTGAAGGTTTTACTAGTGAAGGCAATTACGCCAATCTCCCCTTCTTCATCGAGCTGGTAAAGTTGTCCTCCGTATGCGTAATCACTAGCATCACATTGTATGTAATACCTTTGGTCTGGGCGCGGAAATCTTAAAACTACAGCGTCCACAAATAAGTTCTTGACTCTGACAAAGCAATCGTCTAATTCAGCCGTCCATAAAAACATGCGATCTTTCTTCAATAATTCATGGAGGGGTTGCGTGGTCTCCGCATATTTACTTGTGAAGCGGTTATAGAAATTAGTGAGGCCTAAGAAACCTTTTAACTGTTTCTGATTCTTGGGCTTCGGGAAATCCATAATAGCTTTCACTTTCTCTTCCGTAGCTTGGATGCCGCGTGTTGTCAGTTGGTATCCAAGATACGATATTTCTTTTCTGAAGAACTGCGACTTATTGAGGTTGACGGTCAAGTTTGTTTTGTTTAAATTGTTTAACAGTGCTTCTAAATGTGCTAAGTGCGTCTGAACATCGTCAGAATAACATAGGCAATCGTCAACGTATATTAGCATGTTTCTCTTGACATTTTCATCTAAAACTGTATCCAATCCGTGTGTCAGTGCCGCCGAACTGGTACTAAGGCCGAATGGTGTGACGGTGAATTGGTAGCACCTTCCCTCATACATGAACGCTGTATACTTTCTGCACTCTTCCTTCAATGGCACTTGCCAAAAGCTGCTGGACAAATCGACGGTAGATAGATAGCGCATCTCACTACATCTTGCCAGAATTTCGTTGATTGGGGAAACGCCTTCATAATCGGGAATCGTAACGCCGTTTATCTTTCTTGCGTCTAGGCATAAACGGACCCTTCCATCTCTTTTGATGACTGTGACGAGTGGATTTATGAACGGGCTCGTGAATCGTTTAATCACTCCATACCACAGCATCCTATCAATCTCGTCCTTTACTTTCTATTTATATGCAAGTGGTACAGGCCAACCCCGTTGAAAGTAGGGCGTCCTGTCCGTAACTTGAAACTCATGCTCGTATCCTTCTATCCTCCCCGGGCATTCCCTAAACACTCTTCTATTCTTAATAAGTATTTCCCTCAACCGTTCCAATACTTCTTTGTCTTGACAATCCATGCCTGCTATCTTCTCATCGATGTTCCTCAAGATTTCTTCTTCTTCTCCATTATTCAGTAGTTCTATGTTCATGATGGGTACGGCGTGCACCTCCTCATCAGCTGCATTCATTAATTCTATTTTCTTATTACCGATGTCGATGCGACATCCCACCTCCTGTAAAAAACTTATCCCTAATATACATTGCTTAATAAGGTATAGTATAACTAAAAAAACACATTCATTCTTGATACCGTCAATTTCAATGTCGCACAGTATCTGTTTTCTGATTAGTTTGGACTTATTCCCAACAGCACTAATGATTAGAGAATTCGTCATAGGTAAAATTTCATATGGTTCAATGTCCCTTTTATTTGTGTTGAACCACTCTTCCGATAACCCGTTAATAACAGAGCCGGTGTCGATAAGTGCCAAAACCTTAATGTCATTGTTAAATTTAATGAGTACTTCAGGACATTTTAATATTTGTTTGTTAATGTCCTCGTCGTATTCTCATAGCAGGTCATCCCTCAGGTCTGGTAATAAAATGCTGACATTATTTGTGAGGTTGTTTTCGTTGACAAAAACTATGTCGTTCGCTGTGCAGGGGTGTTTTTTTTTTTTTACTATTCTGGTCATTATTCGACCTTGAGTTATTGTCGTCGGTAGCCTGGCTCGTGCTTGGCTTAGAGTTAATGAACTCAACAGTGTTCACCCCTCCGTATTGTTTGCCTTCGTAACGGTTACCGTGCGGCCTTCCCTGCCAAACTTGTTTTCTGTCAACCTCGTTTTTGTTTACAAAGCTCCCACTGGGTCATTCGCTAGTTCCGGTTTCTCTTTCATTTGTTGGCCGATATTGCGTCCGCCTGTTGCCTGTGCTGTTTGACTGAATACTTGTATACTCAGTGATCAAGGCTTCAAAATTAGGTATTGTGACGATCCCGCATGTGATAACGGCGATCTGCAAATCTCTCCCAAAGTGCCTCGAGATTTTCCTTATCAGTTGGCGGTCGGTCAATGCGGGAGTTAATTGTCGGCTTTCTAAAAGGATTCTTTCAATATATTGGATAGCCGTAACCGGTCCGTGCCATTCAAACTTTCCGTATTCGAGGTTGTCACGAATAATGTCCTGTCGCTCCAATCCCCAATACTTCAACGTGAACGCCTCCTTGAACTCTTCGAAGGTGTTTATTTGGTCCCGGATCATGTGCCACCATATACTTGCGTCCTTCTCTAAGTGCTTACCGATCCATTTGATGTCACTGTTTGGGTAATACATTTCTTGGAACTCCGACAATTCTTTCAGGAACCCCATCGGGAATCTGTCGGTTCCGTCGTACTTCAGCTCCACCTGTACTTGTCCGTTGACTGTCCTGTTAGGCCCAGACTCCCCTTCGGTGATCTGTCGCTGCAGTCTTTCTACTTGACACCTTAGTTCTTGAATGTGGGTCATCTTCTCTTTGACGTTTTCGTCAAGTTTCTGTTCGGTCGTTTTTTGTCGGCCGTCTACTTCATCGATTTTTTGTTGCAGTGTGTTGTTGGCTTCACCTATTTCTTGTTGCTGCTGTCGCAGTGTGTGATATATTTCGGTCTTCAGTTCTTCCTGTTTCTTCTGATTATTGTTAATATGTAGTTCTAACTTATTGTGAACCTTTTTTATACTGGATTGTGTGTTCTGTGCGAGGTTCTTGACTTCTTGACGGTCTGACGCTCGGGTTTCCCACACTTCTTCAAACCTCTTAGTGGTGTCATCTTTTATTTCTTTTGTAGCGTCCTCCTGTTTCTTCAGGACTTCACTTATCTTGTCATCATAACTGGTCTTGTAGTCACGCATTTCCGATCGTATTTGCGCGAGCTGTTCGGCCATCTGTTGCTTGACAGAGATGCTTTCACTCTCGTTATGTGTATCGTGTTGTCGTACTCCCGCTGGTGTCGAGTGTATGAGTTCAAGTGTTCCGATGTCTATATCGTCATTAAGATGAATTACTCTTATAGTTTGCTGTGTGCGTGTTCATAGTTAACTGTTCTATCTATCTGGATGTAGTGTATTCTATGTGCGTAATTGTGTTCGGTATAGTTCATTCAGCTTAAATGTTCAACATAGCGAATCATTATGATGTAGTGCTGTTTGAATTGTCACTCACTGTTGTAGTTTAGAATGTTAATCACTTGTGTTATTATGTTGCGTGTTGGTCGTAGTTTAAAGTCCTGTACGCATTGATATTTAATGATAGTTATGTTTGTACGCACTGTAGTTTATCAGAACACATACAATTGTCGAACAGACTTGTGTGTAATTGAGATCTAAGTTCACTTACGATCGCGACATGGTTACGAGTTCACCGAGTTATAAGTTCGGTAAGTCGCGCAAACTATTTCAATCACTAACTGTATTACCGCTCCGACTACTACTATAACTAACTGTCTTACTGTTGTTACGGACTTCTTACAGACTTCTGACTTATTAACTTATTACCGACTGACTTACTTGACTGACTGCTCCACGTCCTCGCAAATAGTTTTTATTAAACATGCTACCCATAAGGCCAAATTCTAGATTTCCACGCTCTTTCGGATTCGTGATAGGTTCTCTAAATTCCTACTACTCTACAGATCTCCTCGTCGGTTTCCCGATTCGTCGATCGAACCCTTCTTACTCTCTCCACGAGTTCTTTTAGAAGATGCTTAACGCTGGTTGGTCGTCGTCATCCCCGGAGTATTCCATGCGACGAACGTGGTGCAGATTCTTAGAAACTAGAGCAATTCCCTCGCCTGTCTGTCAACCTTTGTTTCGACTTTGTCGAGGTTCTGACTTAGCTTTTGTTAACGGACTGCAGAGTCCTGGTAAATTGTTCAATTTACTAGTTGCTCGTTCCGCTGATTATCAACCCTTCGCTGGAGTCGTCCCTAGTTGAATCCCACGCTTTCTAGCTGTAAATTTTAGTTAGCTGTCATAGTTTGTTTTCACGCTGTGCAGGGTGTACTTTCAGTATTCACTCAGTTTACGTTCTATTGTTTATATGTTTGTCGAGAACTCTGTACTCCTTTGTATCTGGGTGTAGCCTTTCATACTTGTGCTCGTTACAACTCACCCCCACAGCAGGCGTTCCATTCCATTTCTGCGTAACTCGGCAGCTGGACTAAGTCTTTGTTTCGTTCGCTAGGTGCTGTAAATTGTAACAAACTGTGAGCTGTCAACGACGTTCCTTAAATTCTTATTGTGTCGTGTACACAGACTTTTTTCCTTGTCTTCGCACTGGCGTTGGGTCTGACGTGTCCCTAATTCGTCATTATTTACGACTCGGGCTTGTGTCCTTCGACTCGAGTGTGTGAACGTGCCACTTGATCGAGAAATTAAAATTTTTTAAATTTCGATCACTATACTTATTATATGTTTTTGTGTTGTCTCGCTTTACATTTTGGTGTGGTTAGCTTCATTGTTTCAAAATTTGGAATTAATAAAAAGAGCAAAAGTGTCTTATTTATGGTTGATGATGAGAGCAGTGTCTACTGACTCCAATTGTTCTTTCAGAATTAGAAAATCTCTAAAATAAAAAAATATATAAAAAAATACTAGAAATGTTAACCCAATTCTTCCCTCCATTTTTTTCTTTGAACAGTGTTATTACACTTAGCTATTCAAATGTTTAATATGGTATATATTTCATAATATGTTTTAACTAAAATATTCATATTAGCTCTTCCTCTTTTAATTCAAATTTCAAAATTCCAAAAGCCTGACAGTATGAGTCTAATTAAAATCATATTTATTTCTTAAAATTATGTAATACACATGTTTTGCTTACAATCAAATTAATATATAAAAGGTTATTCATGATATACCAAGATAAATACTGTATTCTATTAAGGAATTTTATTTTCACAGTTCGGCCTATATTAAAAGGAATAGAAGAATACTAAATTATACGCTTTTAACTTGGGTTTACGTGTCTAGTTATGTAAATGTAATGGTTACAAAATATCAACATCACGTATTAAATGAATATTTCAATTAAAGTAGGATTTGGAAATACAATTAATATTGGAAATTGGAATTGTACTCCCATTTAAGTCATTACATGTCTTGACTGTTACAGACTAACATAATTAGAGTAGCTTTCAAACAAGTTAGTTTACTAAAAATAAAACTATTATTACTGATCAAATATGAAGTACACGAAGAAGCAAGTACAAGAAAATCATACCATGGTCACACCATAGTTTTATATTAGTACTAAATGAAATAGTTTAGCAACTCCAAAATATTAAAACCCAAAAGCCTCAAAAAATCTGGTTGCTTTAATGAGTTCATTTATAACATATGTAGTTTAATAACTACGTAATATCGTCAGTCACGTTTCTTAAAGACAGTTCTTAAATCCTCTTAGATTGTGTTTCTTTACTCATTGTTTATCATGTAACTGTTAAGAATGGTTAACTTTGTTGAATTTTCAGATGTGTGTCTCCTGTATGAACTTCCAAACTACAAATCAAAACATGCCATTATCATTTTCTATTAATTCAAAATAATCTTAATTCTTGTGATTCAAATTATGATGTGCAAGTAATTGTAGTTAAATTTACTAAATGTTATTAATTTCATTGAACATTTTTCCCATACTTTATCTATAAATTGCTGTTATTGATTCAATTTTGACAATAAATAAATTAAACTTTAAATAAATTTTTTCTTTATTGGAGTTATCAAAGTTTGGTACAAAAAAATCAAGTAGTGAGAATTTATGGATAGGCTGTTCTCTGCCATAATTCAGTTATTTGTTAACAAATTTGAACAAACAAGATGTCGTTGTGTTAACAATAAAAGGCTTAACGTTTTATGTAATAGACTATAATTTGATAAAATTAAAATTTATAGAGCTATTAGTAGGGGCATATTTACAGGGGGAGAGGAATGGGACCCCCCCCCCCAGAGGGTTGTAAAAAGTTTATGAGGAATTTTGTTGACTTAATAAAAATGTTAATTTGTTAATTTTACATAAATAACTTACATTTAATTACATAAAAAATCTCTTATCTTTTAAGATGTTTTATTATTTTTTGAGCTGTGCACAGTAATATGGTAGTGACTCTTTCTTTTTAAATATGTAAACAGTGTTATTACACAGCATTTGCAAAGGACTACAAACAAAATGTTTGAAACATGAAACACAGAAAATTCAGTTCAGTGAACCTGGAAGAAATTCTTAACAAAATTACCAAAAAATCAAGACAAAGAGACATTAAACTCTAAAACATTTTCAAACAGTTTATCTTTCTTATATAAAAAATTATCTTGGTTTACTTTTTTCCTTAAAACTGTGGTTATCATTTTTTTAATGTAAAATATCTTAATATCACTATTACTTTAACGACTCGGAACACTATGATCCGAGTCATTAAAGTAATAGTGATATTTAGTTAAGTAACGGACACGTCATGGAGAACGAAATCCAAGAATTTAACTCAGCAAGATAGTGTTCCGAGTCGTTAAAGTAATAGTGATATTTAGTTAAGTAACGGACACGTCATGGACAACGAAATCCAAGAATAAAATATCTTGTAAACAATGTTTTAGTAACACATATTTTTACTGTGTTATTAACGTTTACTTTAATGGAACTAATTTCAGGATGTTATGACACATTTTTCAGCCACTTTGAAGATATTGTAATATTGATTTTCAATACTGCAACTTATTTTCTTCTTTCTCTTGTATTTTGTTTTGTATCAAACCGACACAACTGGACCCTCACCTAGGCCAAATTTTAGATACACCACTGGCCATTAGTGATCAAAAAGTTAAAGTAGCTGCCATTTTAAAATTTTAGATCACAAAATAATCATTTTTTTATTATTAAGTAACATTATTATAAACAAGTGTACCAATTTTCATTAAGATATCTCAATCCTTTCTTGAGATATAAAGTATTCATTAAAAAACACAAAATGGAAAACAAGACATTTCAGGACTTACTTTTAAAGAGACTTTTTTTCCTATACTGTTGCATAGAATTCAGATATGTATAGCAAGGATACCTTTTACGTTCACTATGTATATTTTCTGACTCACCTGTCAATAAATTTTATATGGACCAAAAAATCAAGCAATATTTTAAATATAGCCCCAAATATAATTGTTGAAAATGTGGACATTTTCATTTGTTTTAATGTTTACTTCAGGTGGAGTTGCTAAACCAAGTGATTAATAAACTGGTATAAAAGATTAGTTATTCTTAAACAGAAAACAAAATGAAATTCAGAAAAACTTTACGTTTTTTTTTTATTTTGTGAATGAATTTAAAAATTCATATTATTAGAATCAAAAAGTTTTACAGAGTTTCAATTTAATTTTGGAATCTTGTTATTAATTGGATTTATGTTCCTAAAAATTGTTTTTCTGCAAATATAAATTGTACAAAAAATATTCTATTATTTTGAAATATTTTTAGTGCACACAAAATATTAAAAATTTCATTGGTATTTATAAACTAAATTAAATTACAAACTGACTTTTAATAAAAACACATCAATCAACCAAAAACCAAAATGTATGCTATTAGTGGTATCACAGTTCTAGTAGATTTAGAATATGTTTTAATAACAAGCATTTTAAGAAATATTACGATTGAAGTCCGTTTACTATGTTTTATTAGGTAGATTGACCAAAAAATATTCTCAACATTTTGTTGTGCAACATGTTGCAAACTGAATCTTTTGGTATTTAGGAGTCACCTAAACATAGTAACCTAGCAAATAAACTGTTTGGGGCAAACAAGTGACTGCCAAAAATATGTAGGCCTATAGTAGACAATATTTGCTCATTAAAAAATTGTTAAGGAACACATGGTTTAAAGAAACTTATATAATAGAAATGATTTATATAAAATCACTATAAAGAATTTATACATTTACATAACAGTTTAATAGAAATGTTATACTATATTATTTATATTGAACTTTACAACAAGAATAGGATTATAATTTACATTGAGCAAAAAGTAGATATGGCTAGAATAATCATGTTAAATATTATGTAGTTTTATAATAAACAAAGCATAAAAATGTATTTTTGAATCATTCAATTATCTCAGCCTACAAAATATATGAAGCAAGAAAAGAAGGAGTTACAGATGTTTGAAAGTTGGGATGGTACACATGGAATTAATTGTACAGTAGAGTCTCACTCATCCGACATAAACGGGCCGGCAGAACGTCGGATAAGCGAAAATTTCGGATAATAGGGAGGTGTTAAGAAAAAGCCTATTAAACGTCAAACTATGTTATAATTTTACACATTACGAACCTAATAATCATGTTTTACAACAAAACAACAACAAAATTTAACTGAAAAAATGAACTTACAGTTACAGAATTGTCTGAAGTTAAATACACTTAAAAAGTTCAGTCCTGTGATGATTTAAAGAAATTTTTGATCGTAGTCTGCTTTCCGGACGAGTGCCAGTTCTTCGCTGTCAAGTGTTGCCATCTTTGCAACATCATTATGTCGATTCCTGTAGCTTCTTCTTCTTGCTCAATGTATTTAATTGCAGTTTCTAGAGCCTTTACTCCGTTGTTATGTGAAATTGTGAGAGGCTCAACAGTTGGTGCTTGATCTTGATCTTCAATTTCGTTGTCATCGCAATTGACAAGAGCGAAAATTTCTCCATCAGTTACATACTGATCATCATCTTTCATCCAACTTTCGATTTCCTGCAAAGATGCGTCCTCACATCCAGGGATACGTTGCACTAAAGGTAGAATGGTTTTGTCGGTTTGTTATATAATGCGAATTTATGCATTATATTTAATTAATATGATAATTAATCTGATTAACTATTTAATTGACAAAGTAATTAATTAGAAACTGTGTAAAATTGTAAATTTTGTTATGCTGTTATACGTATGCATATTCTTCTGATTAATAAGGAGTAATTAAGTGACTGTTTATTAATTATCAAAAGGTGTATCAAATAATACAAAGTTATGCAGATCTGGGTTCTCAAAACATGTTTATTATAATCATGCACTTATCATCTAACCTTACACATACAAAATACATATATTCCTGCAAATGATACATAAAACAAACAATTCTCTCCTTAGCTGGGGATATATCCTGAAATAGAACACATACATAAAATACACATCATAAAATTTACATTATTACTACTTCTATTTCTACACATTTTTCTTTTTACGTTTAATGTATTCATACCCCAGATTTATGGTCCGCTTTGATTAATATGTTTACTAGATTGAATTTTTCTTTTATTAAGACTATGTTTTTCTCAAGCTGGTTTCTTTGTAAGTTACAGGTCAGTGGTTTTTCTACGTTAACATAATATATGAAATTTTACTTGATATTGAGTATCCATAGTGCGTTGGCTAAACTCTGAATTTCCCATCCTCGTTCCAGCGCTGCCGTTGTCACTTGGTGTTTAAAATGTTGTTGATCAGAATACGGTCATTTCCACCTTCCACGACTGTCCTGCACTCCTGCGTCATTACGTCACCAAAATCTCACGCAAAGATCAGATTGTACATACTATGAGTCGCTTATAATTTCACTTATTTATTCAAAGTTCCCGCATTCAAGATAATTATATCGATTGACCTTGATACAGTTTGTATCTAGTTCATACAAGCATCGCATACATTGTCCTTGTTTATGTATACATATCACTTCGACTCCGTTTACAAATCGTTTATGGCACTGAGTTTACAATTCATCGGTGTAATCAATTACATTTATTGTTTTATTACTCAGGTTGAAAATATAAATTTTGTCTATACGTAAATAATAAGTTTCGGGCGCCATGTTTGTTATAAAGCAACCTGATCGAAATTTATTGTTAGGGCCAGAAATTCGTGTTAACACGTACCAGTTTAGTGTAACCAATTACCTGAAATAAAGACACATCAAATAACATATAAAAGTATTTATTAAGAGTAAACATTGAGTATAAAATATTACATAGACATAGTTCTCTGATCGATATATTGCGCCATGGGCGTTGTCCACATGAAGTTACATTATACAAAGAATATACGCTGCATTAATACATGTTATAGGATAAGACATACATTTATTGATTAATTAATTATTTATTCAAATTAACTTTCATATTTTCAACAAAGATATATATATATATATAGTTATAGGTGTTGCTCAACCCAGCACTTAGAAATAATTACGCACGCACACAACCACTCACCCTTTCATTCTCATGGTACAAATTTATGCATAGTGGAGCTCCTTTTAAATATAATGAAAAATTACATGATTTTTTAAATACTTGATTTAAAATTTTGTATTATTTCCAAAGGATTGAAAATGTAAAAAGAACGTTCTCACCAATTTCGTGTTGGCTTCCTCGCACTGCTAGTCTCGTTCGTATATCGGCACAATCGGTATATTTTTACGGCGCTTGACGGGACTTTATGTCAACCCACGTAACCCACCGTCGTGGGACCGATTCTATACGTCGATCTTGTGCGGACGATTTAATCGGTCGAGGACGCCTACACCAAACCGAACTATAACTCTCCTTAATACATTTTGATTGTAGATATTATACTGTTTATTAACCACCTATAGTGGTCTAAAAAGTTAAAATTCACTCGTAAGTGAATGGGCAGCCGGCCGGCTCTGCTCAGTTGTTGCAACAGAATGACGGCAATTCCTGGTTGAAATCTGCGGAAGTGGGGTGTATTGACGTCACATTTTCTTTGTCTAAGTTGTTGACATCGCCGTTTGTAGTTGTCAACACATTCTCAGCCTCTGACGTAACGAAGGCTTGGCTCTGCTTATCGCAATAACTGCACACTGTTTTTGTGATGTGACACCGTTTTTTGTCATGAATTAGTTAAAATCCTGGCAAATACTGTAATATAGTCCACTCACTGTAAATTCGATATCGGGTGTTTGAGGTTGGGTTGGGTATGTCAAAAAATAGAAAAATACAATATTTATGATCTCTTTACCATATTTTAGGTAATTATACAATGTACCATGATTGTACCATCACAAAACCCCCTCAATGAAAGATGGTGTGACGAAGCACACAAACTTTCATTGACCCTTTCATACTTCCTAAAGGGATCAGCCAGGACAAGTCGCCACAACCCCCTTACAATTTTACATAAAAAATAACAACAACTCACCCTTGGTCTGGTGATGATGACCGTACCTAGATGACCTTACTGGACTTCTCCTTCGAGATCCCAACACCATAAGGCCACTTAGGCTCTTAACACCCCTGCTCTGACGCCTTGGCCAGCTCAGGACCGCTGTCACACCACCAAACACTGAAACAATATATAATAAATATTAAAATAGTGGCTTAGTAAATCACTCCATCCTCAACTGATCTGGTTCCCCTTAGCTAAGTGCTGGTTTGTGCCAATAAGCACTGGGTTGGCTTAATATATTTTAATACGCTTAATAAAATTATAATATTATAATCCTCAAGAATTAAAAAGAATATCTCTTCTTCATATTAACAAATACTAATACCCTAAATACCCTAAATATTTAATAATTCTCTTTATATTTTCTTAAAAATTCTTATCTTTCTAACTCCATTTACATCAATTAAATAACTCACCTGCATTTTATCTATACCCAGTTTATATTCCTGTTTAAACACTTACCTTAATCATTGACAATTCTCTTATAAAATTCCTCTCCTACCTACTTCTAACAATACCTCTTTTCAAAATTCAATATAATTATTTATTTAAACATTCATTATTATTCATTAGTAATTAATTAAAATATTATTATTAAACATGTTATATATATAAAATATATAATAATACACACTGGGGTACCTGTAATACATAATACACATCAAATACATGGATAAATACAATTAATACAATAAAAATATACACTCCAACTTCATTATTGTGTCATTAACCGAAATCAGTCCATAACAGTCCAATTCAAAACCACTTTGCATATTATTATTTAATGTTCATTTCACAATATAACAGTCTATCCACCATCATTAAACAACAAACGAATCTTAGGTCTATATAAATTCTTATTTAATACATAGATTTTATTAGATACATTATATTCATATGTTATTGAACGGTTATTAAACAAATATTCCCAGTCACGATCAAGTAGAGTTCCGTTTTTCTTAGTATCATATGTCATTAATCGGTTTATACTATAATTATCCCCATAATACTCCACCACAGGTAAGTACCTAATGTCTTTATTCTCATTTCTTGTTATTTTCAAATTATTGTTATTATCAGGCAAGTATTCATCATTTTCATATACCACATCTAACCCTAACCTTTCTAACAGTTGTCTGTAATTTCTGTTTACTTTAAATACTTCTATTACTCTTTTACTCTCACAATATCTCTCTATACTTTCTCTCTTAATACATTTCTCTCCATAACACCAAAATACACTTTCTCTCTCCAAATATGCAGGGGTCCCTATCATAAAATCGTTGCACCTCTTAGGTACACAAAAACTAAAAGAAACTTTATTTGTAGAACTATCGTCTATCAAATATAAATTAAAGGCATTCTTATCCTTATAACAACTACATGAAGACTTGTCTTCACCCCCTAATACAACATTAAAAGAAAATTCTACCCCCTGCATTCCTTGTACTAAAATACTTTCTCTCCACTTTCTTTCTGACTTCAAAAATTCAAATATTTCATTATCATTCATTATAATTTCATTATCATGTTTATCCGTTTCCAACACCACAATCTTACTACCTGTATTATTTGAATTATCTAAAGTACATTCATTTTTGGAATTATCAGTTTTAAATATGTTATCCTGTACAGCATTTTGCTGGGTACTACTATCTAGTACTTTCTGACCTTCTACTTGGTTTTCTACCCCATTTAAATTATCTAATTTTGTGATAAGCTGGTCACATTTCTTAATAAGTTTATTGTGACTCACTTGAATTTCATTTTTTATCTCATTGAATTTAATTTCAAAATCTATTTTCTGTTCATCTAGTTTTTTATCAAAACTGGCAAATTTATTTAATAAAAGTTGCATCATTGCATTAGTTTCATCCTGCTTACTATCTAAACTAGTTGAAATGGATGTATTGACTTTCGTTATTTCTACAGATACAGGCGCTGACACCTCGTCAATCTGACTAGTTTGAGGTGTTTGTACATCCATCTCGCTAGTCAAATTTACATTAGTTGTACCTATTTCTAACGTAATATTGTCATTAGTACTCATATTGTTATTTTATCTTGCTAAAATACGTATGTTTATAACCTAGGAATTTAACCCTATTCTACGCACGTGTGCATGTACTTACGCGATTACTTCAGGTAACTATTCCACTTTCCTGGTAGGTATTACTCCACATAAAATTAAGTTTTATGTCGAGTTCCTGTTATTACGGGCGACAAATGTAATCAATTAGTCCCTGCTATTCGGGAGCCAAATGTAATCATATACATTTATTGTTTTATTACTCAGGTTGAAAATATAAATTTTGTCTATACGTAAATAATAAGTTTCGGGCGCCATGTTTGTTATAAAGCAACCTGATCGAAATTTATTGTTAGGGCCAGAAATTCGTGTTAACATGTACCAGTTTAGTGTAACCAATTACCTGAAATAAAGACACATCAAATAACATATAAAAGTATTTATTAAGAGTAAACATTGAGTATAAAATATTACATAGACATAGTTCTCTGATCGATATATTGCGCCATGGGCGTTGTCCACATGAAGTTACATTATACAAAGAATATACGCTGCATTAATACATGTTATAGGATAAGACATACATTTATTGATTAATTAATTATTTATTCAAATTAACTTTCATATTTTCAACAAAGATATATATATATATATATAGTTATAGGTGTTGCTCAACCCAGCACTTAGAAATAATTACGCACGCACACAACCACTCACCCTTTCATTCTCATGGTGCAAATTTATGCATAGTGGAGCTCCTTTTAAATATAATGAAAAATTACATGATTTTTTAAATACTTGATTTAAAATTTTGTATTATTTCCAAAGGATTGAAAATGTAAAAAGAACGTTCTCACCAATTTCGTGTTGGCTTCCTCGCACTGCTAGTCTCGTTCGTATATCGGCACAATCGGCATATTTTTACGGCGCTTGACGGGACTTTATGTCAACCCACGTAACCCACCGTCGTGGGACCGATTCTATACATCGATCTTGTACGGACGATTTAATCGGTCGAGGACGCCTACACCTAACCGAACTATAACTCTCCTTAATACATTTTGATTGTAGATATTATACTGTTTATTAACCACCTATAGTGGTCTAAAAAGTTAAAATTCACTCGTAAGTGAATGGGCAGCCGGCCGGCTCTGCTCAGTTGTTGCAACAGAATGACGGCAATTCCTGGTTGAAATCTGCGGAAGTGGGGTGTATTGACGTCACATTTTCTTTGTCTAAGTTGTTGACATCGCCGTTTGTAGTTGTCAACACATTCTCAGCCTCTGACGTAACGAAGGCTTGGCTCTGCTTATCGCAATAACTGCACACTGTTTTTGTGATGTGACACCGTTTTTTGTCATGAATTAGTTAAAATCCTGGCAAATACTGTAATATAGTCCACTCACTGTAAATTCGATATCGGGTGTTTGAGGTTGGGTTGGGTATGTCAAAAAATAGAAAAATACAATATTTATGATCTCTTTACCATATTTTAGGTAATTATACAATGTACCATGATTGTACCATCACATCGGTTAATGTTATACCGAATAATACACTTATAAGTTGTTTATGTTTAAAACAAAACATCCGTATTATACATTGTTAGTTAATGTTCTAAGTCTCTTTGTATTCGAAACACAAATGGTAACACTGAATTTACAACTTTTAGAAGATTCTCATTTAAAAAAATATTTAAACGACTGTCACTTTTAGAAGATGAGTTCACAACTTTCTTAAGAAGACTTCACGACTCTACGAAAAAAACTTCTTTTTTCCTCTTGGCGAACACTATCTTTTATAATCTTCGTTCCCACCAAGCTACTTCATACTTTTATGTCCAACCCCTATAGCTGTGTCTTATTGGCTTCTGGTCCTAGTTCCAGATAATTCTTCTCCCAACATCTCGAATTCCGGAGAAAACTCCACCCAACGTCTTGAGTCGTTTCCACCACCTTCAGATGATTCGTTCTCTGGTTTCATCACCATGGAGACGTAGTCTAGATGTCCAACCCCTTGTCAATCCTCGGCTTCCTTTAGGTCGACACTAGTTCACGTAGTCACCCCCAAACTCAGGTTAAACTCTCCTCCTACGCGATTCCATGAAAAAGCAATATTCTCGCCTGTCGATCAATCCTTTCAGTAGTCTTACTGTTCAAACAATAAATTTTCATCTCCTTGACACCTCTCTACTTCCAGCATGTCAAATCGTGGTATTGTACTAGCGTTTTCTCGCTACATCTTCTCTGCTAACAAGCGTTATTTCTTTTCAAGTGTTACTTGGATCCCAGCTGTGTGTGACCTCGTTATTTCTTTGTTTTATATTTTTCTCAATTGCTTCATACCTTGAGTTCTCGTCTACCCTTTTAAGCGGTGTCGTCGTATTGTCTCGTATACGTATTACCAACAATACTATCGACTATGTACAAAGTATTTCTAAGTAAGCTATGTGCTGGTCATTTCATTGTTACATTTCTGTTCGAAACAATGCAGCACGCTTCACCCTATTCGCTTCGGCTATACTTATTGTCCTTTGTTCATGTCGAGCAAGGCGTAGATCAGTTGTCTGTCAACCCATTTCTTTGAACGACTGTTGCTGCTAGCGTACACGTTCATCAATGCTGTGACAGCCAACGCCTGCCCTTGTGTGTCCACATCAATCCCAAATTTAAAAAAAATCTAGCGTTACAGTGTCCCCATTTTCGATTCAGCGTGATGATCTCAGAATCCGACGAACGAAACTAGCCCTGTGTCTCGCTTACTTCCCCATGTTCATCCTTCACAACAAAAGGTTTAGTACTTTCACTGTTGTACACACTGACCCACTTTCGCTTGTCATCCCCTTTACTGTCACTATTCAACCTATTTCTGACCATTCTGGGTATATGAATTCATTTTACATCAATATTCGCACTTACATACTATGAATACCATGCAAAACATGTCTTCTCATTAACATATTAATAAACATCTTAACATTCATATTAGTCCACTCGGTATTATGGGCTAAAATTACAAATATCCACTACCTATTCTCCCTTCAAACAATCAAAACAAAATTTACACGCTAGTAATTTTTTTTATATTATTAACATAATTGTACATTAATTCAATACATCCTCATACTTTCATATTGTAATCAATATTGGAAAATTTTATCACGATACTTTCTATCTATTCAAACAAGTTTAATTCAATACAATTTTTTACCCTTAACTCCTTATATCATCATACGATACATGAAATAATTCTACAAAAAAATCCGTCTTATTACTTATAATTTATTAGTAACGTTTACATATCATTAATTAAGTATTCCTTGCTTTTACAACTTTACATCTTATTTTGTTCGTCACATTTATTACATTCTGTACATAAATTTACCAACTTTCTTTCTAAAACATCTCTTCTATTGATACATCTTAATATTGTATTAATCGTTATTTTGGCAATACATTTTTTTTTCTTGCTAAGTTAAGCTAGCCTGAATGATATGGCCGCGTCAACACCCTATTCCGTGATGAGATTCCATCCATTCGACTTCCTTAACTAACTCATACGTTATGGTACACTTCTTGTTTACCATATGGCATAGTCACCACCTCCTCTGTCTTCATTATATCAGTCCTTTCGTTTCTTCCTCAGTCCCTTCTAGTAATATACTTCTTCAATTGGTGTATATTAAATTTTCCTCGAATCCTGCTTTCGTCTCTGCAGTCTACTACCACGTATGTTGATTCGCCCAATATTTGGCTTATCTTGAACGGTCCACTGAGTAATTCGCAAAACTTCTCTATACGTTTTTGAGTTGCGTCTGATTGTGTATACGTCCTGATTAATACTAAGTCGCCAATCTCAAACTTTGTTGTTTTATTCAATTTGTTCATCCGCTTGGCATGTTTTCCCTTTTGGTACGTATTTTCACAAATATTTCCGTCTTATTTTCTTGATTGTCCTTCGTGATGTCAGCGTCAAGATACTTCTTCCATATTCGTATCGGTTTCTTTCCCAGATGGGCTTCATATGGTGTAATCTCAATCGTTTCGTGGTATGATTTGTTAAGACAATTTTCAATGGTTTTCACATACCGTGACCACTTTGTATGTTGTTGGTTATTGATGAAAATTCTGAATTAGTTACCAAGTTGTGGGTTAACGCGCTCTGCTAGGTTCGAACAAGGGTTACGTATTGCAGTGTATCTGGGCTGAATGTTTAAACTTTCCAACCCGCTGACCCATTGTCTAGCCGTGAATTGCGTACCGTTATCCGTTAACAAAGCTTTAGGTGAGCCAACTTCTTCACAATACTGATGTACCCTTTTCAATGTTGCTGTGGTCGTTGCCCTTCGCAAAGTATACAGTTTTACATACTTAGTGAAATTATCAATGATGATGAAAATGTACTTGATTCCTCCTACCGAAGTCGGTAAAGGTCCGTAAAAATCTCCGCTACATAAATCACCCTTTTCCTTTGGTATTATCGGTCGTGTACCACCGAATAAATTTCTTTTTTGCGTGTCCTTATATCGTTGACACATGTCGCATGTTCGTATATATGCATTTACCTTCTTAGCCAATTGGTCCATGGTGAAAGCTCCTGGATCATCTTGGTACATTTCTTTGTGCCAAAGTGCCCATACATTTGGTGAATTTCAGCTATTACCTTGTCAGATATCCCTTTCGGTAAATATAACCTCCATCGTCCTTTCCATTTTCTGTATAACTTATTGTTATTGTATTTATAAAATTTGTTTAAGTCGTTTTTGCCATCGCCGTTCTCTAACCTATCAATAATACATTTCAATTTCTCATCATTTATTTGGTATTTATTTATTTCTCTTAGCATTTTACTAACCTCTCTATTCATCTTGATTACAATGTGGTTCATTATATACTCGCAGCTGTCCTCGAATGTTTCTCCTTCCGTCACATCCTCCGGGTTTCTACTTAACATATCAGCGACAATATTTTCTTTGCACTTACAGTGTACAATATCAAATTTGTACTCCTGAATGGTTAATATCCATCGAGTAATTCTTGAATTATTTAAATGACACTTATTCATGAAGGTGAGTGCCTTATTATCGGTGATAATTGTCAACGGTTGCCCCAGTACATAGATGCGGAATTTTTCCAAACACCTCACTATACACAGCAATTCCTTCTCTGTGGTATAATAGTTTCGCTCAGCTCCCTTGAATGTTTTGCTGGTAAACGCGATGACACCAATCTTCCCAGAATCGTCTAATTGATACAATTGTCCGCCGTATGCGAAATCGCTCGCGTCACCTTTGTAACAAGACCCTGTTTTGTGGCTGTAATCTAATCAAATCCCACTGTTTGGGCTAGCCACTTGGTCACCAGACCGCTGTATGCCGGTCGTTACAAAAGAATAAAATGTATATGGAAAATTCACTAATTATAGAATTTTCAAATAATAAAATAATTTTGTTTATGTTTATAGAGGTATGTATAAGAGATAAATCTGTTTTTTAAAAGGTTCTGGTAAAATTTTAATAACAGGTAGGTATTTATTGACCGTCGAGTACTTCTTGAAGATTTGCACCAAGTCTGGAGTTAAATAGATTAACTCCAGGTAATAATCGATTGCTGACTTTTCTGACTGGTCCAATATCTTGTTCAAAATAGAATATATTCTTCTCACTTAAGTCCTTCAGCCTTATAAATACCCTTAAATTACCCTGTGAAATAAGTACAGATACAAAATAATGGAAATATAAAGATTTATTGACAATTTTAAATAAATAATCGATATTTTATCGATGGAGAGCAATTATCGACTCTGTCTCGGGAATTATCGATTGTGTCATACAGAACAAAATTTTATGTTATATTATATTAAAAGACAGGTTCTTTGAGCGATTAGAATTAATAGTCAGAGAAGGGTGACGAGAAAGTATAACATTAACAATTAAAAATATAAATACAATAATTACTATTCAATAGTATTTTAAATAATTCAGTATATAATATTAGAATAAATGTTTTGTCGAACCAATGAAGACTGATGTGACGTCAGTGACTGCGATGTAGTAAGCAGGTTTCGTTTTCAAGATGGCCACTACTCGAGTTGGACTAAGTCACAGCATATGCGTGGTGTCAGAAAATCACAATAAAATTCCTTTTATTAAGGTTTAAAATGTCCCCGCACTGGTGTAATATGTCTGTTAATCTGTTTGGTGTATTCTGGTGAAGTGTTCTGTGTAAACTTGTGTTAGTTAGTTTATTTTCTATGTGTTCAACTTCTGCGGTTAAGTTTTCAAGTTATGGTTAGGAATTTCAGAATATATCAGTTGAGATATAGTGTTTTACTTGTTTCTATCACTCGTATTATGTAATTAAGAGTTTGTTTTCACTATTGTCGTGAATGTATTAACAGCTTTAGCTTTAAAAAGTGTTTAAACCGTTTAACTCTCGTTCACTGATTTCAATGGCTAAACGCTAGTACCATCTTTCTCGATTTTAAAGAAACGTTCTTTTACACAACTGTCCAGCTTGATATTCAACAAAAGACTAATTAACTTGGTCATAATTCTTGCCCAGTTAATCTTTGAAAAAGTATTGTTAATATTTTTCGACTTCCCATACATATGATAAAATATTACATTATGTATGGAATTTATCTATTTTATTCCTCACTTTTATGAATTATTAACCTTATTATTGGTTTAATCATCTCATTCCCTTTAAATTGATGTATTATAGTCCATATCTGTAGATATTTCGTGGAAATTAACAAATTTCTTTACTTTATGGAAATATAGGCTCAAAATTGGATTTCCGTCTTTATACAAAATCCCCTCCATTTTAAATATTATTAATACTATTATAATAAATTTTAATTAGTCATATTCCTCTTCCTTTCCTTAAATACATATAAATTACACCTTTGAACTGGTTTTTTGTGTTAATCTGTAAATTTGACATTGCTCTTTAAAATTAATTAATTTATATATTTTGACAATTTACAAAATGTTAAGGTATATTTCCTTATTATCATTTTAATTCATAGGATCATTCCTAGTAGTGGTTAATTGTGTTATCTTATATAAATCTTGGTAGTTTACAGGATTTATAAGTGAATTATACTGTTTTATATTGGTTCTCTGATTTCACCAAATGGCCTAGATTTTAGAATTTTATATTTCTTTCTTTCTCAAATAATTTAAACTTAATTCCTCCTCTGACTTTACATAATTACAATTATATGAAAATAACATGATTTATAACTTATTGTGTTGTGTAGTAGTTAATTAACACTACAGTTATTAAAATAAATAATTATGAACATGGTTTAGCAATCTGCACAATTGAACATATTGCAGATATGGTTTGAACATATATCTTTTAACTATTTTTGAGCTAACATAGCATACCTATTAGAACATTATTACTGGTATGTAGGTTATTATTTATCAAACATAATTCTTTTTAAAACACATAACATAAATCTTATTTTCTAATAAACCTTACAAATACATTTATTTAACACATTGATTTTAGGACTGTGAAATAACAGTCTATCTAAACATGTTACACTTATTCATACTATATTAGTACCAGTCCTTTCTGGTTTAAACCATTATTATTGTGATCCCCTACATCAGTAAACATTAACTCCCATACTCTATTTATTATCATTTTTTACAAATGTCTTGTAAATAAAGATTTACATTAAAATAATAAAATACTGGAAACCTTCCATTTTATTATTTTATTATGCTGTTTATTATTAGATTTTAAAGTTGTGATATAGCATACTACTAAGTTATAGTATCACCAACTTTAAGTTTATTGCATTTTTTTAAAAAACAACACTTACACAAATTCACTTTCACTGTTGGTTCTGATATTTTGAGTCTTATTATCTCAGACCAGACCTTTAGTAATCATGGACCGTTAAGACTAGTTTATTTTCTTTATTACACAATAGCTTTAGTCGGTGCACTTCTTATAACGCTATACAACACTTTAGTTTTCTCAATAATTACATTTTATAATATTTTGGGTATGTTATACTTTCTTTTGCATAGTTTTTGCGGGTTTGGGGTTGATAGTAGTTTATATAATAATAGGTTTTATAACGGCGTTTCTTTCATACTATTTCTTCCTCTCCTCCTGTCTTCTTTCTTGTCCTTCTTCGTATCTTCCTTCTGGTATTCAATCTTGTCCCTCTTCTAGTCTTCATTCTTGTCCCTCATCTAGTCTTCACTCTTCTGGTCTTCCTTCCGTTCTTGGGTAAACCAAGGTACTTGGTGTTATCACGACTGAGGTTTAGTTTGGAGTATTTAATTTATTCACTGTGGCTTTATTCTTCTATATAGGTTTCAGGGTATTGTTTTCTTCCTGTTCACAAACTTTATTCTTCCCTCTTCTTGTTTTTGGGGTATTTTGGTATTCACCACCCTTTAATTGAGTCTCTTTTTTCTTTGATATGGTCTTATATAACTGGTTTACTGCTCTGAGCTTCCTGGGTAACTTACTGATATTATACTATGAGTTGATGAGTTGCTTCGATACTTTCTTTGGTTTTTAAAACAGTGGTTTTTATATATAATGTAGTGAAGATTTTTATTTTATTGTGGTTCATTCCTCTGATTTATTTAAATGTCATTCAATATTATTATAACATTTGTTGGTGTAATTAAACTTTATGATTTCACATGACTTAAAATGTAGTGGATTTTCTGTCACGCTACTGAATGCCCTTCTCCAGAAGTAATTTTTTCAGACTATACTTGCTTTGTCTGAAACAATTGCTTATGATAATTATTCTAAGTTTGTTACTATTTTGGACTTCCTTCCATTTTAAAATTTTCTTATTTATATTTGAGTTTATATCATTCTCACTTGATCTTCCTTGATAGTAATAGTCATCTGAGTTTCATATTTATTATTTCATTTTCATATTCCTTCTTAGTATTTTCTCCTCGAGATATTTCCTCCCTATCGTTCCCTACTTTGTGAGCTGGTTCAGTTCAGAGAGGCACTGTACGCTACTTTCCTCTGCTGTCCAATACTTCACACATATTTGAGTACAGAGGCAAATCATCTCTGCTCAAAAAACATATTAATCCTGCTGGAATTATCATCAGACAGATTTAAAAAAATTATTCAGAATAGTACACATTTGTTACTATTTAAAAAAATATCTTTGGGATCCTTCACTTATTACTTATTATACTTCTCAGAGATTTTAATATTTCTATCTCAGTTGTTCATCTGACTTATTATCTGGATGTTTCTTTCATTTGATATTATGGTAGGAAGCTCTTCTATTATTACATTTTTCAACTTTTATTATCATATAAATCTTTTGGTTATAAATTCTTTATTACCTTCTGGTTTTTTCATTATAATCTGCATTATTTATAGTAGCATATCTTTATGACATTTTTAGACTCTTTCATCGTTCTTAAAATTTCCACTTGTTCTATTTTCTAGAATTTTTTATAACTGTCATTATCATAATTGTCTTTTAATTCATAAATCATTTTATATTAATTCGTTTAATTACATAAATTTTTGACATTATTTTCACATTATTCTGGTCATTGCTATTATGTTTGCAAATGATGTTTTTTTTTATTAATTTCATTATGAGGTCATATTTTCTCCTCATACCACTTCAAAGTTTCATTCTCACATAATTCCAAAGAAGTTTTTGTACTTTATTGTATTCAATCACTTAAATCGTATTAAAGAATTTTTTCTTTTTTATTTCCTTCAACACCATTTTACGGAAAGGTTTTTACTCTTCATATTGAACTTAGACATGATTATACTGTCTAGAATTATTTGTTTTAATTCAAATCTGTTTCCTCTTATTCATCCCATTATGATCCTTTGTTACCATGGTAATTATCTTCTATGCTTACCATAAATATGGTAGGAAATCTCATCAGTTTATTTCATCATATTGTTTTATTTATAATTGGTTGGTAAGTTGTACTTATACTTGGTTTGGGAAACTTGATTTATTCATAATTCAAAATTCACTCTTCTTATATTATTCTGTGACGTTTTCTCAAATAATTTGTATGTAAGGTGGGCTTACATGTGTTTTGGCTGGTTTTATTTCTCTAAACTCTCTTGGTATTATTGTCAAAATGTTTCTCTTCAAATAAATATTTAGTAATCTGTCCTTACTTGTTTTTGACCTTAGATGGTTTTATTTCTAAATTCTCTCCTTCTTTATTATTATATTATAGCCATAAAGTTTTTCTTCAAATATTTGTTATGTAAAGTGGGCTTACATTTGTTTTTAGAATTTGGTTGGTTTACATTCAAAATTCTGTTTTATATATCTTCCAAAATGTTCCTTCTCAAACAAATTGTATGTAATTGGCTTACATTGTGTTTAGAATTTAGAGGTTTTAAATTCTAATTCTTATATATCTTCTAGCCATAAAATTTTCTAATAATTGTAGATAATATGTGCTTATATTTCTTTTTAGAATTTGGCTGTTTTATGTTTTTAAACTTCTTCTCTTCTATTCTAGCCATAAAGTTTTTCACATTTTCCTGGTATGTAAGGTGAACTTACATTTTTTTTAGAATTTAGAGGATTTTTAATCATAAAATTTCTTCATGGATGCCTGGTTAAAGACACCCTTGACTTTACTTGAACTTATTTCTTTGATTTCGTAGGTGTTGTTGTTATTGTCTTTTGAGACGATATAGGGACCAGTATACAGGAGCAATAACTTTTTTGTTATCCCCTCTAAGGAACTGGGTAATTCCCTATTCTTCAACAACACCTTCTCTCCAACGGTATAATGAATAACCTTACCCATGCATTTATTGTATTTGTTCCGCCGTTTCTCCTGATCTTCGGCCACCTTATTACAAAATTGAATTTTATCAAATCTATATTTATGTTCTCTGGGGAACTCCAAGATATCTGCAATCTCTCTAGGGGGTTGTCTCCCGTACATCGCGGAGTATGGGGTTATTCCTATGGCAGGATGGTAGGCCAGGTTGAGGAATTCTTCAGTAGCCTCCAAATATTCTTGCCATCTTCTCTGCTGATCATGGCAGTATGTTCTTAATAGGCGCCCCACCTCTCGCAAGACTCTTTCGGCCGGGTTACTGCTTGGGTGGTATACGGATGTCTTGTATGTGTGAACCCCCATGGACAGCAGTGTATCCCGCCATCTCCTCCCCTTGAATTGCGTTCCGTGGTCGGTTATGATCGATACCGGTTTTCCGACGGTTGGGAAGTACTGGTCGATCAGGATATTAAGAACTTTCTTCGTAGTCGCCCGATTTGCTGGGTATAGCTTAACGAACTTGGTGTAATGGTCCATAATGATGACGATATATTTGTATCGGTGGCGGCCTCCACTGCGGGGAAATGGCCCGCAGATATCCGGGAATACCTTCTCAAGTTTAGACTGCGATGTTATTGGAATCATCTGCCCTTCTCTTTTCTCGTTATTAGTTTTTACGAGTTGGCAAATGCGACAGTTTCTAATATACCTCCGTACCTTCCGATTGATGTCCTTTATATAGCAGTTTCTTCCAGGGCCTTTACCACCTTTAAAGCGCCCATATGCCCATATCGAACATGATAACTGATCACTATTTCTTTCTCGATATGGGTTGGAATTATTACCTTCCACTCCTCCTTAAATAATGATGGTTTGGAAAACAGGATTCCCTTATGTATAGTGTAATATCGGGAGATGGTCTCATCTCCTGCTTCCAATCTTGAGATAATAGTAATTAATTTCGGGTCAGCTTGTTGGTGTGTGCTTAGTTGTTCTAGAACTGATTGTAGACCGGCACTGCTGCTCAGAATATGGTACACCTTCAGAATACTCTCCTTCTCCCCCTCGAACGTCTGCTTGTCAATGTCAACTCTAGACAATACGTCCGCGACGACATTCTTCCTTCCGGGGATATACTCCCACTTAAGGTCGTATTCTTGCAGCAATAGTATCCACCGCATTAACCTTCCATGGCTCAGCTTACATCTCTTAAGGAACGAGATAGATTTATGGTCTGTCCGGACGGTGACGGGATAACCAAGAATATATGTACGGAACTTTCCACACGCGAACACGACACTCAATAACTCCTTTTCTGTCACATGATAGTTTTTCTCACTCTGGTTCAGAGCTCTGCTGGCAAAACAGATTACAAGATGCTCGCCCTCCTCATCCTCTTGATATAAAGTAGTGCCAAGGCTGATGTCACTGGCATCGCAATTAAGAAAGAAAGGCTTGTTAAAATCTGGATGACGGAGTATAACGTGTTTAAGGAATTTTTGTTTTATGAGAGTCAATATGTTTTGTTGTTCATTACCCCAGATCCATTTATTTTTAGATGACAGTTGCGGCTGAAATCTGGCAGTCAGTTCGGAGTACTTTTCCTGGAACTTGCGGTAGTAGTTACAGAGTCCCAGGAACGACTGTAACTGCCTTCGATTCTTTGGTGTAGGAAAGTTCTGAATTGCTTTGACTTTTTCAGCCGACGGTGAGATTCCCTTATCATTTAATATGAAGCCCAAGAATTCTATCTCTTTAGCAATAAAATGAGACTTTGCTAATTTCAGAGTAATATTGTTTGCTGCTAGCTTCTGTAAGACGTGTTCCACTCGGTAGCAGTGTTCCTCCCAAGTTTCTGAGGACACTAGCAAGTCATCGACGTATACGGTGGTGAATTTTAGTGCTTCTTGGCCAAGTATTTGATCCATGCAGTGCACAAAGACTGCGACTGAGTTTACCAGTCCGAAGGGCAACCTCTTAAACTGGTAGTTCCGCCCTTCGAATATAAAGGCCAGATACTGGTGACTCTGTGGATGTAATTCTACCTGCCAGTATCCGCACACCGTATCCCAGGTAGTGAAGTATTTGGTACCGTGGAACCGTTTTAAGATCTCCTCAATCTCACCGGGCGAAGTCCTGTCATTTATGATCATCTTATTTATTTCGCGCACATCTAAACATAAACGGACTTGTCCGTTTTTCTTAGGAATAGCCACGATAGGACTTGTGTAAGGGGAATGGCTACTCTCTATAATGTCACGGTTAATCATTTGCTCTATTTCAGCTCTTACTGCCTGCTTTCGTGATTGCGCAATGGGGTAAGACTTCCGGTTAAAGTCTACAGTGTCTCAGAATTGTAGAGTACACTGGAAATTCTTCACTTTACCGGGCTCATCAGAAAAGACTGATTTATATTTATTGTAGATTTCTATTAATTTGTTCGCTTGGTTTGTTGTTAAACCTTCGCCAGTTATACCGCTCCGGAAATCCCTGATCTCCTGGATTTTTTGCGACCATAAATCTTCATTGGAGGTGTCATCTATTCTCTGTTCAATTATGGATGTTGGTTGGATGTAATTAATTTTTCGGATTTGCTGATGGATACTATCGGGAACGACTTGTTCACTACCCACCAAGTTCGCCGTCCAAGTATGTCCGTTAGAAAACAGTGATATGTTTCAGTTCTTAGATCAATGATGGCGGAATTCCTCCTAAGCACATCACACCCGACCAGTATATTAAATGGCAGACCGCTCGCCACCAAGAATTCCATGTCAATCGCTATACCACAGCTCATCACACTGGCGGAGACTTGTCTACGTATAGTTTTGTTCTGTCGGCCGGTTGCTCCCAACAAAACAATATTATTCAACGGCAATGTTGGTAAAGTTCTCCTGCACTCTTGCTGTATCCTCTCCAGTTCCGTCGTACTTATTATTGATACGTTTGACCCAGTATCGATCATTAACTTGGCTGGGATGCCTTCTACCTTGGCGTCAACATGTATAATTTCATTATTGAAGTTATTGGTGGGACTCCTGTTATCCTCTTCCGATAACTCCTGTCTGATGTCCTTCAGGTAGTTGCACCCGATGATTGTAATACGATTGTGATTATTTTCAAAATTGCACTCATTCTCATTATCATACCCAGTAGTCAGAAGCAGTAATGGGTTCTGGCGATTTCTTACTGCCTGTGCCCGTTTAAAGGCTCGGCATCATTGTTTCTTTGAGCCATATTATTCGATGCCTCATTCAGGATGCTCAGAGTGGTTACTTGCCGATCTGTTCTATGGTCTTCCGGTCGTTCATGGTGCGACCTCGGTTCAGTGTTGTCCAAACTATTGCTCCTGTGCGTCGGATAGTACCTCGGTTGGTCCCGTTCTAGGCTCCTCCGCCTTTCTTCGTATCTTCGGTAACTGCTTCGTCGATTGTGGTTGAATCCTCGCTGTCTTCCTTCTGTGGCTCGTATGAAGTTCACTCTAGGGCGAGGGTACCTATTATTATTAAAATTACCATTATTGGGACCCGTACGATTGGTATTATTATGGTAAGGACTATTACCATAATTGGGGCTTCTCTGACTATTTACGTTATCAGGGTAGGGATTGCGGTTACCCTGATAACCATTAGAGGGTCGATTCGGGTTTTGCTGGTTGGGACCCGTATTATTATTATCATTGTAATTAATATTATTTACATTATTTCCATTATTCTAATTGTTATTTCGCGGGTATGCCCGACCTCCTTGGTACCCAGTATTTATGTGGTTCGCACCCTGATTATTGTTCAGGTACGTCCTTGGTTCGGGCCCATCACTTCTTCTACGACTCTGCCTGTAGTAATCTTCATTTTCATAATTCTCTAGGAGTTCTGTCATTGCCTGGATGGTTTTTATCTGGCTGCCCCTCCTAGCACGAATCACCTCCTCATCATAATGGTAAGACAGCTTGTTTATTAGGCATTCCTCCGGTATGGCTGGTTCTAAGTGCTTGGCCATACACAGTTTGCCGAGGAAATAAGCTGTCATTGAGCTGCCGACTTGTGGTTTGTAGCGGCCGTGGCATATATTATCTCTGATGAGATTCTGCGTGGTCTCTGACCAGTACTTGGCTTTGAACAGGCTCTTGAATTGTTCATAATTGTCGATGTCGCTCCGGTTGGCCATCCACCAATGGTCATTCACCTCCCGAAACGACTCGTCAAGGATCTCTCTGTTCTGGACCCATCGGTTCCCTCGGTGTTTCTCGAGGTACTCCTCTATTCGTGCCAAGAACTCCATAGGCTTCCGTTTGTATTGCCGGAAATTGAGCCATTCTCTGTTCTCTGACATGGGGAAACTGTGATATGCCGATGGTCTGTTTCTTATTAACTCTATCTCCTCCTGGCTCTGACGCACCTGTCCGGTTATGTTCACCATAGCGGCTTCCACGCCGTCGCATCTTTCTGTTACTTGGGTCCTTACTTTATTTACTTCGTCCAAGGCAAATTTCTTGGTCTCCTCCAATTTAGTTTTCTGTTGTTCTTGGACCTGAGTAATTTCCTTTGTTATTACTTCCCGGACTTCCAGCACTTCGTTTTCCGTTTGACGACATCTTTCATCTACTTCTCGGATCTGCTGGTTAACAACCACAACTTCCTGTTCTAACTTCTTTACAATGGACTTCTTCGTCTCAGTTATCTTTTTATTTATCTCCTCTTTAGCTAGCTCAATCCTCTCGTCTAACTTATTCATGTTCTCTTGGTTAACTTCCCTTAATTCTTCTCTCAGCAAGTGATTGTCCTCTCTCAATTCTTCCCTTAATTGTTGGTTGTCATTTTCTATTTTCCTACTGGTTTCTTCCATTTTCTCCTCTAAATTCTTATTATTTTCTTCCATTTTCCTTTCCATCTTCTTACTCAACGATTGGTTGTCCTTTTTCCGGTCTTCCATTTTCTTATTCATAGATTGGTTATTTTCCTCCATTTTCTCTTCTAAATTCTTACTCAAATTCTTACTGGTTTCTTCAATCTTACTACCCAACTCTTCCTTGGTTGAATCCATTTTCTTACTCATTGATTTGTTATCCTCCTTCGTGGATTCTAGGTTTTTATTTACTCCTTCCATTTGTTGACTTATTACTCGGAACATTTCCATCATCCTCTCTTCCATTGTTTGGGATTTCTCCTTTTCCTTCTCTGGGATAGTGACTTCCCCTGTTTGAATTGGTACCTCAGGTTGTTCCTCTGGTGGTTCATGTTGTTTATGTTCCACCTGGATTAGTAACACTTCCGGATCCTCCACAGGTGTTGCCTCCTTATCCCCCATGTCAACCTCTTTCTCGGCCTCTGCCGCCCTCTTTTTCGATGTAGCTCGTCTTTGCATCTTTCTCTGTCTCTATTTACTAATCGCTGCCAAGCTTAGATTATTAAGCCCTCTAAGTTGGACGCCACTTTGTAACAAGACCCTGTTTTGTGGCTGTAATCTAATCAAATCCCACTGTTTGGGCTAGCCACTTGGTCACCAGACCGCTGTATGCCGGTCGTTACAAAAGAATAAAATGTATACGGAAAATTCACTAATTATAGAATTTTCAAATAATAAAATAATTTTGTTTATGTTTATAGAGGTATGTATAAGAGATAAATCTGTTTTTTAAAAGGTTCTGGTAAAATTTTAATAACAGGTAGGTATTTATTGACCGTCGAGTACTTCTTGAAGATTTGCACCAAGTCTGGAGTTAAATAGATTAACTCCAGGTAATAATCGATTGCTGACTTTTCTGACTGGTCCAATATCTTGTTCAAAATAGAATATATTCTTCTCACTTAAGTCCTTCAGCCTTATAAATACCCTTAAATTACCCTGTGAAATAAGTACAGATACAAAATAATGGAAATATAAAGATTTATTGACAATTTTAAATAAATAATCGATATTTTATCGATGGAGAGCAATTATCGACTCTGTCTCGGGAATTATCGATTGTGTCATACAGAACAAAATTTTATGTTATATTATATTAAAAGACAGGTTCTTTGAGCGATTAGAATTAATAGTCAGAGAAGGGTGACGAGAAAGTATAACATTAACAATTAAAAATATAAATACAATAATTACTATTCAATAGTATTTTAAATAATTCAGTATATAATATTAGAATAAATGTTTTGTCGAACCAATGAAGACTGATGTGACGTCAGTGACTGCGATGTAGTAAGCAGGTTTCGTTTTCAAGATGGCCACTACTCGAGTTGGACTAAGTCACAGCATATGCGTGGTGTCAGAAAATCACAATAAAATTCCTTTTATTAAGGTTTAAAATGTCCCCGCACTGGTGTAATATGTCTGTTAATCTGTTTGGTGTATTCTGGTGAAGTGTTCTGTGTAAACTTGTGTTAGTTAGTTTATTTTCTATGTGTTCAACTTCTGCGGTTAAGTTTTCAAGTTATGGTTAGGAATTTCAGAATATATCAGTTGAGATATAGTGTTTTACTTGTTTCTATCACTCGTATTATGTAATTAAGAGTTTGTTTTCACTATTGTCGTGAATGTATTAACAGCTTTAGCTTTAAAAAGTGTTTAAACCGTTTAACTCTCGTTCACTGATTTCAATGGCTAAACGCTAGTACCATCTTTCTCGATTTTAAAGAAACGTTCTTTTACACAACTGTCCAGCTTGATATTCAACAAAAGACTAATTAACTTGGTCATAATTCTTGCCCAGTTAATCTTTGAAAAAGTATTGTTAATATTTTTCGACTTCCCATACATATGATAAAATATTACATTATGTATGGAATTTATCTATTTTATTCCTCACTTTTATGAATTATTAACCTTATTATTGGTTTAATCATCTCATTCCCTTTAAATTGATGTATTATAGTCCATATCTGTAGATATTTCGTGGAAATTAACAAATTTCTTTACTTTATGGAAATATAGGCTCAAAATTGGATTTCCATCTTTATACAAAATCCCCTCCATTTTAAATATTATTAATACTATTATAATAAATTTTAATTAGTCATATTCCTCTTCCTTTCCTTAAATACATATAAATTACACCTTTGAACTGGTTTTTTGTGTTAATCTGTAAATTTGACATTGCTCTTTAAAATTAATTAATTTATATATTTTGACAATTTACAAAATGTTAAGGTATATTTCCTTATTATCATTTTAATTCATAGGATCATTCCTAGTAGTGGTTAATTGTGTTATCTTATATAAATCTTGGTAGTTTAAGGATTTATAAGTGAATTATACTATTTTATATTGGTTCTCTGATTTCACCAAATGGCCTAGATTTTAGAATTTTATATTTCTTTCTTTCTCAAATAATTTAAACTTAATTCCTCCTCTGACTTTACATAATTACAATTATATGAAAATAACATGATTTATAACTTATTGTGTTGTGTAGTAGTTAATTAACACTACAGTTATTAAAATAAATAATTATGAACATGGTTTAGCAATCTGCACAATTGAACATATTGCAGATATGGTTTGAACATATATCTTTTAACTATTTTTGAGCTAACATAGCATACCTATTAGAACATTATTACTGGTATGTAGGTTATTATTTATCAAACATAATTCTTTTTAAAACACATAACATAAATCTTATTTTCTAATAAACCTTACAAATACATTTATTTAACACATTGATTTTAGGACTGTGAAATAACAGTCTATCTAAACATGTTACACTTATTCATACTATATTAGTACCAGTCCTTTCTGGTTTAAACCATTATTATTGTGATCCCCTACATCAGTAAACATTAACTCCCATACTCTATTTATTATCATTTTTTACAAATGTCTTGTAAATAAAGATTTACATTAAAATAATAAAATACTGGAAACCTTCCATTTTATTATTTTATTATGCTGTTTATTATTAGATTTTAAAGTTGTGATATAGCATACTACTAAGTTATAGTATCACCAACTTTAAGTTTATTGCATTTTTTTAAAAAACAACACTTACACAAATTCACTTTCACTGTTGGTTCTGATATTTTGAGTCTTATTATCTCAGACCAGACCTTTAGTAATCATGGACCGTTAAGACTAGTTTATTTTCTTTATTACACAATAGCTTTAGTCGGTGCACTTCTTATAACGCTATACAACACTTTAGTTTTCTCAATAATTACATTTTATAATATTTTGGGTATGTTATACTTTCTTTTGCATAGTTTTTGCGGGTTTGGGGTTGATAGTAGTTTATATAATAATAGGTTTTATAACGGCGTTTCTTTCATACTATTTCTTCCTCTCCTCCTGTCTTCTTTCTTGTCCTTCTTCGTATCTTCCTTCTGGTATTCAATCTTGTCCCTCTTCTAGTCTTCATTCTGTGACTTACCGATCAATCACATATATTATTATTATTATATTTCCAATTAATTTGTTACTTACCGTTACGAAAGCTTACAGGGTCCCAGGATTCGTTCACATGTACCTAGATACAAACATGGTCTGTGGGTTATGCTAAGTACTGACACAACTCATTTTAGAAGAGAATTTCCATTTAATGTTTTACTATTACTTGAGTGAAATTAAGAACATACTTTTAATACATACATATTCAGGTGTTGTGCAACACGTGACTCTGTTATAATCTGACTTACAATCTACGGCTTACCTTATTTTATACCATTCAGACTGCCCAGCCTGCATTTTTTTACACACACACACACACACAAAATATTAACAAACCCCTTAACATTTTTTATAAATTCATTTTTGTATCGGTAACACCTCACTGTCGCGATTCTGGCCAAACACGTGGATTCCGTTCGCCCGATTCGTTGCCCGTTAACTTGTCTATTTATAACTTCGTTTCCTCAGTTAACCAATGTAGTAAGTCTATTATCTATTAATTCCTTGGGTCCCGGTCGGTGTTAAAACGGTATTATACTGATTTTCATATTTTTTGAAGTTCATCCGACCGGGCCCGCACAACACGATCAGCGTCTCTAGGTGAACTCTGTACCTCGTGGACTATATGGCGTCTCTCAGTTCCCCACTCCGGGAGCATTTTAGTCAAGACGACGGACATCAATGCCTTCCAGTTAGTCGTCCCAGTTTCGACTCATACTAGTCATGTAGTTGTTGGAGTGACGATAGCAGACGATTTCAACTAGGCACTGGCTAATGTCATAAAAGTGGGTGGGACTTAAAACAGTGCTTCCGGGGGATCTTGAAGAAAACGACAAATATTATTCTCTCTAGCCATCTTGGTTTTTTGTTAGAGCGTCCTTTGAGCGTGATTGAGCAGTTGCGTATGTGCGCTGCCACACACAGGTACAAAGTTCTCAGAATTTTGTGGAGGTGCAGATGCTCCGCCGCATTCCTCAACAACAACTGCGCCTTACTGCTTTGTTTCGAACTGTTTCTTAACACTGTTCTGTTGTACGGACAAATACGTTGCACAATACAATTATTTCGCAATGTTTTTATAAAGCTCCCGACCGAAAACGAACTGAATAAAAATATATAAATGCCCCAAACGGTTAAAACAAAAAAAACCCAAAAATTGACCCGCTACAATACCCCCTCGATGAGAATTCTGCTGTTCATGACAGAAGAAATCTCATCGATAACCCCGAAGAGGACCGGAGAGGAACTGGTGCCAACAACCCCCTTGTTCTTAATCTCATGGGTACACGACCCCCCTGGCTCAGCGACTATGTACTCATCTGAACGAGATCACTGGACTTCTCCGTAAGAGATCCCAACACCGAGAAATCGATCAGACTCGCACCACAGCCCACCTCGCCTTCTAACACGCTACCCCCAAAAATCCTCAATCCCTGGCTAAAATTATCCCAGCTCCTCCGCCGATATGGATCCCCTTTTTGCAAGCTGGGCTGCCTTTAGCAGATACTGGGCTCACACACACTAACATTACATATTACCATAACACATAAGAATAAAACTTTCTTTTAAAATTTATCAAAAACTTAAAAAATTCAAAATTCAAAAAATAATCGTTTATCAAAAAATTCTCTTCCTCTTTTTTCTAATTTTTTTTTCAATGACTTAACCTAAACATTTCTAATAATATAAATACATCCTTACTCTAGCATGAGAACAATTTATGGCCTACCAATATAAAGCAATACAATAAAAGAAACATCATTAATACATACACAATAAAATAATCATTACTCAACATATTCACTCGCTGGCAGGCGAAAAATCAAAAATTTTTTTTTTTTTTTTTTCAAAAAAAAATTTAAAATTTTCAAAATTTTAAAATTCAAAAAAAATTTAAATTTATTCAGTAAAAGATTTTATTAAATTTATTTATTAAATAACATTTATTAAAATTATTCAAATATTAGTTTGAATTAATCAAACAAACAAATTAAAATTGAATTCCTACTCTACAAGCTTAGTAGGTGTATGAACTCATCAGCTGATCATAACTAGGTCAAGTCCCAAACCCTTGACCTACATATGTTATGTATGATTTTTGAAAACACTTTAAATATCTGTAATATCCTACCTTGAAATACAAAACATAGTAACATAAAATATTTATAATAAACAAAATATTAATATAAATAATAATCAAATTGGCATTTAAATTATTTAAAACAAACAATTCTTGGCTTTACATTATTTTCAAATTTTATCAAAATTCTGTCACTGGTGAAAAAAAAATAAACAATTGCATATTCTTTATCATGAATCTCTCTGCCTTTTCAACAATCTTACCTTAATATACTGTGGGTGATGTAAATTATTTATTCTCGTTTTTCTGTATGAGATTTCTATACATATATAAACTTTCTCCCTCTGACTCTAATATTTATCAACTCAATTCCCATGACACCCAACTCTATCAAAAATATCTACTAATCAGGACATTCTAAACCCCAACTTACCATTTAACTCAAAACGCCGCCTTCTCTACATATATAAAAAAAAAAATACTCTCTAACCCTTTGTACATAGGATACGTGTTTCCTTCCCAAAACTCATTCCCTTATCTGGCGGCCCGGATTCTACCTAAGGCGGCCCCTCCTCACTAAAATCTATTCTAATCCCGTCCCAACCCTTGTTGCGGACTCCCCAACTACACTACCCCCTAATACAAAATTGCCATCCCCAAAAAATCTCAATCTCATTTCATTACCACAAATACAACAAAATAATCTCATTAATTATGAACATAAATATATATCATTCAAAACTCTACATAAATTCCCCACAACTGTGTCAACCTTAATACTTCACCAACCTCTATAACATACATTAACTCAAAAACAACAGTACATTATATTCATCTCCACTATTTCACATTCAACTTTTAATTCAATTTGGACAGATCTACATGTCCCATAAAACACTTATCACCCATGAATTATCTTTTATTAATTTGCATACTCTTTTTATCTTTACTTCAAAATATCTGTAGTACACTAAACATTAATTACTTGTAACATTTATAAACCAATATACCAGTGACATGGTATTGTTGATCAGCCGATATCCTAACATAAAAAAAAACACAATGAAATTACATCTTAAAATTGAACAAATTACATGGAAGATACATTATCAACACTTACTTCTATTATGTTGATTGCCTGCCAGGCGCCTAATGATTGGCTTAAAAAAATTACACACATAATGAAAATACATTTTATCAACAACTATATCTAACACACAACAATAAAATGATACCTTTCAAATTATAGTATGAACCTTATTTTACGAGTCTGAGCATATAATTATGTGGACAGAGCACAAGCATTTTTTAATTGGATTAAACTTTGAATACGCAAAAACTTTTGTCATAAAATTTTAAATTCGTGACTCCTTTACGTCACCTCCCAGCCACACACACTATTTCAGGTTATGGAGGACTGTCTCGCCCTTTCGCTTCCACAGAGACTGTATATTTTGGAGCAGGTTTTTACCTCTCCGTGTCTCTGCTTCCGCTGTCAAGTTAAAATTGGTGAACATCATCATGTTCTCGTTACTAATCATGCACCCTTAAAAACGGATCTACCACCTGTCTTGCTGTTCCTTCTCGAACAGAGTGGCAGCCGCTGTTCCATAGTTTGGTGATTCCCCTTTTTATTACCCCCCATCAATTTCAAAATATACCTTTACAACGATAACAGCTATGGCCAGTTATGGTCAGCGCGTAATCGTAATGTGCCCCAACCATAGCTGTTAAAGCTAAACCAATTCCACGGTCAGGGTTCGGTGAGGCCGTGACCGCCCAAAAATTTGGGGAATCACAAGTAAAATATCTTTCGTAACATTAAACTTAAGAATTTATATTTAAATGACCATACTAATTTAGATGGGGTTTTAACCCACTTTATATGGAAGCTTAACCATTATTAACATAAAATAATTAATACAAAATCTACAACCTTCCCCCATAGCAGTTCCACACTACACTGTTATGATACATCACATAACACAATACACAAATAGCAATAAACCTGGATTATTAGCATACATCAAACAAACAATTCTCTTTTAAATAATTTATATAAAAATTTATAAACATTATTATTTAAAATTTTTCATTAACTCTTTTTATTTATCATCATGATGAATTTATCCTGTGTAATCAGATTTTCAAAAATTCTAAATTTATTATTAACATATTTTTAATCATTATGTTCCACAAAATAAACCATTTACCATTTATTTACTTATTAATTATTATTAAATCAAAATCTCACCAAACAATTTAATTACCTTATAAAATTCAAACACAATATTCAATCACACTATCTACACATCTCCACTTATTTAATTCAATTTATTATTAAAATTAAATATTCATTTGATTATTAAAATAACATATCTCAATTATTATCAACATTCTACAAATCATTAACTATTGTCTTCGTAATTATTTTGTTATTTAATTAGAGTGCAAAAATATTAATAATATTATTATTATTAATACAACATTTTCTAAAACATATACACATTACATTTCACAATACACACAAATGAATTCAATATTATTTACAAAATATACGTCAAAATTGTTCAAGTGTATCTCACTTCAGATGTCCAAATCAGCAAGGTCATTACCAGAAATTTATAAAATTCAAACAAGGTCTATACACTGATATTCTAGTTCAGCCACCATCGTCAAAAATTAATCTTGGTTCTAAATAACACTTTTGCTTTTTATTTACAAACAAATGGTTACTTTGTGTGTCATAACCAGAACAACCAAATTCACTCATTTTACCAGAATACTCATTAAACCAGTCTACGTTAGGTATTTTTGTTAAGTCTCCGTCATTACATTCATTCACTATCGGTCTAATTATTTTTATCAAATCATTGTAATCATTATTATTCAAATATATTTCTAAGCCTTCTTTCCATTCATCATACTTTCTATTCAAATTATACAATTCTGTTACATACCATTCTCTATTTACCTCTCTCTCTTCATAACACCACATCACACTCTCACAATTATTCCGGACAGATGGTACACAATTACTCCACAAAAATAAACACCTCAATTCATCTACCAATACGGGACTCTTGCCCTTCAACCACAACACTTGTGGACTCAATAAATCATCATAAACATCATAAATAATAAAGGGAAAATTTGTCCTCTGTCCCCACTCTACTACAACATTATTTCTCCACTCTCTCTCTAACTCATTAACACACATTAACATCTCATAATCACTACCTTCCACCAACTCATCAGTACTCTCATTCTTTATTTTTACCGTATCAGTTTCCGATACTAATTCTTCAAATACATTACTATTATTCTCATTATTTTCAACATTATTGTTATCATTTATTAACTCTTTCTCTGGTATCATATTTTTACATTTGTCATTACAATTTTCATTTGTTTTATTTTTCTCTGTCCTCATCACATGTACTCCCATTCGCTCCACACTCTGTTCTAATTTATTCAAACTGGATCTTATCGTTTCATTAGTACTTTCTACACATTTACTCATTTCTTGTATTTCATTTTTTAACTCGTGAAACTTGACATTGGAATCACTTTGTTGCTCTTTATAATTGCTATTTATATTTTCAGACATGGTTTTCATAGCAATTTGTTGCTCTTTATAATTGCTATTTATATTTTCAGACATGGTTTTCATTAGATTAAACAGATCGTCCATCGACAACCCTTTAGTTCGTGTTGTCGACGGAGTAGATTGCTCTGCTATATTTCCGTCAGTGAAGCCGACTTCTTTACTATCAATTCTACTTTCCCTATCTAATTTCGGGGTTATTTGAATCCCTGAATCTTCATTTATTTTACTTTGATCTGTTATACTTATTTCTGCTTCACTCTGACTCACACTTGGAGTCGAGTGTGTTTCATAGTTACTAACGTTTGAGTCGTCGAAAACTTCGACACTCATTTTATTTACGTCAGTTTCGTTATTTGACATTTTATATTATTGATATAAATGAAATTATATAAATTGCTTAAATAGAATAATTAATTAAATAAAATAAAATAAATACAGTAATTATTTAAATTTTGTAATCTACCGTTAGGTTACTAAGCTAACCTAGAACATGCTTGTATCCATATCGATGCGGAATCCAATTAATTAATTATAATTAATTATATTCGTCCCTGTTCGGGCGCCATTGTGACTTACCGATCAATCACATATATTATTATTATTATATTTCCAATTAATTTGTTACTTACCGTTACGAAAGCTTACAGGGTCCCAGGATTCGTTCACATGTACCTAGATACAAACATGGTCTGTGGGTTATGCTAAGTACTGACACAACTCATTTTAGAAGAGAATTTCCATTTAATGTTTTACTATTACTTGAGTGAAATTAAGAACATACTTTTAATACATACATATTCAGGTGTTGTGCAACACGTGACTCTGTTATAATCTGACTTACAATCTACGGCTTACCTTATTTTATACCATTCAGACTGCCCAGCCTGCATTTTTTTACACACACACACACACAAAATATTAACAAACCCCTTAACATTTTTTATAAATTCATTTTTGTATCGGTAACACCTCACTGTCGCGATTCTGGCCAAACACGTGGATTCCGTTCGCCCGATTCGTTGCCCGTTAACTTGTCTATTTATAACTTCGTTTCCTCAGTTAACCAATGTAGTAAGTCTATTATCTATTAATTCCTTGGGTCCCGGTCGGTGTTAAAACGGTATTATACTGATTTTCATATTTTTTGAAGTTCATCCGACCGGGCCCGCACAACACGATCAGCGTCTCTAGGTGAACTCTGTACCTCGTGGACTATATGGCGTCTCTCAGTTCCCCACTCCGGGAGCATTTTAGTCAAGACGACGGACATCAATGCCTTCCAGTTAGTCGTCCCAGTTTCGACTCATACTAGTCATGTAGTTGTTGGAGTGACGATAGCAGACGATTTCAACTAGGCACTGGCTAATGTCATAAAAGTGGGTGGGACTTAAAACAGTGCTTCCGGGGGATCTTGAAGAAAACGACAAATATTATTCTCTCTAGCCATCTTGGTTTTTTGTTAGAGCGTCCTTTGAGCGTGATTGAGCAGTTGCGTATGTGCGCTGCCACACACAGGTACAAAGTTCTCAGAATTTTGTGGAGGTGCAGATGCTCCGCCGCATTCCTCAACAACAACTGCGCCTTACTGCTTTGTTTCGAACTGTTTCTTAACACTGTTCTGTTGTACGGACAAATACGTTGCACAATACAATTATTTCGCAATGTTTTTATAAAGCTCCCGACCGAAAACGAACTGAATAAAAATATATAAATGCCCCAAACGGTTAAAACAAAAAAAACCCAAAAATTGACCCGCTACAATTCTTGTCCCTCATCTAGTCTTCACTCTTCTGGTCTTCCTTCCGTTCTTGGGTAAACCAAGGTACTTGGTGTTATCACGACTGAGGTTTAGTTTGGAGTATTTAATTTATTCACTGTGGCTTTATTCTTCTATATAGGTTTCAGGGTATTGTTTTCTTCCTGTTCACAAACTTTATTCTTCCCTCTTCTTGTTTTTGGGGTATTTTGGTATTCACCACCCTTTAATTGAGTCTCTTTTTTCTTTGATATGGTCTTATATAACTGGTTTACTGCTCTGAGCTTCCTGGGTAACTTACTGATATTATACTATGAGTTGATGAGTTGCTTCGATACTTTCTTTGGTTTTTAAAACAGTGGTTTTTATATATAATGTAGTGAAGATTTTTATTTTATTGTGGTTCATTCCTCTGATTTATTTAAATGTCATTCAATATTATTATAACATTTGTTGGTGTAATTAAACTTTATGATTTCACATGACTTAAAATGTAGTGGATTTTCTGTCACGCTACACATTGTATGTAATACCGTTGATTAATTCATGGAAATTTCAATATTACAGACTCAATAAACAAATCCTTTTACATTCTGGAAACATTCTCCTAATTCCGATGCAATTTGAATTTCTTTCCCTTTTTTAATAATTTTAACAAAGGTTGTGTCGTCTGGGCGTACCTGTCTGTGAAACGGTTGTAAAAATTGGTTAATCCGAGGAATCCCTTCAATTGTTTCTGATTCCGTGGCATAGGGAAATTTCTGATCGCAGCAATTTTTTTGTCCGTCGCGAGTATCCCATTTGTTGTTAGGCGGTAACCTAAATAAGATATCTCCTGCCGGAAGAACTGAGATTTTTCTAAATTAATCGTGAGATTCACTCTACGTAAGTTTGATAATAATAATTCTAAATGCAATAAATGAGTTTTGATGTTGTCGGAGTAACATAAACAATCATCCACATAAATTATGGTGTTCCTCTTTACATCGTCGTCCAGTACCCTGTCCAAACCTCGAGTCAACGCTGCTGAACTGGTGCTGAGTCCAAATGGTGTTACGGTGAAACGATAGCACTTTCCATCGTAGATGAATGCAGTGTAATCTCGGCATGAATTTTTTAATGGGACTTGGCAGAAGCTGCTGGTCAGGTCGACCGTCGATAAGTATCGCATCTCCCCGAACCTTGCTAATATTTCTTGGATTGGTAGAGCCCCTTCGTAGTCAGGTACTGTCACACTATTTACCTTTCTAGCGTCTAGGCACAGCCTCACTTTCCCGTCTTTCTTGATAACAGTCACCAGCGAGTTGACATATGGGCTACTACAATTCTCGATGACCCCATATCTTACCATCTTTTCAATTTCCATGTCTACCTTTTCCTTATAAGTTATTGGCACAGGCCATCCTCTCTGAAAGTACGGTGTTTGATCGGTTACTCTAAACTCTTGTTCGTAACACTTCATTCTCCCCGGGTGCTCTCTAAATAAACTCTTGTTCCTTATCAGGATGTCCTTGAGATCCTGTAATGCTTTTTTATCTGCGCACTCGATACTATCGATCTTGTCATTTATCTTCAGTTCGATGACTTCATCTTCCTCTTCTTCTACCATCTCCATGTGCATGATAGGCACCACCAGCTCCCGCTCACCCGTTTGATCCTTGAACTCGACGATTCCCTTGTTAACATCAATAATACATCCTTCTTCCTGGAGGAAACTTATGCCTAAAATACATGGTCTCACTAATTCTGGAATAATTAAAAATACGCATTCCATCTTAACCTCATTAATATAACTATCACATAATATCTGTTTTCTAATTAATTTTGACCTTTTACCTACAGCGCTTACGATTAATGTATTGGTCATCGATAATTCCTCATAAGGTATCAGGTGTTGTTTGTTTTGTTGATACCACGTTTCAGATAGGCCATTTACCGCGCTACTGGTGTCGAGTAGTGCTGAGACCGTGATATTTCCGTTAATCTTAATAGTAATTTCGGGAATTTCAACATGCGTTGAATACCCTCTTCTTTGTCGTCACATAACAAGTCATGTCGTAAATCAGGTAGTAGTACGTTAATTCTGTCATGTTATGTTTGCGTTGTCGCAGCAGCTATCTCTCCTCGTAAATATTTTAATTTTTTTTTTCACCCTCCATCCTTCCTGCGGATGAGGTCAATGCCTTATTATTTGTAAACTCAGTCGTATTTACTGTATGTCGGTCGACGGGTTTGACAAATGGCTTTTTACCGTCTCTTTCTACCCACCCAGGTCTCAGCGAAAATCCTTTGTTGTGTGTAACTGTGTTACTCGGTGTTGTGTCAACCCCTCTTGGAATCACTTTCTCCTGATTCGGTGCGTAACCAAACTCTCTGTTCCGGCGATTTTGAATGTTTGAATATTCTACTATTAAAGATTCAAAATTTTGAATCGCATTGACGCCCCGCGTCACTACGGCTACTTCGAAATCACGTCCAAAATGACGGGCTAATTTTTTGATCAGTTGGCGGTCAGTTATGGCCAGTGTTAACTGTCTACTTTCAAGTAAGAGCCTCTCCATATATTGTACTGGATTAAGTCCACTGCGCCAGTTGTATCAGCCGAATTCCAGATTATCACGTATCGTGTCTTGTTTTTCTTACCCCCAATACTTCTGGATGAATGCTTCCTTGAATTCTTCGAAGTTACTGACCTGGTTGCGGATTACCCTCCACCAGACCTCTGCATCAGCTTCTAAATGTCTTCCTATCCATTTAATGTTGTCACTCGGGTAGTGTTGCTCTTGAAGTTCTGATAATTCTTTTAGAAACTCCATGGGGTATCTCTGTCGCCTCCATTGTATTTTAGTTCATTATGTGGCGTTCCGTTTATACGATTTCCTGGTATACCTTCGACGCCTGCTAATTGCCGTTGCAATCTCTCCTGATTTTCTTTCATTTTAGCTAAGTGACCTTTCAATTCTTCCAGTCGCGTGACTCTCTCTCTGTCAGTTTCTTCTGTAGATCGCTGTCTCCCGTCTACTTCCATCATTTTCTGTTTGAGCACGTTGATCGTCTCTCCATGTTCCTTATGTTGTAGTTGCAAACTCTTTTTATTTCTTTCTTCAATTCTTCATTCTTCTTACCAGCATCTTTGATGTGTGAGTCGACTTTACTGTCCATCTTCTCCATTCTCATCAAGGTGTTATCGCCCCTTGCTATTCTTGATGATCTACTTCACGTAATCTTTTATTCTCCGCAGTCTGTCCTTTGAGTTCATTACTCAGCTCCTTCACTGCACTCTCCATTTTCTCTTGTAATTCGTTAAATTTATTCTCCCATTTCTTGTTGTGTTCCCGCAGTTCGTTCTTTAGCTGTCTGAATTGTTCTGCTTGTTTATCTAATTTCTCATCTTGTTTATCTAACTTCTCATCTTGTTTATCTAATTTCTCGTTAATTTCGTCTCTGTGTTTATCTGATTTTTCATCTTGTCTCTCGAATTGCTGTTTGATGAAATCCATCAGCATCTGAAATTCATTCTCTCTGGGTTGTGACATTTGTCCCCGCGCCCTGGTAATTTCGACCTCGGTACTACTGTCCTGGGTAATTGGTGTGTCTTCCTCTGATCCTACTATGCCTAATTGGTTGTTAATATCAAATTCGATACTGTCGGAATTGTCTGCCATTCTCGCTCTACTCCGTGTTATCATTCAAGCTAACTACTTTCACTAGTTTACACTACTCTTAACGTACTTATATACTACACCACTGCCTGCACTCAGCCTTTAGTGAATTTAATTTGAATTAACTATTGAATCAAATTACTCACGCTTCGCGTTGGGCGCCATGTTATGTAATGCGAATGTATGCATTATATTTAAGTAATATAATAATTAATATGATTAACTATTTAATTGACAAAGTAATTAATTAAAAACTGTGTAAAATTGTAAATTTTGTTATGCTGTTATACGTATGCATATTCTTCTGATTAATAAGGAGTAATTAAGTGACTGTTTATTAATTATCAAAAGGTGTATCAAATAATACAAAGTTATGCGGATCTGGGTTCTCAAAACATGTTTATTATAATCATGCACTTATCATCTAACCTTACACATACAAAATACATATATTCCTGCAAATGATACATAAAACAAACAATTCCCTCCTTAGTTGGGGATATATCCTGAAATAGAACACATACATAAAATACACATCATAAAATTTACAGTATTACTACTTCTATTTCTACACATTTTTCTTTTTACGTTTAATGTATTCATACACCAGATTTATGGTCCGCTTTGATTAATATGTTTACTAGATTGAATTTTTCTTTTATTAAGACTATGTTTTTCTCAAGCTGGTTTCTTTGTAAGTTACAGGTCAGTGGTTTTTCTACGTTAACATAATATATGAAATTTTACTTGATATTGAGTATCCATAGTGCGTTGGCTAAACTCTGAATTTCCCATCCTCGTTCCAGCGCTGCCGTTATCACTTGGTGTTTAAAATGTTGTTGATCAGAATACAGTCGTTTCCACCTTCCACGACTGTCCCGCACTCCTGCGTCATTACGTCACCAAAATCTCACTCAAAGATCAGATTGTACATACTGCGAGTCGCTTATAATTTCACTTATTTATTCAAAGTTCCCGCATTCAAGTAATTATATCGATTGACCTTGATACAGTTTGTATCTAGTTCATACAAGCATCGCATACATTGTCCTTGTTTATGTATACATATCACTTCGACTCCGTTTACAAATCGTTTATGGCACTGAGTTTACAATTCATCGGTTAATGTTATACCAAATAATACACTTATAAATTGTTTATGTTTAAAACAAAACGTCCGTATTATACATTGTTAGTTAATGTTCTAAGTCTCTTTGTATTCGAAACACGAATGGTAACACTGAATTTACAACTTTTAGAAGATTCTCATTTAAAAAACTCTATTTAAACGACTGTCACTTTTAGAAGATGAGTTCACAACTTTCTTAAGAAGACTTCACGACTCTACAAAAAAAACTTCTTTTTTCCTCTTGGCGAACACTATCTTTTATAATCTTCGTTCCCACCAAGCTACTTCATACTTTTATGTCCAACCCCTATAGCTGTGTCTTATTGGCTTCTGGTCCTAAGTTCCAGATAATTCTTCTCCCAACATCTCGAATTCCGGAGAAAACTCCACCCAACGTCTTGAGTCGTTTCCACCACCTTCAGATGATTCGTTCTCTGGTTTCATCACCATGGAGACGTAGTCTAGATGTCCAACCCCTTGCCAATCCTCAGCTTCCTATAGGTCGACACTAGTTCACGTAGTCACCCCCAAACTCTGGTTAAACTCTCCTCCTACGCGATTCCATGAAAAAGCAATATTCTCGCCTGTCGATCAATCCTTTCAGTAGTCTTACTGTTCAAGCAATAAATTTTCATCTTCTTGACACCTCTCTACTGCCAGCATGTCGAATCGTGGTATTGTACTAGTGTTTTCTCGCTACATCTTCTCTGCTAACAAGCATTATTTCTTTTCAAGAGTTACTTGGATCCCAGCTGTGTGTGACCTCGTTATTTCTTTGTTTCGTATTCTTCTCAATTGCTTCATTCCTTGAGTTCTCATCTACCTTTTTAAACGGTGTCGTCGTATTGTCTCATATACTTATTACCAACAATACTATCGACTATGTACAAAGTATTTCTAAGTAAGCTATGTGCTGGTCATTTCATTGTTACATTTCCGTTCGAAACAATGCAGCACGCTTCACCCTATTCGCTTTGGCTATACTTATTGTCCTTTGTTCATGTCGAGCAAGGCATAGATCAGTTGTCTGTCAACCCATTTCTTTGAACGACTGTTGCTGCTAGCGTACACATTCATCAATGCTGTGACAGCCAACGCCTGCCCTTGTGTGTCCACATCAGTCCCAAATTTTCAAAAAAAAATCTAGCGTTACACATCTGTGCTTTCCGTTTCCATACTTTCATCATCATCTAGCAGCTTCTTCCATGATTTGGGAATTGTTGAAGCCGTTACGTCAGCCCAGGCCCTTGCAACCCAATAAGCAACATCCTTTACATTGATGCGTTTCAATTTGTCAATCATGTCTTGTTCTTCTTCAATTTCTTCTATCACTGTGGAGAGTAGCTTCCTGCGATAGTTCCGTTTTATCGTTTCCAAAACGCCCTGATCCATAGGTTGGCACATGGCGGTTACATTGGGGGGCAGAAACATTGCCTTAATGTCACCATATTGAAGCTCCCCTGCATCAGGGTGTGTTGGAGCATTATCTACCAACAAAACTGCTTTTCTGGCTAAATTATTTTCTTTCAAAATCTTCTCTGTTGAAGGAATGAATTCCTTAAAAAACCAGTCTTTGAAAATTTCACTGCTCATCCATGCGCTTTTCTGACTGTAGTATTTTACAGGAAGAGCGTTTTTTGAAACTGTTTTAAAGGCTCTAGGATTTTTGGACTTTCCAATCATTGCAAGGTCCATTTTGAGGTTTGCTGTATCATTGCTGTATGCTAAAATTGTCAGCCTTTCCTTACTACGCTTGTAGCCAGTGGCTGCCGCTTCAGTTCTGGCTCCAAGACTTACTAGGTAACATTTTGTAATTAAGGCCTGACTCATCACAGTTAAATATCTGATCACCCGTTAGGCTTTCAGTTTCAATAAATTCCTGAAATCTTTTCTTGAATGCTTCCATTTCTTCAAAATTCGATGATAGTTTTTCACCACAAACACTTAACTGACGGATACCGTAGCGTTTCTTCCATCGGTCGAGCCAACCGACACTTGCTGTGAATCTGGGTCCCCTTCATTGAATTCATTATGAAAATGCAACGCCTTTTGCTGTAAATTAGGCCCTAAAATAGGCACACCTTTGTCCCTGAACTATGTAAACCGAACATACAAAGCTTCACTAACTTTTTCATAGTCACATTTTTTCATAGTTTTTCTTTCTTTTAATGCACCCTCCGTAACTCTTGATGCACACCATTTTTCTATTTCTATTTGTTTTCTTTCCAGTCTCCTACTGTTACCCGTCTAACACCAAAGTTGTCAGCTACCTTCTGCATTGTCTCTCCCTTGTCCAGTCTCTTGATTGCCTCAAGTTTTTGTTCCATCGATACAACAACTTTCTTTCTTTTCATCGCTATACTTGTATAAATTTAAACTTTTAAACAACACAACAATGTTTGTCAAATTAACACACACAGACACATACGCATGTAACAGACGATAAACCGATCCGCGTACAATGATAAACTGCACTGCACTGAGTAGTGAGTTGTGACAGTGAGTGAGTGAGGGTGGGGCGAATGACAGACACATGAGTGTAGGCTGTACAGTCGGGGTAACTAATTAGCTGCGGTAGAGTCGGGAGCAACAAAAAATAGACTACGCTCACGCTCGCAACTTGCAGTTCTTGTTGCTGATTAATGCATTTTTTGTTGTTTTTTTTTTGCGGTGGGATGTCGGATAATACGGAATGTCGGATAAGCGAAGGTCGGATAAACGAGACTCTACTGTATATCAAATCAAAGAGCTGATGGAAAGTTTGGAATTTTTTCTAACTGCCATGTATTAAGAAAACGCAGTCCTGACCCCCCCCCCCCCCGTGCCTTCAACAGGTTAACTTCCGATCACTGATCAGAGTGTGTCAGCTCTTTTTCAGTGCCACCGCCCTCTCCAATCAGAGTCATTGTTGTCTGTTACTTCAAGGTTGTAGTATGTTCTTAGTGCTTGACATATTGTGGTTATATTTTGTGATGTCCTTCCTGAATATTGTTTTAAAACATAGTCGGTTAAGTTTTGCATATTTTTTTAACTTGTTTTCAGTATTTTATTTAAAATATGGACAGTATAGTAGGATCTTCTGGCCTTGGTAAATGGGGCCTCTTAGTGAAAGACAAAATGTATCAGAGAAAAAAAACATCAAAGATGTCTGAGTCTAAACAGTGCAGTGTTTAGAGGAAAGTGACAATAACATGACAACTTTAACCTCAATCTTGACTGTGACAAGTGAGGTGAAGATGACATCCTCAAGCACCAAGGATGAAGATGTGGCTTTTCTTGTCTCTGATATTCAAGATCTAACACAAACAAATGCAATTCAAATAAATCAGACTCCATAAGCTGCTTACAAACAATTTGGTGAGATACAAGTAAGTTGAGAAATTTTCCATTTATAAAGTAGAAGAAATGCCAACTCCATGAGGAAGAAAACTGATACATTTTTTGAAATGATTTTAGATGACTTGCAAGTAATTTCAGAGCAAACAAATGAATAAGCAGTAGATGTTTTATATAATCCACAAACAAGTGAAAAATCTTGTATTATTGACTAGAAAGATATTACCGTGAATGACATGAAGATTTTTATAGCTTTGTTGCTTGATACTGAACAAATTTCTTTAAGTCATCTTATTGGTTACTGGAAAATTTACCCAATTTTTGCTAACCTGTATTTAGAAAATTTATTTAATGAAATAGGTTTCCCCTTATTTAAAGGAGAAATTTTACATCTACAGAAATAGGTGTCACAGTCAGTTAGGAAGGATGAGATCTGTTGTAGACTTTTCAATACTAAAATGAAAACTATTTATTATCCAGGTAAAGTATCATTGTGTGAAGTGATAACGCTCTAGCTGGCCACCTGCAATTTTAACAGTACATGAAAAAAATTGAAACCTGGTAGTCGTGGGACTAGCGGTAGACATGGAATCATGGGCAGACTTGTGCTTTGGGAAGGAATGAAGGGTTGGTTAAATAAACAGCTACATAAGTTTCAATGTGTTTTATTTATTCAGAATTTTCAGAATTTACAGAGTCACCTAACGCTAGTTGATGGAATATGGAGCGATGGTAGCTGAAGTATGATACGAATATCTGGGCGAAGAGTTGCATGTTGCGACTGAACGTCAGGTCTATGCTCATGTTTCTGAGTGTAGTTGATGGTAAGCTATGGAGTTGTAGGCCGTACTCGTCGTTGATGTCCTGTAGTAGGTTCTCGTGATCGGGTGCATGCTTGTTGAAGTCACCGCAGAGCATTGGTGTAGTCACGTCGGCGATCATCTTAGGGATCACTTTACTGATGGACTTGCCATATCTGCCGAGCCCACGATGTATAAGATACAAGACTTCGGTGTCGGGCGATCCAGGGTGTATGTAGTCTCTGACTAGAACGAATTTGTACATGTTCTGGTAAGTGATCTCCACGGCTGTGATGTCGCCGGCGATGTCTCGTGTCTTGTCAGGAGGTTGGATAGTTAGAGGGTTACAAGTGCTCGTGCTCTCAACGCTGTGGTAGATGGCCACGCCGGAGGCCTTTCGTTTCGTTTTCTTAGAGTGGCGAGGCATGGCAGTGTTCTCTTGAGCTACCAATGTTGGTCCAATGTTGTCGAAGCACAAGTTATTAATGTTCTCATCGTCTGTTTTCTTGCTAGCTAGCCGTACACTCGATCTGAGTCGCTTTGGGGACACGCCGGATGACCCAGGTATCGGAGATGCGGGCCACTTGGGCGCTGACGGGGTTTCGTCAATCTTCAAATGGGTGCCATTTTCTAAGTTCTCGGCCGATTTCTTTGATTTTAGTCTCAAACGATAGGCCTGTTGATGCTCTGCTTAGGATTTGCCGGTTTTCTATTTGAAATTTTTGGTTCGAGTTTTATCGCGATTTTTAGGTCGAGGCATTTCAAATTTTTGAGTTCAAATGTTGTTATTATTTTCTGTGAGTGCTTCTGGTACTCGGAATTTGTTTTATTAGAGAGATTTAGCTCTGAGGATTACAACGCACTTTGTATTTTCGCGATCGGACTTGTAGTTCCCGAGATATTTAAGTTTTAGTGGAGCAATTTAGAAATTTTCGGCACAAAAACACCCTCACGCAGACAAAGCCTAGAGGCGACTGATGTCAGTTGTCAAAATTCTCAGTACTATTGTTGGAAGGGGGCCGAGTGACTCGATCACCTGACACCTGGTTTGCTGGGATTGGTTGAGCGGTTCGTGAGATAGTGGTATGCCGAAAGTACATTTGAAACATAACGGTCGATTTTTGCGAAACGTGCGAGTAAGACATTACATAGCTATGGATTCCATGTCAATAAGTACCATAAATATGGTAACATACTATACATGCTTACGCAATCAAATGATTTTTGACATTCAAATTTCATGAGTATGAAGGCTCCTCAGATGTATATAGTAGTTGGCATGGACGTAGCCAGGATTTTGGATAGGGGGGGGCAGAGGACTAAAGGGTTACTTAAAAAGCGCCAGGGGGGGGAATAAGCAAATTGTTTCGTCTCGGTATGTTATTAAGGCTCGTCAGTATAACTATGGCATACCTATTATAGGAATCTAAGCTAAAAAGAAGTTTTTAAAATTAATCCAAAAGGGAATTTAAAAAAGTTTTACTCTATTGATCCAAAGCAGTGATTGTCAGATCTATTTAAAAGACTTTTATGTTACTTTATTTGTGAGTTACCTCTCACATAAAATTTTTTTTTATTAGCTACTTTTTAGTAACACGCACCGTATCGAGTTAAAAATTAAATTTTTCCTTTATTTAAAAACTTTAGGAATTTTTTCTCTGGAATGAAGAATACTACGAAGAAATGTTTCAGATTTAACCATTGTAGTGCACACTTAGTTTTGATATATTTTACTTTCGTGGCTGTACTAGGCACTGTTATATTCTTGGGCGATTACTTCTATTTGGTCGTTAAGAGGGTACCCTAGATTGTCAATATATACCGCAAGAAGTTCAAAAATATTTTAATTCAAGGGGTAAAATTAAAGGTTGGAACACTTGATCCAAGAAAAGATGTTCTGGGGTGTCTGAGACCCCAAGATGCTATAAGGGTTAAATAATCACCAAAAGTCACAAATAATAATGTGATTTTAATTCAAACGTGGCAACAATGAAAAAACAGAGTTACGTACAAATACCGTGATGAATGAAAAAATTAAAGTTTTATAGTATGGTATGATATAAAATTAGTATAGTACAGTATAATTTTATACAATTATATATTTTTAAAACAATATTAGTTTTTCGTATGCAAACTAGCAAAGGATATATTATCACAAAGTATTAAACTAAAACATGTTACTAAAATAACTTACTAAATTAAGTTAAACTAAAATAAAAACTAAATCAAATAACTAAAAAATGTTAAACTAAAATATGTTTTCTTGGATTTTCAGAAAACCTTTTCAGCACTTCCTTCTCCAATTGCTCCTTTTTTTCTAAAGCAGTTTTTCTGTGGACACTCATTAAGCATAGTCCATTGAGACGCTCCCCTGTCATCGTCGACCTAAGCCAGGTCTTTACTCTCCGCAACGTACTAAACGACCGCTCTACAGTACAAGTGGTGCAAGGGAGAGTAATAGAGATAAGCAGCGCTTTTTTTGTGGCCGGGTAAAAGATTTCAGCCTCTTTTACTAGATCTGCTATTGTCAGTTTTTTTAGCTGCTCTTTATTGAGTTTCTTCTTCTCTCACATAGTGTACCATAATTCAACTTCGGAGGCAACATCTTTTAAGTTACAAAAATCTGAGAGCTCCTTGACTTTTATTTTAAAGTCTTTCATGGTTATCTCGAGCATAATTAATGGGTGTAGAGACAAAATTGAAAAGGCAGGTGAGTGTTCATCTGAAAAACGTGCCTCCAGTGAAGAAACTAATGAATCCAAGTAAGGAATTACCAAGGATCTGTTCCAGTACTCTAAAGGACTGGAAGCTGGAGGATTGGAGCGATGTTTTTGTTTTTGAATAGATCTTGGGACTGTCAATTCCACTCTAACATCTTTGGTAATCTCGTCGACACCATTTACAAGCTCTGTAGTAACTTTCTGTGCATCACTACAATGAGTTGTTATCACTCCAAGGATCCGTTTGATGTGTTTTGAGCATTGGACCAGGTCCAGGGTTTTAAACTATTGATGTGTCCTGTAGGTACTGCGGATGAAGTGAGGTCTCTGATGAGGTTAGACTATATTTAAATAAAGACGGAAACTAAAAAGAAGCTTGCAAAGCCGAGTTGAGCTATAACGCGACTGGTCTGTTCACCAGGAAAATGGCGGATGCTTTAAAACTAGGGACTTACAAAAGCGGGAAGTTCAAAACTGTAAATTAACTATATATGTTTCTTTAATTCTTTAAAGTAAAGTAAGGATAACTGTCCATCACTGCTCCTGTTCTAGCACTCCTCGCATGCGTTTTTTATCTACTTTTATTTTATATTTTTTACTTTGTAACTTGATCTAGGGGGGGCAGCTGCCCCTCCCTGCCCCCCCTTGGCTACGCCCCTGCTAATTGGTCATGTAGAAAAAATGTTCTTCATTTACCTGAGGAGAAACAAGGCAATGAACAACAGTATATTTAGATAATTTTTATAACAGTGTTGACTTAGCCATCAAGCTACTGGAACAAGACACACGCTGTACCAGAACATTGTGAGAAGATAGAAAAGGGAAGTAAAGTTCACCAAAGAGAAGTAATGATTCCAAAAACTAAAGTGGGGAGAAAATAAATCTTTATTTTTCAGTGGCATACATGTTGGCAAATAGCATGACAAGCGTAATGTTCATTACATCAGTACAGAGTCTGAAAATGAAATTGCTGTTTTGAGAAACACAAGGGATCCTACAGATGCCTGAAGTTATTATAGGTTACAATAAGCTTGGTCTTACAGGTTATTATAAGACCAAATGACGTTATATTACCCTTGTATCAGAAAGACAATTTGTTGGTATAAAAAACTGTTTGTACATTATTACTGATGACCAATGTATACTACTTGCACAACAAGTATACACAGTGTGCATGTTTGTATGAATTTAGATTAGATATAATCATGAACTTATTACCTTCTTGTGTTATGCCAAGTGTTCATCCTGTCTTTAGAAATGCCAATGATATAATTAGTAAAACTTATAATACTGTAAAAGAGGTGAAAGGATTATGTGAATCAAAGAGGATAAGCAGAAAAGAGTGCAAAGTATGCACAAAAAAAGTAGGAAACAAACTGTTATGAATGCAAAGCCTGCTCTGAAAAACTTGGATTTTGTTTAGTGTTTTGAAATGTCATAAGAATGTAGTTATTTCACAAATGGTTTTTAATAACTGTTTTTGCTTTTATTATTATTTTTCCTGATATATGGATTCTCTTCAATGAGAGTGGTTGACATCAAGGAAAAACTTTCTATAATGACGTCGGTCAGAGTACATTATTATTACTTTTCTCAAGGCAAAAATTTGCAAGAAAAGATTTTTACAGGCATTGTGTATAGAGCTGAACACATAATGATAAAAAAAATTGCTAAAACCATTTTGGCCTCTAAGTTGCACCATTGAAGATTTTTGACAGTTAACCTGTTAAAAACATTAGAGGAAACAAAAAACCACACAAAACTGATAGGTAACTTTAACAGTCTACAATAAATTTTGTTAACCATAAGCATATTTACTAATTTTTTTTTACATTGCCTTCAAGTTGTATTCGACTTTTCACACCACCTAGCTCTGAGCTTTGTAGGAGGGAGCTTTTGATGCCTTTGGGGACCTCCTGTATTTTGTGGCTTATATTCCCCTATTGATAAAAATAAAGTCTATTAGTATGTATTTTTTAATTCCATTACTTTGTCTATTTCTGTTAGAAGCTGGTAATTTTTTTTTTGTACTATTGTCGTGACTGAGCGGTGAATCAACAAAAAATTATTAAGCAACGTGAGTGGGTTGTGTGAAATGATTGGTTACTGAGTCTAGCTTTACAATAAACATTACTTTATTTATCATTTATCAAAATTGATGTTTAAAACATACTCTTGTTAACACTTTTGAACACTCTTGTAGAATTACATCTCAGTACTTACAACACGCAGCACACCACACAGTAGCTACGAGGAGTGATAGAGTACACATGTCTACGACGTACGCGGTACACACACCCGACCCGTTCCCCAATATGTGCGAACTATGTCAGTCTAAGAACAATAAGAGCGAAATAGAGCGCGATCTCAGTGTGTTGTCAGTTTTTATAGATTCCAGTTTCTATGGGACCACGCCCGGATCACAGAGTTCGTACTGGGCCTCCAGAAGCATCAAACAACCAATCAGGAGAGAGGTCATCACTCAAGGCGATGTGACGTGCGTACAGGTTAAAAGGGTCCTTTCCTCCTGTACAGGCTTGGGAATATAGGAAGTTATGGTTTTCATGGTTTTTATTAACAACTGGCACATGACCACAGTGAGAAAGATTTAAACAAAATATCGCACACTCATGATAAGAGAAAGAACGAAATCTAATACCGAAATTATAATGAATTAAATAAAGAAACGTTGCGCCTTACTACATCACTCCCTCGTTTTGAAAAGGAAGGTACCGGAGTACCTTGCTTTTCTAACATCTTGGTGTCCTGAGTGTTGTAACACAAACAAACAAACAAACAAATAAAACATCTAAGCATAAATCAACAAAATAAACTTAAAACTATTTCTTATCTTATCTGTTCTACACATATATGATTAATTTTTTTTGTCAGTTTCAAGCTATGTCTTTTATTATAAGGTAGTTGTTTTCATATCATATATATTTTAAATCTGAATCAAACAAGCTATATTTAAACTAAGATATCATTTACACAAAAAAACTTTTCTTTTCATCTACACCATCCTCTAAATTCACTTAATATAACCGTCCACTAAAAATTTGAAGATTTCTGTATCACTAGTTCTGTAGGGTTGTGTTCCTTTAACTATTGTGTGAGCGTGTTGTTGTCATCGTTGATCATTTGGGGGGGGGGTACCGGTAGCAGTCATGATGATCTAGTAGCCGGAGTCACTGGTCCACGTACAAACCGAACTCTTGGAGTGTCCTGTATTTCCTCATAGATGACTTCCGTCTGTTGCACTGGGCAAGAAGTCATAGTGGCTGGAGTGTCTGTACATAATTTCCACATTTTTGTGTTGTGACGTATGCCACAAACAAATGCTACTACACTTGTTGTTAGGACGAAGATAAACAGACGTACTATTATGAATGGGAGTGACGTAAAGCTTTGTTTACGCTGTGCTCTTATCAGCTTTAGCTTCCTTTGCAGCTCGGTTATCGAGATAATATCAACTGGGTCAGATACATTGTTCAAAATTTCTTGTATGTCTGCAGTAAGACTGTCAGTTGAAGTTTTATTACTTGACTGGAACGTTTTTAATTCAGAAACGTTAGGACATTTTGAATAGGTGGTATCACCACATGATTTGTTTGAATTCTTGCGAAAGTCTTTCCCTTTGATCGTGGGAGTAACATGAAGTATTTAGAATATACATAACAGTTCGGGTATTAAGTAGAATTCCAGTGCCACTTAATAATTGCGTTTGCGGACTTATTTCTCGCAGACTATTGCGTGAAGTATAGCATTGAAGCGTCACTCGAATAGGCTTTGGCATACTATAAATCCAGAAATCGCCATTACTTCCAGCATACATCACAGGTTTATGGTAATTCGCCACTACTTCTCTTTTACACAGTCGATGACTCTGCGCTTCGTCTCCGGTAAACATGGTGAAGGCACAACTGTTGCTCTCGGATGCCAGTACAAGTGGTACGCTGAGGGGACAAATTCCGTACGGTGATTGAATACACTGAAACACTTGTTCGTAGCTTAACATCACATAGTTCAACCTACTTTTAGATACAGCAAGATACACTGAATCACTATGCACTGTCACAAATTGAGCTAGTGTTTTATCATAATATGGCAGCGGTTTTACAACAAATAATTCAAATTTGCTTTTAGCAGATTGTAAAGGAATTTCTATTATTAACCTAATTACATTCTTAATAGCTATAGCATGAACTCTAGATATTCTATAATAATTATAAATCTTATCAATTTCAGTATCTGTTACTAATGATAGACCAACTGGTAGTTGACCAACTACTTCTTTCAAAACTTCATTCAGCTTAGCAGGTGTAACTAACAAAGAGCTTAAGTATTCAGTTGAAGTTACATCTAATGCCTCTTGCATCTGCACAATAATCTACTAAATTTAAAGTTACTTCAATTTCTCTAAATAAGGAAGATATCTTTGATTGATACTCTATTCGTCTTTTTAAATGTTCAATCTCAGTCCATATAGTGAAGTTTATAGCAGTTATCTCTTGAGCAGTTGATTTCAAAGTATTTACCAATCAGTGCTGTAACGAGGGTATGAAGCGCCTGTGGCAAGTGTCTAACTTGCGCCTCCCCATAACCCAATAATGACAAAAAAAATTAAAAATTTTAATGTAACAAGTTAAATTTTACTAAATGCAATATATTAAATACTATTAACCTCATCAAAATGAGTTGCCTGTATATACAATAATGTATTTGTCAAGGTATTTGAGAATAAATAATCTATAACCTAAATAAGAACAAATTTTTATTCATATTCAATGACGACAAAATAAAAGAAATACAAAACATAGGTATATGTTAAAATAATATAATAAAAACATAAAACAGTTCAGCATATTTTATAAAGTAATTTTTCTCGCTTTTTCATTTGCAAACACATCTATTATATCGTCATAATTTAATGTTTTGACAACATCTTTTTCAATTGATATTATAGACATGTTTGTTAATCGCTCTTGTCCAATAGAAGAACGAAGGTACGATTTTACAATTTTTAATTTGCTAAACGAACGTTCGCAGGAAGCTGTTGTTACAGGCATTGTTATGAAAATCCTTAATGCTATGTCTAGATTTGGATACGTGTTTTGTAATGAGAGTTCGTAATTTTTTTGCAAGATTTGAAAAGCGGCCATATCCCCTAAATTTTCAAAAACTTCCATGGCTTGATATTTGACACTCTCAATTTCACATACAAATTCTGGAGCATCTAAGTCGCTATTATATTTCAATGCTAGGTCTGTTGCACATCATTTAAGATCATCTAGCGGCATGATTTTTAAAGCGTGTCCATTTAAAAAACTGAAGTCGTTTGCGACCTCTTGCAAAGCAGTAAATCTATCATTGAGTTGTATCATTTCAGTAAATCATTTCGGTACTGTTGAATTTCATTTTTTAGAGCATTTATCATTTTCGCAGCATTTTCGACTGTAGTTTTTCTTTCTTGTAAAAGTAAATTTACTTTATTTATCTTTCCTAATATTGTATCCCAAAATATTAATAGTGCAACAAATTTAAATTTTGTTAATAATTTTAGCAAGATTCGAGCATTTGTTACAGAGTCTACTGTAACTTGTCTTTGTCCATCACACATTTCATTGAGAAGTTCTATTATTAAAGGCAATTGATTTCGTAAAGCTTTAACCGCGTTAGCTTTCGCGGACCACCTCGTGTCACTTAAACCTTTAAGACGAACAGATAATTTTTCCTTTAAAAGATCCCATCTACTAGTAGAATTTACAAAAAAGTTAAACAATTGTTGAATTGTTTCAAAACATGATTTCATTTGAACAGATGTTTGTGGATCATGAACGCCTATTAAATTAAGGCTGTGAGCCGTGCATGGAACAAACCTCGCCATATTGTTGAAACGTAATATCCTGGCTTGTACCCCCTTGTATTTACCTGCCATATTCGCTCCATTATCATATGATTGTCCTCTTATATTTCTAATATTTAATCCATCTAATGTTAACTTGTTTTCGATGTCATTCGCAAGTGCTTCGCCAGTTTTTTCATGTGTCACAATAAAGTCTATGAAGGTTTCTTCAATACTACATTTATTCGTGTTGGGATCAATGTTAACATAGCGCAAAATTTGCGTCATCTGTTCCTGGTGAGAAGTGTCAGGTGTGCTATCAAATAAAATAGAAAAATATTTTGCTTTTTGAATATTTGAAATAATATGCTGTCTAATTTTAGAAGCAACTATATTAATTATATCATTTTGTATTATAGGAGAGAAATAATTAACTTGATTTTTCTTATGACTTTCAATATGTTGCGCAATAATAGGATCGTAATGACTAATTAATTCTATCGTGTTCAGAAATTTTCCACATTCGGGATGACCAATTTTTTCACAAGTTCCTCTCAAAGCATCATTATTTTTTACACAGTGCAGAATGGCATCCAAAATAACTTTTAAAATATGCCTCCACTTTTCTTTTTCTTTTAAAATTTCTTCTTGTAATTGATCGTCTATAAAACCACCTTTCTTAATTTTTGATTCGAAAGTTTTCCATTCGACATAATGGAAACTTTTTTTGTGATATAATGAATTTTCATGACGTGGTAACATAGGATTTAAATGCTGCCAGTCTCGAAACCTCGCAGTGGTCCATACATTCTGATTTTTTCCAAAAATAATACATGGGAAACAGAACAGTGCATCTTTTCACTTGCAATATATCAACCAATTTCTGAGTACTTGTTCTCCATTTGACATGGTTTTTACAAACCATTTATTATCAAAATGCCTATTTTCTCTATCAGGATAAACATTTAAATTATCGCACAACTCTGGTCCATGTTGAACAAATATTTGTATGTTACTATTAGTTAAGTGCCATGTTGTGGGATCATTGAAATCTATTATTTTTGCATTATTATCAATATTTTCTAATTTAACACCTGATTTCTCCTGACGTTCTGATTGGCTGAGCTGAGCATTTCGCCTCATGTGAACGCGGGCTAGGAGTGTAAGAAAGAGAGGGTGTGTGATGCGCGCGCAATAATACGTGTCTCTGTCTAATTGGTCAGGAGACGAAAAACGGCCAGTGACAGTCAGTGTTGATTCAATAATTCATGTAGAGTAGAATGGTCAAGTAAAATAAAAACCACGTGCAACTCTCAACCGGGTCGGTATCCTTTGTTTTGCGCCCCAAACCCAGTTGCGCCCGTGGCGGGCGCCTTTTTTGCCACGCCCTCATTACGGCACTGTTACCAATAATTGAATAGCTTTTGAGTGACCTTCCACTTCAGTGGTTAATTTTTGTATGTAAGAAAGTCGATTGGACTCTACATGAATTACAGAATCATCCCTATCTTCTAATGAATCTAATTTTGAGTTTAAGGTCTGATAATCATCATCGTCTAGTGTACCAAACAAAAATTTAAAAGCAGTTCCTAACCCATTAATTAAACCTCTTTTCTCTCTACTAGTGGGTAACAAAAGCTTTAAATTAGATACTTGCTTCTGGGTTTTCTTCAAGTTTGTTTTTAACTGGGATATCTCAAAGTATGGAATGAAGGAATTTATTTGGGTATTGTTTTGTTGGGTCTCTAGGTAATCAAGTAAGGTGCTTATTTTTGCTATAACATTATCATAATCTTCCGTGCTTATAGAAATTACGATAGTACAAGTATCCATTGTTAATAAGATATCTCTTTCTTTTATGAACACAAGTCCTTTGTCTAGATTACATTTCTGTGGTCGGGAAGGATCTGTGCATTCCAAGCGTGAATGGTTGGCTATCTGCATGATAGATCGTTCTTATCTCTGCCTGTAAGTCTTATCGCTTCACCAGATATCAGCAAATCTGTAAAATTACACAATTAAGTCAGACTTCCTTAAGGACTTATATCGATTTCTTTTCTTTTCTAATCTAAGTTCCTGCAAGGTGGTATTATGTTTTCACGCGGTCGTAAGTTATATTGGCTCTGTGCAGTATCTCTTACTCGAACCGTCTGAGGTGGTTCCCAATCTTTATCATTTAAATCTACCTGAGCTCCTGCGTCTATTATGGTATCATCTGCTTGTGCTCGTTCATTCAGTTCAGCATCCTCTCTCTCTGAAGACTCATCGTCAGTAAGATCATTGTCATCCGCTAAGTCTATTATCGGATGAGGAGGTAACATAAGTACAGGCGAACGATTACTTTCGTTAATACAGGGGGTAGTATCAGCTGTGCTATTGAATTCAGGGTCAATGTTTGGAATGCTGTTATCTAACTGCATTGATTGTCTAGGTCGGCGAATGCGGTTTGCACTTCCGCTGCTGGCTTTGCTCGGCTTCAGTCTATTATAATGTACAACACTTTCTCCCCTATTTGTGCGAATTTTATAATTTAATTCGTTTAACACCTCTATTACTTTATATGGTCCTTTCCAACTTTTTCCGAATTTCTTTCGTGGTCCTCTCTTTACGGTTGGATCATGTAAATAGACATAATCACCCGTTTTATACGGTTTTAATTTACACTTCTTATCATAATATTTCTTATTTTGCTCTTCGCTGTTTTCAGAATTATGTATCGCTATCTCTCTAACTCGCCTAAGTTTTTCTACTAAACGATCAAGTTCAAATTGTGTACCATCGTCTACTTCAGGCTCTAAAGCTAGGTTATCAGCTTCTGGTAATGTCATCTCTTGCCCAAATAATAACATGTGTGGACTAAATCCAGTGGCGACATATGGTGCACTCCTGTACGCTATTAACGCAAAAGGGACAATCTCATCACAATCTTTACCAACGGGCGAAACAAAATGAGAAATCACATCTGCCAAAGTCTTATGCAATCTCTCAATTAAGCCATTGCACTGAGGATGATAAGGGGTGGTTCTAAGTTTTTGAATTCCTAACAAAGTACATACTCCTTTGAACAATGACAAAATAAAGTTACGTCCCTGGTCGGTTAATAAACATTTCGGGACTCCATAACGCGTTATTATTTTGTGTTTAAAAGGAATAAATCCAAAATTAGTACCAAGCCACGTGTTGTTTAATCAAATATATTGTAACTTATTGTATATTCTTATTTTAAACATTGAAACATCATATCATGAACAGATTATTTCTTTTGTATGGTCCATTAGTAACGACCGTTTAAACAATCATATTTAATAAAAACACATTATCTATAAGACATTTTTTTTATGCAAAAGAACCGTCTGCCAAATTTATGATAATCTCCTCCCAATCGCTTCACACCTTTGTATAGGTTTTTTTGCAACGTATCCCACCGCTGCCACCAATTTGTCATGACCGAGCGGTGAATCAACAACAAATTATTAAGCAACGTGAGTGGGTTGTGTGAAATGATTGGTTACTGAGTCTAGCTTTACAATAAACATTACTTTATTTATCATTTATCAAAATTGACGTTTAAAACATACTCTTGTTAACACTTTTGAACACTCTTGTAGAATTACATCTCAGTACTTACAACACGCAGCACACCACACAGTAGCTACGAGGAGTGATAGAGTACACATGTCTACGACGTACGCGGTACACACACCCGACCCATTCCCCAATGTGCGAACTATGTCAGTCTAAGAACAATAAGAGCGAAATAGAGCGCGATCTCAATGTGTTGTCAGTTTTGATAGATTCCGGTTACTATGGGACCATGCCCGGGTCACAGGGTTCAGACTGGGCCTCCAGGAGCATCAAACAACCAATCAGGAGAGAGGTCATCACTCAAGGCGATGTGACATGCGTAAAGTTTAAAGGTCCTTTCCTCCTGTACAGGCTTGGGAATATAGGAAGTTATGGTTTTCGTGGTTTTTATTAACAACTGGCACATGACCACAGTGAGAAAGATTTAAACAAAATATCGCACACTCATGATAAGAGAAAGAAAGAAATCTAATACCGAAATTATAATGAATTAAATAAAGAAACGTTGCGCCTTACTACACTATAAACATTTAAGCTGAAAAAACTTAAAATTTGTAGGGCTGTACATGTATATCTGTTTAAATACTTAAAAGAAATGTAGTATTTGAATTGAGTACTAACAACATACATTAAAAACTAACCTTAATTTTAAAATCAATATCAGAATAAGAAACGTGAAAAAGAGTGATTTTTGTTTATTTTTAATTTTAATATTTTCAAATCTCAGTAATACGGGTATCATATGTTGTATTATATTTTACTTTTTATAAGCAAACCGGTTTTTAATTTATTAATTTTTAATGCCCTTGCCTTGCCTATAGGCACATAATAAAATAAAGAAAGACTACTGCTAAGAGATGTAACTTTAAAATTAAATTAATTATATATATAAAGGGAGAAATAGCATGCAGAGTCCACAAAATTTCAGTCCTCAGAGGTTTTAGTAAACAATTTCCCAGAGATTAGTTGACAAAATTAAAGAATTATCAAAATTTAAAGAAATTCTTTCAGCATTAAGAAAAGTACACCTATTTTTCCAGACAAAAACGTGGAGATGAAATATGCTAATTTCCAAAGTTTGGTAACATGTTCAACTGAATTTTGAAAAATATTTGGTTAGTGACTTTTACAATAAATTCTTACTGATGTTTGCTAAATAATGTATTAACCAAGAATTTTAACAGAAACCTTAATTGTAATACTATAGTTCTTTCATCTTTTCTATTTTCTTCCATGAATTTTTTCTGCATTTTTTCAAATATGGATTTATGGTTTGATAATATTATTTAATGTACCTAGAAATCTTCAAATCACATAATTTCTTATTCTTATTTTTGTAATTAGTCTCTTTTTTTAAATAAAGTTATATACTTTAAACTAATTTAACATAGTTATAAAAACATCTATATTAATAAATTATCTTTAATTCAACTCACTATGATGATCATTTATGTATATCACTAAAAATGAAAAATAACGTAAAAAGGATAATTCAGCATAATGAATATAATAACATAAATTTTATTTAACATATTATTTACATTTTACCATTTACCATTTTACCTTATTTAGATTTAGAAGCATTTATAATTTTTCTTTTATATTTTAGGGTAAATATACAACTAAAAGTGATGTGTGGGCCTTCGGGATCACACTGTGGGAAATATTGAATCTAGGAAGACGAATTCCATATGAGACATTAACTGATGCAGAAGTAGTTGAAAATTTGTCTCATCTTCACAAAGACGATGGGCAATTCTGTTTCTTAACACGACCTCCTACTCCACCAACCACTAAGGATGTTGTAGACCTTATGAGTGAATGCTGGAGAAGACTAGAATCGGAGAGACCAACTTTTCGAGAAATTCATTTATTCCTTCAAAGGAAAACATTAGGTTATGCACCAGTTACATGATTTGCAACAAAATAATTATTTTCACAATAAATATATGGTGTGAAGGAGAGAGAGAGAGACGGGTGATAGAGTGATATTGTGTATATGTATAATTGTGTGTGTGTGTGCACGCGCGCTTGCACGCAGTTAAAAAATTAAGTCTTAGAGTGTGTATGTATTATAGAAACTAATGGCTACTTAAAATTAAAATAGCCAAACAAATTAAATTAATGTATGCACTTGTGATACATTAATATTTTTTAAATCTAAAGCTGTTATAATCAGAAAATGCAGTGTATTCAGAGCCTTGTTTTGTTATTGATGATGTAAATTATTTATTATAAAACTAAGATAATAGTATTATAAGAACATAGCAATATTAATGTGCTGAAAAGATAGAATTTTCTGCATTTTTGACCAATGTTAATAAGTATATAATGCATAAGTAAGACAAAGATGTAAAAACTTTAAATATTAGTTATCAATCTGTAAATTGAGCTATATTAAGAAATATATACAAAAATTAAGTAAATTGTTTGATATGTTTTCTAAAAATAAAAACACAAACTATCTATCAGATAATAGCAGAATTATGATATTCCTAAAAGTATGTAGGCCTATAGTTTAACAGTAACCTGCATTAATTTAATATTCATCTGGGCAATCATTTCAGAGAAATTGTTAGCAGTATACTAAAAAATCACAATTGTTTTTATTTGTGAACTTATGCTGTATCTACCATTTAATGTTTAACAAAGATGTATGTATATAACAGACTGCTTGACAGACCAAAATGCTATTGTTGGAGTACTGCTACTTTCATATGAAAATGTTTGCTCCAACTAAATTTGTAAAATTGTTTGTATTGTGTAACATAAAATACGATATTAAACATAATCAAAATGTAATTTGTTTTATTGTATAAACATAGCAATAAATTTTATATGTAATGTATATTAAAATATGTATGTATTAATACAATTAAAACAGAATTATCATGATACAGTAAATCCCAGGGAGACTGCACTTTTATAAACTTCCTGTTTATAATTGATTTAGAGTCCTCAGAATAGAGAGTGAACTTTTTTCTTTCATTTAATGGATGAACATCTGACACTGATGTTGGTATTGAAGCGTAATTGTTACCAAAAGTGATGTGATTTTAATTATTCAGACTACACAAGTTATAAGTAATTCAACAGGAATTCAAGTGAATCAAGCTTTTTCTTCATTTACAATCTGAAAAAATTAAAATTTGTATTAGGTATTATTATAAGTATTTAGGACAAATTTTGAGAATTTTGTGTATATCTGATCGTATTGTAATATAAATTAAGAAATGTGTATTATGTTTTAATAAAACAATAAGTACAGTGTATATAGTTACAGTGTACGTAACTTTCTAATATATTACTATAGTACTATAGTATATAGTACAAAGTTGTGCATATGTCAAGAGAAGAACTGTATGAAGTATTTCAATATGTAAAATATAAAATATATACTTATGTGTGTGCGTGTGTGTGTGTTTAATTGATTATTTAATTACATTGTATCATGTTTATGTTATGCTTACCTTTTTACACTTAACAAGTTTTGAATGTTATGAACACAAAAGGGATGTTTTTTCATGTAATGTGAAAAGTACGTATAACATAAACATGATATGACGTTATTCAATGCTTAAGTTTACACACACACACACACACACACACACACACACACACACACACACACACACACACACACACACACACACACACACACACACACACACACACACACACACACACGTATATATTTTATATTTTGCATATTGAAATACTTCTTACAGTTCTTCTCTTGACATATGCACAACTTTGTACTATATTACTATAGTGTAGTATTGCTATACTATAGTAATATATTAGAAAGTTACATACACTGTAACTATATACGCTGTACTTATTGTTTTATTAAAACATAATATACATTTGTTAATTTATATTACAATATGATCAGGTATACACAAAATTCTCAAAAATTTATCTCATTTTATTATACTGTATAATATTATACTGTACTGTATATTGAATTAATTTTGACTTAGTAAGTAATTTAACTTAAGGAATGAATGAAAGAATTTCATTAATATAGATTAATCCAGATTTTCTTAAGTTTGTTTATGACTGATTTATATATTTAAACAAGTTATATGAGAAAATAGTCTATCTGATGAACATATATTATATAATAGTTATTGATTAGTACTGTATGTTAATTTACTTGTTGATAATGTTCCTGACTCAGCTGGTTTGAAATGGGGATCCTTTACTTAATATGCGGGCACACAAACTATAATTCTTCTGATAATCTTTCACTTTTGATTGTGTGGAGGTTTTCAGATTATCCTTTTATTACACACATATGGGAAGATTTTATAAACACTGCCTACTGTTTTTTCCCTACTGCTTAAAGTATCTGCCTAAGACTTGAGTTTTCTTCACAAACCTCATTTCAGTTTGTAATTGAACACTCATTTTCAGTTCTGTAAGATCCATAAACAATTCTTCTGATTATTTGATTATAAAACATATCTAGTAGTTCTTCTCTACCTTCAGCTGACTATCGTGATAGTTGCAACTAACTTTATTCAATACTTCAAACTTAAAACTGTAGGTGTATTTAAAAAATAAAAAAAAAAATAAATACTCACAAACAGTAAACACTATTATAGAAATGCACAAGTAAAGCCACAGAGAGTTTAGTTATCAAGTTAGTCATTTTAGTCAACATAAAAAAATATTAAAAAGCAAGTATTTATTATACAAAAAGTAATGAAGCATGAATTTGAGATACTCACCCAAAGTCCAGTGAATGGAAACACAGCCCACAAGAGAAGGCAAAAATAATCCTGTTCCTATTTTTAAATATGTAGCCAAGATAACCACACACCTCCTCAATACTAACTGAAAATTTATACTTAGAAATCCCTGTGAGGATTTACCATTTTTGTAGTCATGGGCAAACAAATTCTGGGGACATTATAGTGTACCAATTGGACAATAAAATATGAAAGTAATTTTAATCTAAATGGTTTACTATACAGTCAAACAGTATATTTGGGGGTTCTGAAGACTTCCCAGACTTATCACATTTTCAAAAACAGCCATCTCAGAAATTTTACCCTCTCCCACAAAACTTTACAATTAGAGGATACCTGAGTTATGAGAATTAACTTGTTAGTGATCAGGTAAGAATTCTAAGGAATGTATCTATATTAAATATGGGTTTTGTACAATTTCACTAAGTAGCATAGCATCCTTTTCCAGCTGTTACATTAACTTTTATTTCATATTATTTCATTAATATGTAAAGACATACTGGCTGCAGCCTTTCTGTAGTAACATTATGAAGGGCTGCAGAAATATGAAAGGTTGTGAAAGTATCATAGTTAAACAATGAATATAAATTTAACATGTCCATAAACTGCTCATTTCACAGGCTGAGTCAACGTGGGAGCTAATAAATGTACCATGACATTATAGTAGTATATTGTTTCTTATTTTAATATATTATTTTCTTTGTGTATTTGCAGTTTAAGTTTTAAGGTATTATTGACTGAATATTATCTCAAGAAGATGAATGTATATAGAAGAACGTTTTGTAATGCCAGCTAGCAAACAATCATCTGGTAAGTCATAAAACAGTTTTAAAAGTCATGAAATGATTTAAACCATGATTATTTTTTGTTTACTTGATTTGAAATTATTTTGGTCACATGTTTATTATTTCTTGTAATACTATTGAGATGTGTTTACAATAGCATAAGTCTTACAGTGGGTCAGTTTAATTACTAGAGTGTGTTGGTTGATAAAAAAAGTATTTCTCATGATAACATGATATATTATAAAAATTATAAAATTATATTAAAATAATATATAAATACGTGAATGGCATTGTTAATATTAATTTTTTGTGGACTTTAAACAGTTTAAAGTACAAAAGTAATATGTTAAATCTGTGTTAAAAATAACCTTATATAAACAACATTATCTTCAGTCCTTTTTTGAAAGTAAGGGCAACTGTCATATGTGTCAGTCTTTCTGACTTGATTAAAAAGCCACTGCATTGATGAAAAGTATTAACCTATCAGTTTGAATACATTCTTTTAGTTGCTAAATTATCTTATTATTGTTGACTTTGACCTAGCCCTACAGATATTTCTACAAACTAATCTTGTTCCCTCAAATTTGATAAATTACATAACCAGTTAATTGAAATGTTTCTTTCAAAACTTTCTTGCTGAAGCTTCAATATTGTCCATCAGTATCAGTAGTTCTTGTGATGCAGAAACTATTGACACATAGACAGGTCTGGATACTATATCAATAACAAATACCATCCGATTTCCACTTTTCCAGTTGTGTCTGATTTCACTTTATGACACATCATACATTTGTGATAAAAATATACTTGGCCCTAATAATTGATCCAAGTGTCCTCAGAACCCCAAAATGTACTGTTTTACTGTCTAGTAAAGCATTTAGTTTCATATTTATTGTTCAATCCGTTTGCTTATACATAGTTATCTTTTCATACTGACTACTGAAAACTTGTTGTAAAATTTATATGTACAAATAATGTGTTTGAATAACTATAAAGTTTATGGGAAAAGATGTAAATCTTTTCATAAAATTTAGTGCAAAGACAATCAAGGCAACAAAACTTAGAATATGAATATTTGAATTAATGTTCCTAGGTCTCCGATATTCCCTCTAATGTACTGAACATTTTCTTTCAAGTGAGCTTAAACGAGTCTTCCAGTTGTAATAAGTTGCATGCAGAATACATTTCTTGAAAATAGATTGCCCAGTGAATCTGTGACTTGGAAGCTGATAAGGTATAATTGAAATATTGACAATAAGCTCTCTGTGTCTGAGTAAATGATCTGTGATTTTCAAAAATGTTTAATTATTCATATCCATGAATTTTTTATAATACATTTTTAAGTTATTGGTAATTCTGAAAAATCTCAGTATTCTCTGATTCTTTCCTTTCTTTTGTAAGTTTTCCTAACAACTTTGAAAAACACAAATATAACAAATACTGTGTCTGAATAACTGTTAAGCTTATAGGAAAAGATGTAATACCATTTGGCCTTAACAAGGCATGGTCAAGGTGTGGCGTGACCTAAACACTCTGACTTAATTATGTTTAGTGTGGCTAGTTACGCAAGTTGATCGTTATATTTACAAAAAGAATGTCTTCTTTACAAAAAATATGTGTACAAAAAACAATCTATTCATATAAGGCTACAGAGAAAGCTAGTCCAGAAAACTAGTTTGTGTACAAATTTGTAAAACAATTGTGTGGTTAGTTATACAAAATTTTGAATTGTTGTCAGCAAAAATATAATATGAAGGCCTATGTGCAAAGAACATATGAAAAACCATTTAGTAAGTTCTCAAAAGTTTTGTGAAATTTTTTTCAACATGTTAGTAAAAACAATAGACTTTTATCAATCATGCTTTGTTGAGGCTCAATAGTACCAATACATATAGAAAGTAAATAAAAGGTTTTTGCAGTTTCATCGTGCCCTGTTAATTACAGCCATCCAACATCAGGAATAACAAGTGATGACAGGAGAGTAAGACCATACTATGATAGTAATTAATTTTATATTATTAATTTAAAGTAAATGTGTAATTATATTTTGCAACATTTTTACTGTGATACTTTGTGTCTTTACAAGATCATACTTTCCCTTTAACATAGAATCATGAAAACAAATTATGCTTAATCATGGAAAGAATCGTGAGCTGATATCAACCTCTTTGCTCAGAATTACCAAGCTCTTGATCTTGAACTGGGGTAAAGGAAAAATATGTCAATAAGCAACAAGTTTTAAACTTTTAGATTATTTCATGACTTTTGAGATATTCTGTACAATAATGCACAAAACTGTGTGAATCTGTGCTATACCTATACTCAAGTATGGTAATCTTGTATTCATTTTGGTTTTACATTAGTAGCTATTAATAATACTGATCAAGGAGATAAAAATACAAAATTAAACTATGACAATCACAAAGCTCTAAAGTTTTGGACGAATAAAAGCATTCATTTTTTAATCCATAATGTAGGACATTTTATTAATTAATAATATTTTTCTTTATTTAATTTATTGCTTTTTTGTTGGTATGAATATTGTATTTTTATAATGTTTGAAACACAAATATATTTTTATCTTCAAAATTAATTTAAAGATTGTTTTGATAATTGATATGGTCTATGAAGAAACACCACAAGTTACTAATCAGATCTTTTAATAATCACTGCCAAATTTATTTTACATTTACATTGTCATAAATAGTAAACTTCATTCTTACTGAATGCAAACTAAAACACTGCAAAATTAAGTAAATATTTTATTTATTTATTTTATTAATGTGCCCCAGTAATATAACAGACATAATAGAAATAGAAAGTTATGTTTATTTTAAAGAAGTCTGTGTGATTTTGTCAGTTTTATGAAAAATGTTGTATGAAACATTCTAAAATTTTGACAGTTTACTATCTAGCCATATAGAACTAGTGGCCTAGTTTGTTCATGAAGCCTAAACTGTTTACCTTTTTTATAAGTCTCCATATTATTCTGTAGTTATTGATATTGCAAAGTGAATTATTATCCTTTATAAATTGTGTTGAAAAGTATGTACATTCTAAGACTTTATAAAAGAAAGTGATGAAAATAAGTTTCTTAGATTTTTTTTAATTATGGCATAACTGCATGCTTCCCTTATCTGAGAGGATATGAACCTTATAAAGTAAAATTTATTGTTGTGTAGAACCAAAGGGCATTTTCACACTAGCCGACACGACGTCGACACGACACCGACACGATATTGGCACGTTATCGGTGAGAACAAAAAGTAAAGAAATGTTATGGAACCATTTAACACTCACCGACATGTCGGTATTGGGTCGGTGCAGGGACCGACGTGTCGGCAGGCAGCAGCTCTCCCATGTTGGTCGGCACTGTGTAGTCACCGACAGTTCACTCTGCCTAGCGCATTACTTTAGGTCAGTAGTTGAATATTTTGTGAAATGACTACTTTTAGGTATGACATAGTGACATTGATTGAACTTGGTGAGACGAAGCTTTGTTTGTGGGACAAAACAGATGAGGAAATAAAAAAATAAAATTCTTTGCCAGAAGAGTTGGCAAGAAATATATGAAAAACTTGTTAGGATCTAAAACCAAGTTATCAAATAAGGTGTAGCCCTAGTATGCGCCTTCTACATAGCGAATTTTATAATCGGGTGAACCCAATACTTCATATCTACTTTTCGTCTTCTCCGTCTTAAATATAACAAATATAGTAAATAGAATCTTCTGTTGAATTCAGCCGTTTGTATAAACTACACTCACCACGGCTGATATGTCAACATCTGTTGTCTTGAGTGTGAAAGTACCTTCTCGATATCGTGTCGGTGTCGGCTCGGTGTTGTTGTAGGGTCGATGTCAGGGCGGTGTCGTGTTGGTAAGTGTGAAAACGCCCAAACCCTTCTTGTAAATCCCACTAAATATAATACTAAATGTTTGCTAATAAAACACAATAATAGCCTCAGAATTTGAATGAAGTGAGAGCTATTTTCAAAAAAATGTGTAATGGCAGGAGAGCCAAAATTTAGGACCTTTATATAGTTGTGGATTCAGCATTCAGAGTTATGACAGCTTATCATATTCTTTTTAATATCATACAGTGTTTTTGTAATTATGATTTTGTTTGACATTATCCATTATCCTTTCTTAAAAAGTATATTTGATTTCCTCCTGGTCAGAAGTCTGCTCTTGACAACATTCATAGTTATTTAGCAATAAGTATTAACCATTTATTAATAATAAGCCAATTAGCAAATAATTATTAATAATCAAGGCCTGTGTTCAAGAAACTATGTTTTAGTTTAAAAGACAGTAAGATAAGGTAAAATGTGTTGTTTTTGAAAATATACTTTCTCAATTAATCTAGCTTGGCACTGAGAGTTTAGTTTAAATTCTGAATACCATCTATATTGCCTTATGAATTATATATAATGGACTAGCATCTCTATTTATCCTGATAATGGTCATAAACTGTTCAGAAATAGTTGACATAAGTAATGTTAAGTAATAAAGGCTACATTATAAACTAAGTTTCCACATTTCATCCTCAAAATACTATAGACCCAGGGAACAACAACCATTTATGTATTCTCACCAATGTGTTCCAAGTAGTTTTAAATTGTATACTACAATGGAATGACTATAGATATTCCTTTAGTTAAAATACAACTTTCTTTAACTTAAAATATAAACATGAACATGAAATACAAATTTCACTAGGCTCTAAACTATGTTTGTTTATAACAGAAGTACTCTTTGGGCACAAAGAAATATGTTGCATCTTTACAAATAGGCCTAAATAGTAACTTACAAAACCCTATTTACTAGTTTAAAATTATCTGTTTACCAGTTGCATTTATTTGTTTTCTTATTCTTTAGTTTCTTTTTTTATATAAATTATTTGCAGTCGACATTGTAAACCTGGTTTTTGTGTGATATACAAATAACATTTTGTTTATTAATAATATGAATTATTATTATGTCTGCAGATGTTATTTTGTATATAGTTGTTTGAGGAGAAATATAAATAGACAATAATTGGTCTCCTACTAGACATTTAAGATTGCATTTAGAACTTTTAAACTAGTTTTACATATCCTTTTAGCATCGACTGTGAATATTAATTATATTTTCACTGTTTACTTATATTTTTAGTGTATGTGTTTATATATTAATATACATATGTAATATAAATTATTTCTTCAGTACATAATAACTAATAGTTTCTAACCCTCCCATACTTATACATGCATACGTATGTACATACTATGTATAATATATATATGTGTGTGTATGTATGTATGTATGTTTGTATGGATGTATATGTATGTATGTAGCTAAGGCTTCTACTAAAGCTTGTGTGTGCATGTATATAAAACTGAAGCAAGTACTGTCTTTCATCAATGAAAAATAAGTTTCATTTTCTATTATGTTATAAAGTACAACGATTTATAACGAATTTGAGTCAGTTAGCCTAAATGTTTGACTAGTCATTTGTAAATTTTGTTTAGAAAAAGAGGCTAATGTAATACTGACTGTATAATAATAATATAGATTAGACTAAAGTGTAAATTTTGTAGGTAATAGGAATTTAAAATAAAGCCTTTGTTTGTGTTAAGGCTTATTTTTTTCTAAGTGAATGTTAATTGTACACTTTATACTGTCTTTTTACAAAAGTTTAGTACAGTAGAAAGCTTAACTGATATGTGCACAACCATCACATCTCTGTAGACTGAATTAAGTGTCCATCGTGTATGCACATATTTATTTAGAATATAGTGAAGTCATTGTATTAAAAAAATCCATATTAGAAAGAAGAGAACATATCAGTATGTTTAATAATAATTATAATAAAAAAGATTCAGCGACTATGATCAGACTAAAAATTGTGCATGTATGTATGTGTGTAACTGAGTGTATATACATATTTACAACATATATTAATATTTATTTTTAATATTAATGTTATTCCCTATTAGAATATTTTGTTTTTTGATTTTCTATTTAATACGAATTTGTTAATATGAATAGTACACATCTTCAGGAAATTTTTGTATGTACACAAACATGCACACATACAAACATGTACAGTATGTATAACAACATAACTTATGTAGTAATTTCAGTGAACTGTAACAATACTTTCATTAGTTACAACAATAAAAACTGTGTAATGAAAAGTGGAAAATACAAATTATCATTTAGTCATATCCACCCATCTGCTTTTCCTTGCATTTTCACATGTGTAGAGTTATTCACAATAGTGTGTCAATACACTGAGCAGATCTCGGTTGTAAGTTTTTTGAAACAACTCAGAAAACTTGAGACACAAGATGCATAAATTACACCAGAGCAGAGGGGTAGCTAGGGGGAGGGCAAGGGGCAGCCGCCCCAGGCGGCATAGCCAGAAGGGCGGCAAAGTGAGCATAGACTTGAAAAAATTGTTTTCAGTTTATAAAACTACAAACAACTTGTTTCTTTGATATGACTATTCCTTAAGAACTATAGGAATATAAGATTTTATTAATGTAAAATTAAGAACTACAACAAGTTCCAAAGAGTTTATGAAGTTTTTTATTCACGGAAAATCGAACCCTGGGTGTCAAAATATTACAATTAACAAGGAATCAACTTGCAATCATAAAATGGATGGTATTAGCGACAAGGCAGTTGATAAATACAGTAAAGTTAACAACGTGAGTACTTCAAACTGTGAAAGTGTCAAAGTACACTTACAAGATTCAGTTGGTTCTAGTACCATGGTTGATGTTGCATCGTGCAGTTTTGAAAACAGAACAGGCGACGAAGGACAGAACATTACTAGCAACAGTCTAGACCGTGTTCCTGGTGCTGCTCTACAAGATATGGGAGCTTGGCCAAGCAAGAAATCTCAATCCTTCCGAGATATAATGGTGAATAGAGGATCAAGTTAGTTGCAGAACAAAGACAGCTATTTTCCTGAAGATGAAGCCGGATGATTCTTAAACAAGTATTGGTTTGATAAAACCTTGCAAAATGGCAAAAAGGTAAATAACACTTGGACGTGTTTTTCTCCAACTAAAAAAATCTCTATTCTGCTTTTGTTGTATTTTATTTCCACAAAAAATCTCAAAGAAGCCATTTCAATACTAAATGGGTTTTCGTCGTGGTGAAAGTTAAATCCCCATATTCAGGATCACGAAAAAATGCTCTGCGTTTTTTGAATGGAAGGAATTGGAACGTTCTTTAAACAAAGGGGGACTTATTGATGATCTGCTTTAGTATTCTCACGGAAGTGTACTTAAATTACTTTGAAAATTCTTTCTTGTTTGCAAACCCTACACATAATTACAATGTGGTGTTCTATGGTAGATATGTCGACGACACTTTTATGGTGTATAAAGGCACAAATCGTCAAATTTACAATCTCCACAATTACTTGAATGGCATTAATAACAAAATACAGTTTACTTTGGAGAATGAAGATAGAGGTCAATTATATTTTCTGGATTTGACAGTAACTAAGGACATTGTTACTAAAAAACTACGTTTTAATATATTTAGGAAGCCCACGATGACTGACGCTATCATACATGCCTCATCGTTCCACCCCATTTCACAGAAATTAGCTGCATTCCATAGCATGATACATCGTCTATTGTCTATACCCCTTGGCATCGAGGAATACAGCGAAGAATTAAACACCCTGTTAAAAATTAAAGTCATTGCATTTAACAACGGGTACAACGAAAAAATAATAGATAATATTTTTAAAAAACAAAAGAAAAAGAAGAGTAACGCTATTAAAAATAAAGATATAAATAATAGAAATGAGAACCTCGAAACAAAGGCACGCAAGTACATTGCGGCACCTTATACGCATTTCATGCCAGGAATTTTTAAGTCAACCATTAATAAAGTCAACAACATAGTTGTTTCCTATAAGACCAGTAATAACATCTTAAATAATCTCCGCAGCCGTGAACATACCAGTCTTGAAAATAAAACAGGAGTTTGTAAGCTAGTCTGCAACGACTGTGAGGCTTTTTATGTGGGCCTGACGGGTCGGGGTTTTTTGAAAAGATTTTCTGAACATAGACCCCCTACACGAGTTTACAACTTTGACAACATCAAGTCAAATTTCGCAAGGCACCTTATAGACAATAATCACAGTTATACGGATTTTAGCTCGAATCTAATACCCCTTCATTTCTGGCAATAAAGGGCGTTATTTGAACGCCTTTGAAGAATATGAGATTTATAAAGCACATAACGACGCCAGTACCAAGCCACATGTGTTGAACGACCAATTACAATATAAATCAAATATACTGTACGATACCGCTATGCGATATGGTCGAGATAAAACCTAGATTTCGTCAGTACGGCGCGTGTTGTCTTGCAACGCACATCTAACATTGACGTGCTCATTTTTAAAACAAGTTTTGTATATAGTTTAGTGCCGTATTGTGTTTTAATATTTTGACACATGTCATCATTATGACATGCATTAGTTTTATAAAGTTCTGATGATGAGGCAAGTGCCTCGAAACATGTAAATGAAATAACAACATCACAGAAAGGCCATAGACGGTGAGTTATAGTATATTTGGTTCAGAAACAAATTAGTAAAGCAGTTAAGACATGGAAAGAAATCCTCGAACGGCTCATTGACGCAGTACAAAATCTGGCATTGATAGGACATCGAGAGTCAATTACTAACGATCCAAGTCCTGGAAACTTTCTGGCTTTGTTAAAATTCTTGGATAAATTTTTAACGTATAAAAATATACTTTGTACATAACGTGTTAAGATACTTTGTTATGCTTTGTATAAATAAAGCATTCCCACTTCTGGAGACGCTAATGGACAAATTAAAGTTTGGAGGAATGAACGGTGTGACAATGTCGTTACTGAGCCAGAGTAGGTATGTAATGAAGAAGTATCAGTATAACAAAAAGGATAAGAAGAAGCGCACGATGCCAGGGGAGATAATTCTGCTTTAACCGTTCGGCAAGAAATGCGATGTTCTCTAATAGAAATTTGGGCAAACTGTCAGTTGAAATTTCAAGCCATTTCTCTAACATAAAAGAGTTAGAAAAACCCTTTGGGTTCCCCTGTAAATTTGAGCCATACGTAAATGATGGGGATATACAATTTAAGGAACAACTTTCCCAAATCAATATTCAGTGCACAGTGCTTCCAGAACTATATTCACATGACCTAAACAGTGAAGAATTGTTCAGTGACTTGAAAGACATCATACTTTTATTTAAAAGGGAAAAAGTGAACAGAGAACAAAAAGACTTAACACCTCAGGGACTGCTACAATACATTTCTTCAATGAGAGTAGAAGCCTAAGAAATACTAGCAAACAGCTTTAAAAATTTTTCTTACTTTACCAGTGTCTGTGGCTTCTTGTGAAAGATCGTTTAGTAAGGTCAAATTGATTAAATCGTACCTACGATCAACAATATCTCAAGACAGGGTATCAAATCTAGCGATACTTTCAATTGAAAACAATATTGCTTCGTCTTTAGATTATAGTGATCTAATAACCCACTTCGCAGCAATTAAGACCAGGAAAGTTTCATTTTAAAATGTCTCATTTTAAATATTTATTAAATATTAAAAATAAATATTAGTGTTTATAAATAGAATACGTAATCATGAGTTACGAATAACCTGTAATGGTAAGTGACTTATTTTATTACTTTTAATGTAATTCTTTGTTTAACTTTATGTTGCTTTAGGATATTGTTTTGACGATGCGTTGTTTATTAGGCCTATAACATTTTTACGTTATACATTTCTTATATTACTACGTTTTTTATAATCTATATTTGTTAATAATAAATGTATACAAACTGAATAGCAGTAATAAATGTAATTTCTTAATTTTGACTTAACAAATATTGTTAAGACATTTGCTGGACATTTTCATTCAAAAATCTACACATTTGCATTTAGACATGCTTTCATTCAAAAATCTACACATTTGCATTTATTAAGTACAGTACTTTGTTTATTGGATGAGCCTTAATTTTTGCTCTTTTGTCGCCCTTTAATTGTGAAGGTGAGGCGGCCGACGATCTCCTTGCCCCGGGTGCCAAAAAGCCTAGCAACGCCACTGCACCAGAGGTCCTCAGTCTTTTGAGGTTTACACTCCTTTCAAATGCTTAGATGAAACTGCTACCATTATGCCTTAAAATTAATGTGTGTGTGCATGTGCATTTGCACAAACTGGCACTAGACTTAATAAGAACTCTTCGGTGCTGGGTTATAATTTTTATTTTTCACAAATGTTAATAACAGTGGTTTAAATACAAAAATTAAATAGTTTAAAAGTACTATATTTTTTAAACAAAATAAATATTTTAAAATGTTTTTCACATTTTTAAAATGAGGATATTGAAACTGAAATATGCCATAGCTGAGACAGTGCAGCCACATATATGCGCCACATGCAGTAGAAAGGTTGTGATTGAAATAACAATTAGGGATCGAATTATGCACTTACCTACTGGATATCATTTGGCTCATTAGATAATACAACTAGAGAATCAGGTCACAATAATAATTTATTTATTGCTTATATCTAAAAAGTAAATGGTTTTGTTGATTGTAAAATTGTAATTGGTTCATCATGAAGATAAAGAAATTAGTGATTAAATTTACAATGTAGAATTTTTTTGTTGATCTTGTTTTTTGACAAGTAAACAGTCTTTCACACCCCTGGGGAGTGATATGCCTCTCAGGTTGAGAACTCTGTGTGTGTGTGTGTGTGTGTGTGTGTGTGTGTGTGTGTGTGTGTGTGTGTGTGTGTGTGTGTGTGTGTGTGTGTGTGTGTGTGTGTGTGTGTGTGTGTGTGTGTGCAGTAGTGGATTCAGGGGGGGGCACAGTCTCATGTATAGTAGATAAAATGACTTCCTGACTTCCACAGCTAGTTTAATTATGATATTTTCAGCTAGTCAAAAACTAAACCCTCAGGCAAATGGAGGGAAAGATGATCTGGGCAAATAGAAAGAAGGATCTTTATTTAATAGATTTAATAAAGATTTATTAATTGTTGATAAATCAATACAGATTTATTAACAGCTGATAAGTATTTATTTTTGGCAATACGTTATACCAGTATTCAGTTAATATTTGTTTTGGTGAATCGAATTTCAGTACAAGTCAGTTCATCTCTAGTGCCTACATGACAAGTAATATTTAATTTATGAGTATTCATTCATTCATCTGTGAATGAATCTGTGAGTGATGTAATTTCTGGTATGCAAAATGCCAAGAAAAAATTAATGAATAAAATAGAAAAACCTTATTCCAATAACAGATGGATAGGGTGAAAAATTGTGGTCCTCACACATAATATGTAGATGACCATTTATTAAGTATACGTGGGTGGTCTACATTTTATGTAGATGACCACTATGCTCATTATTTCAATCATGCCATGTGACATTATTCTTTCTTAGGCTGAGGTTTGATCATTCAAGTCAATGAGTTGTTTAATATTTTGATCATTGTTTGTTGTAAGTAGTTGTTTATTATTGTCATTATTATATATTTTGATAGTCCATGGTGTTAAGCACCCCAAATATTGTTTTAACAGTGAACAGATGAAAATCACCCCAAGAAAAAATTTTTCTTTGAAAGGCTCAAGTACAACCTATATAAAAAAAGGAGCTGGATTCAATATCGGGAGACTCTTCTCTATTATGAATAAAGTGATTAGGCACTGTATTGCTGAAGTTAAATTGGGCCAGACAAGCACAACTGATAAAGCACACAGTAGATATCTATTAAAGTGACTGCACAAAAAAAAATCGAAAAATTCATAAAAACATTTTGGCGGAAAATGAGTGATTTCTGTGGTTACTGGTATATCAACTGAATGTGTGGCCACTAAATACAACTATTACATTAACGACTTGGAACACAAAGTTTTTTATAAGTAAAAACATAAAGTTTTACCTTACAACCTGAACCAGTTTTCACCTTTAAAAGGCTTCTTCAGAGGTTGTGGCCACTATTTTCAAGGACATTTGTGTATGACAAAGCTGTGCACTAACTAGGTGCCACATGTACTTACACATGACCAAAACCATCTCTAAAGGATTTTTAAACTGATTTTTAACATTTCATAAGCGCAATCCAACCTAATTTTTGTAATGATTCATAACTGTAATGAGGCTCTGGTCCACTACAAAACTCCTGAGACCTAATAAGAGTCAAAACAACAGGCCACAAAAGGTGAACCAACTCTAAAGTAGGCAAAGACAACTCCATCTGCTGGTAAGGTAATGGGAACTGTTTTTCTAGAAGGCTTTTGGAATATTGTTCATTGTTCACCTTGTAAAGGAAAAAACAATTGGTGGTAAATATTACATAATTACATAAACTTACTGCAACACTTAAACAATGAAATAAAGAAATACTGCCACTTTTAACAAAAAAACAAGCAATGTTTCATCAATACAATGCACCAGGTAACACATCAATTGTTGTTGCAATGGCTAAAGTCAAAGAATTATAGACCAGTTTGCTTTCTCACCTCCCATACCTACCAGATTTAGTCACAAGCAGTTTTTATCTCTTTCCTAATAACAAAAATGGCTCGACAGAAAATGATTTGAAGTTGACAAACAAGTCTTCAATGTTGTAAATTGCTATTTTGAGGACTATCATAATTGACTTATTGGTATAGAATTACAGCTTTAGAACATTGTAAGGAGAAGTGTCTCGAGCTACATCGAGATTGTGTTAAGAAATAAATGTAAATTAATCCAAGAAAATGTTGTTTTCTTGTTCAGGCCTGGGGCGTTTACCTTACCTTGCAAAAACAATAATTCTATATAGGGGCCAAGAGACCTATGAATGGGCAAATTGCTTGGAGAAGGCACTTTTAGAACTTTGTTAAAGTTCAGAATAGACTATAGAGACAAGTGTTTTGCCATACTTGTCAATTAATGTGGTGAAAATTCTGCTTACATTAGTAAGATAACTACAAAAAAACAGATTGCCAATTCAGTGTTTTGGCAAAGTAAAAACAGAAAATATTGTTTCTAACATCAAGTATTTCATTGTAATTACTGATAAGGCTACTGATAGTTTTACTAAACAGCTGTTGCCAACGTTCATGCAATAGTATGATGATGTACCTTTTAAGATTAAGGGAAATTTTGTCAAGTCTGTTGACCTTCTGGACCTTCGTAATAAAAAAACTTCTCACAAGATTTTCCAGGAGCTGGAAAAATTAAAAAAATATTTTTTATTGCCGTGGTCAAGTTTTTGATGAGGACTCAAAATATGAGCAGCAAATTCATTGGCTTCTAGGCTAGAATATTGGGTATACTGCCACTCATCATTTACAATCACTGTATTAATCATAGCTCAATTTAACTATAAGTAAAGCTTATAAAGTAAAGCTCCACGAACCGGCGCTGATATAGGAAATATATATATATATATATATATAAATATTAAAGTCTAACATGAAATCGGTTAACGGGAGTTAAATCTAGTTTGCAGTAGTACCAGCCACGCATTCTGTGGTCGCCTGGAAACGCGTGATTCGTGACTGTGCCGAACCACCGTTTTTGTTTTGTCTTGTGCCCTACGCCATTCCGTCAACAGCCGCATCTCTCCGACAGAGTGAAGTCCTTTCTTGATTATATTCTATCATCCGCCTTGATGGCTAGATAATATAGTACAGATCTGCGGTAAGTTACTTTAGCATATATATAATGGTTATATAAAATAAAATGTGAATTTGAGTAATTATAAGAGTGGAGGGGGCTTGATAGCTTTTTACACTCCGTGGCGGACACCGGAAGTATTCAGTATCAGAGATTTCTTAATTATTTAAACCCTCATGAAATAAAGTATATCTTAATTAAGATACAGTGATTGCCTGTATCACCTTAGTGCAGTAAAATCATGTAATTTCGGCTGACTTATAAGTTTTCAAATGTAGTACCACGCGCTAGTACACGAAATGGACAGGTTATAGTGTGTCAAACTTTCTGCCCACATACGCATAATCGAGTAATTAAAAATTATAAATTGGTTTTGGGAGAGTCTGTGAGTGAATTATAAATGTCGAAAGAGAAGACGTATGTTTTAATTAAAACGAACAGAGTTTAAAGGGTCAAGGGAGGCCTGTTCAAATTTGTTCTGTACTGGTTTTATCCAGTGTGCGTGTGGCAGTATCCTGTGAAAATAAGTGTTGGGACATCCCTCTAATTATCTGTGTATGCTTAGGGTCCCCGCGCTCAAGACAAGGATCCCGACCCAGGCATGAACATCTGCTCCTGAACGTGTCAAATGAGGCTCTCGACTTCGCCTGCCAGAAGGAAACAGCGAGATCAGCATGCCACACCCAAAAACTACGTGCACTAGACGTTGAAATGGAGCACCACAACATGATATAAATAAGGTGACCTCAAACCATTTATTATCTTTTTGACCTACATAGACACCCGGATTTGTGCCGATAACACTTCATAAAACTTGTGGGGTATTGTGTGACACACTACGATATTTCTTTCATCTTTTAAACGTTTTAATTGGGCCCCGGTTTAACTGGACATAATTGTGCGTGCATTTTGGGGGAACTTTTGTATAGTATGTACTGATATTTGATATTAAGTGTAAGCCCAGGGGCTGGCATGTATCCGAGGCTTCTTACAATTCATGCACTTATATTTTCTTTCTAGTTTTCTGTAAAGGGGGTTCTGTTGGTGACAGGATGAACCCCACCGGCTGGTAGGGTTCAGCTATAATTCCTGTCAGGTTAGTTCTGGTAATTGCGGTTATATCACATATTTAATTTAGGTTTTGGGTTATGTAAGGGTCGTAAGTTTTTTTATTCAGTAACAGTCCGGCCCCCTGTTTAATCCCTGGGCCAATTCAGTTTTCTTAAAAGGTTATATAAGGTATTATGTCACAGCACAGTTGTAAAAGTTCTTTTTAAGGTATTATTGCCAATTCAGTTTTCTTAAAAAGGTTATATAAAGTATTATGTCACATCACAGTTGTAAAAGTTCTTTTTAAGGTTTATTGCCAATTCAGTTTTCTTAAAAGGTTATATAAAGTATTATGTCACATCACAGTTGTAAAAGTTCTTTTTAATTTATTATTGCCAATCAGCTTTCTTAGAAAAAGTTGCATAACGTATTATGTCACATAACTGTTATAAAATTTTAATCATTATTGCTAAACTATATTTCTCATAAAAGAATTTATAAATTATTATCTCACAATATTCACACATACTGTTTAGGTCACGGAAAGATTGTAGCTTGCTTTCTTTTCCAGTTGTTATTGTCAATTATAATTTTTCCAACAACTTGTGATTATAATTTCATCAAGTTTATACGCACGGTTTAAGCGCATTTTAAAGTTGTATCTAGCATTCTGGCCAATCCAGATTCTGGGGGGCACTAGTGATATGTATATATATTCGGATGTCTGCATAGGTATTGTGGTTGAAATTTCTATTAATTATTTCTATTATACGGGGCGATATATGTATGGAGAGAAAAGGTATATAGGCGGGTGGCAATTCTTTAATATTATAAGGGTGTTTGTTATTTATGTAGTGATATTGAACATGTGTATGTGATAGAGATATATATTTATATGTGTATTTATGTGAATTATGTATGTGTTATCTCTGTGGGTTATGTACAGGGACAATTTATACAAAAATTGCAATTATAAAAAAAAAACAAAAATTAAAGATGTAATAAAAGTATTTATTGGTTGTTAATAGTGAGTTTTAATTGCAAGTCCTGTCTCACTGGACCCAGCACATTTTGGCTTCTCTAGGCAGTTGGCCTAGTTTTAAATAACTAGTAGCCCCTTGTCAAAAAAAAAACAAAAAAAAAATTTTAAGCATAAAAATTTTAAAGAGGGGTTACATTTGGTAGCAGAGCGTGGTTGTATCTAACCCGTGGGTCCTTTGGGTGTTACAGGGCTTGCAAACTCAGAAAACATTCGGGGTAGAATGGACTTGGAATATTTACAAGAAGTCGATATATATTGTAACACAACTTTTTATTTATTTTATAATATTTTAAAATGTGTGAGGTGTGTGTGATTGCAGATACGCACCGGTATCTACGATAATGTTGTTTTTTATAAAATGTTCTAATTATAACTATTATGGTTATTAGTGTGATTGTATTGTCTAATAGGTGCATATTGATGGTTCACTTCTTCGATTTAAAATGTTTCGCGCACTCCGTTATTAACCTCCCTCACTTACCACACGTGGATATTTTAGTCCTGTTCAGTGACAGTTCAGCTGAAATACATATACTTTACATACAAATAAATATTCAGGTTGAATATTCAATATGGTTATCATACACAATATAAATGATATAATGTCTAAATAATGTTCTGAATTATTAGATCTATTTAAACTCTTCCGCCACCTTTTGGTAGGACTGACTAAGAATAAATGAGCTAATTTAAATTTGAAATGATACTCTTTTTCACTGGTAATAAAAAGTAGAGGTTTATTAACAATTCAAGATATTATAAAATTTTTGAACAATCAACAATCAGTTGCTAATAACCTTTCGGATAATAATTACAATTAATAAAATTTAAAATAAGACTCTTCTTCGTCTCAAGGCTGGTAAACCTGTTAGTTGTACAATAGTTTAATTTTAAGAGGTTATGTCCTCTTGTATCAGTGAATTACCATGTTCGTAAGGTTCTTTTAGGTAGCATGATACCAGGTACAAGATGTAATTTTAGTAATGATATTAAATGAACAATAATTAATAACAAACAAACAAATATAAAAATCGAAAATTAGTACCATATAACTGATAGTTATGGTATTATCGTACGCGGGAATGCGCACGCAGTCTATAGTACTCGTTTGACAATTACCAAGCTCGTTGGCTTGCCAGTTAAAATGTATTACCTTATTTTAATAATTCACTTTGAGAATTATTTACTTGCAAGAGAAAAATTTATTAAAAAACTCTTGTTATTATTTCCATCTGGTTTGGATTTTACTTGAGAACAGACTTGTAACAGAGAAATTGGCAAGTTACCGTTACGACTCTAAGGTTATCTTATAACGGGTATTGTTATAATGGTTAATTATCTTTTAATATTTATTATTTCTTAATCTAAATATAAACACATTATTCGTAATAGTTTGATGTGTCATTATCAGTATTATATTTATTCTTTCGCCTGAAAGTTAAAAACGTTTACTTTAAAATATCAAAATAAAATCAAGAAAACAACTTTAGTCAATTTAGCGATAATTGGTATTGCTCGTATTTTGTAATAAATACTTCAAATATAATTCTTTTAATTGTGATAAATAATTAAAATATTTATTCAACATATTAATAATTGCGAATTAATACTTCCATTAATTCTGATAAATTCCATCATCGTTTTTGATACTTCGCTTTTTACTGACTTGCGTAGTATCAACATTATTTATTTACAAAAATTTTGTTTCTGATTCAATGTTAATTAAATAAAAAATTGTACTCCCTGTTTTTATCTTTCACAACACTCGCAAGTACGATTGATATTATACACTAATCGTACTTAAATGTATACACTCCGCACATTTCACTCGTTTATGTTGGTGTAGTTTACAGGTTATGTGTATGTTGATTTACTTGTCTCTGTCGCGCACAATTCAAAAATTAAACTTCTTCATATCGGCGAGTGACATGACCTCTCCGTAGAATGCCTGATCGTGAACTGTGATGCTTCTTCGAAGCGTCTCTGGCTCGTCTGCCCAATGTTCATTCATTCGATTGGTTGAAAAAACTATACTCTCTAACCCAAAGCCCTTTGTTTTCTTAAAATATTTAATTTTTTACCAAATTTGGTCTTTGCGTTTGAGGCTTTATGACGTCAGCACTGGTACAAAACATAATTGAAAAGTTTAAAATCACAATAACTTTCTTAATCTATGTCTTATCGTTAAATGGTTAGTGTCAGTAAATTGCGGACAACCTGCGCTTTAATTCAAGTCTAAACAAGATTATTTTCCGTCCATTACTTCTATCACTATAACGATTTTATTAATTATTTATGGTGTATCTTATATTTATAAGTCTATTACACCAAATTTAATTATTTATACTAAAACACTTTTAAATAAACGCTCTGAGTCCATATCTCAACTGGTTTAATTCAAAACTTGGGAATTATTGTTCCCTAAACAATATCTCGTTATGGCGTCTTTGGGCGTCCATATTTGATTTTTCATAAATGTACTTAAAACTAATTTTTCTTATTTAATAACAGTAATACTGTGATGTAATAATACTAGAAACGTCTATTTACATAATTTTACACTAGAATATATGTACATGGCTGTATTTAATCTACTATTTACATTGTTTTAGTCCTCTCCTATCTCTCTTATACAATTGTTACTTTATTTCTGGTTTTTTTCTATACAATTTAGATCCTGTACTAATTGTAATTAGTGTACACTCATTGTACCTAATTCTCTACATATAATGGTTAGCTTTTAGCTATCTCAGAACCCTTCAATTTCTTAGTAATGGGTCTGTTTACTTTGTGTCATAGCATGGTAGTCATTTATTTTTGTTAAAACAATAACTAAATTGTTATTGTTACACTTGATTTGGGTTTCCAAAGTAGTATCAGACATTATTCTGATTCTTGATAACATTTTCATCTACTTTTAACTAAGTTTATATGTTACATTTTGCATATATAACTTGCTCTTCATCGTTTGTTTACATATGGATTCCTCCATCATGGTCATTTGGTTTTTAATTATTTATATAGAAAATGACTGTTTTCATGGTCATAGTCTGTTCTCAAAGTAACATTAGGTTTTCCTCTTACTACTGGTAACACTCTTAACAATCTTTATTCAAGCTTTAATACAGTATTTTGCTTAACTAGTTGGTTATACAATGTTTCTGCTTACTTTTGGCTACGTGTTCTTAGTTAGCTAGTTTACAATATTTTGGTTACAAAACTGTTATCATTATGTTCAGAATCTGTTCTCACAGTAGTACCAGATGTTTATCTAACTACTGGTAATACTTTCATTAACATTGTTACTTGTTTTGATATTGTATTTTGTCTAACTAAATTGGCATACTAGGCTCTATTTCTTCTATCTCTGTGCCATCATATTTGATCTGTTTTATTTACATTGTGTTGCAATATAATACACTGTCTATTAGGATGTATTATTATTTATAACAAATTCTTGATTGATATCATAGTTGATGGTCATTTATTTACATTAACATGTATGATTTTCTGTTTCATAGGTGTCTTTCCTATGGGGTTATGTAACAATGTACAACATGTTTTAATGCAGTATTTTGCTACTACTAACATGACTTCAGTATGGTATCTTACTATAATATTTTAATTGTTTTGTTACACATGTTTACACAACTTCTTCTTAAACAATAACACAAATCTTTTTGTATTAATTACAATATCTCTCTGGTCATTGGTTGAATTTAATTCCTGTCACTTTGTTTAATACATAACAAAGGTTTTTTATTTATTGTCAGTTCTCTATGAACAATAATATAATTGTTCGATTTTATTCTATTCTGGTGGTCTTATGATTATCTATATTGATCACAACCTTTATTAAATTAGTCACACTAATTGTCTGTGTATATTTGACTATTTAATTCTTGCTGCTTTCACTATGAAATTAACATATTTTCTTACACTATAAACCTTATCACTGGAATTGTTTGTGTGGTTTATTCGGTTGGACTTAGTTAACTGGTCACAGGTTTCACATCTATATTAAGTATTCACTGTAATTGTTCGTGGTTCCTTAAATGTTAAACACTGTTTTTCTTTTCATATTTGATAATCACCATTCCTTTGGTTACTTATATAGTCTCTAGTACACTTGGTTTATGCTGAGTCCTTGCATGGTCTATCCATTTTCTTCTCTCTTCATGGTACGTTTCCTTGTCCTGCTTCTTTCTTCTTCTTCAATATTTTCATTGTAGTCATTATCTTCAGTTGTTCCCCTCGCTGTTGGAGTTTGCTGGTCCTTATTTTGTTGGTTCCCCTCACTGTTGGATCCTATTGGGTCTGGTTACTGATATTTTTGTTTTGGGCTCATGGTCATTTTCTTTCTTCATTTCGTATTTGATGTTGCTATGTTAATATTATCTTCCTCATCGTTGGATTTTTATTCTAATATATTTGTAGATACACACTTTTATACACATAGGTTTATTTATCTAGACATACTTCCATGCTTTTCTCTTACTTGACGTTATATTAGCTTATTTTATGTAACTACCATATTTGGTAACGTTACATATGCCTTCCTATAAGAATTGATTAATTCTGAATTATTATACTATATTTTCCATTGAAGAATTTATCAATTGTTGTACATTCCATGTCGATTCACATGTTTTTTACATATATCCCTTCACTTTCTTCTATTTGAATCATAATTATTTCTTCTCTATGTAATCATCTCCCTTGTTTATTTAGTTCCCTAATTCCCTAACATAAGCTTAGCTGGGGCAGTTTAGAGCGGCTCACTTTGGCTATTCAACTCTACTGGCCATACTAACTTCAATAAATATGGAGGCAAATCATCTCCTTCAATAATAATAAATGATTGCTGGCATTATTCATCAGTCAATTCATCTCAAATCATCAAAAAATAATAATAGTGGTCGTTCTTCCGACAAATAATAAATATCCTTGGGATTAATTCACGCATCTGCGGTTTATACATTGTTATACTCTCTTTTCTTGATTCAACTCAACTAAATTCTTCACATATTATAGGGATAGTTTGTTTTACACTTCATCACTGGTATACTCTCATGATTATCTTCGTTAGTATATTACTTTTCATTCTTCTTCATCATCGATTAATCTCTTCATTTTGTGTCACATTGAACATCATCTCATCATATTCTTCATTTCAGGTTTCATTCTTCTAGATATAATTCATAAATACATTTATTTTTTCTTCTTTCTCATGGTTTTAGTTGGTATTTATATTCGATGTGGTATTGGCTTTTCTCTAGTAAAATACACTAGAAACAATGTGGTTGTGTGTGGTGGCTTGTCTACATTAATACATTTCTTTGGGTTTATTCTTCCAACTTCTCATTTGCTCCTTCTTCCTTTTTCAATAGTACGGGTGAGGTGTTCTTATTACTTGTTGACGTGGCTCTTGGAAATATTTGTGCCATAGTTGTAGTGTGTCGGCCTCGTATGTTCATTCTCTTCTTTTATTAGTACGGGTAGGATGTTCTTTTTACTTGTTGACTAGGCTCTAGGAAGTATATATATTATATATAGTTATGCCATAGATCTTGGGTGTCCGTCTCGTATGTTCATCTTCTTTTATAGTACGGGTAGGATGTTAATATTTACTGGTTGACGTGGCTCTTGGAAATAATGATTTTATCTCATATATGCCGTGGATGGTGTGTCAGTCTCGTATGTTTGTCTTCTTTTTTATATAAGTCCGCTATTATTTATAAATACAATGTTCTGAATCCTTTACATAAATTCTTTGGGAGCATATTTTTTCACATTATAAAATTACAATATATATTCAACGTTCATTACATAGTTATACAGTTACTTCTGATTTAATATAAACACATAATAATCTTCATAGCAATAATACATCCTTTCTTCTTTAGTCAACATCTGTTTTTATAATCATACTTTCATTTTTCACTTTTTTAATAAACAATAATCTTCATGGCCACATTTCATTCTTCATCTTGATATAGTCAACAGTTATATTCATAAGTATATTTTTATTTTTCATAACAAATATTTTCATCTTTTACATAATATCCTCAATAAAATAATTCTTATCGCTAACTTTTCACTTTTAGTCCCATATTTTAATTGTCAATATATCTTTTCATTGAAGCTTGGTTGTAAGTACCCTTTATCTTTTTGGTTATAGGGTCCTGCAATTCATAAGTGTTGTTTAAATTGTTCTTAGTTATAGTATATGGTCCAGTGAATAGCAGTAGCAGTTTTTTCACAATGCCCTCGATTGTACTTGGGAGTTCTCTATTTTTGATAAGTACTCTGTCTCCCACTTCATATTTGATAATTTTGGGTTGCGATTTTTTGTATTTGAGCCTCAGTTTGTCAGCTCGTTCAACTGCGTTATTATAGAATTTTGTTCTGTTAAATTTGACCTCTGCTTCTATTGGAAAATTAATGATCTCTGTGATTTCCCGGGGTGGTCTTTGTTCATACATAGCCATGTAGGGTGTTTCGTCAGTCGATTGATGATAGGCTAGGTTTAGGAAGTCTTCAGCCGGGGATAGATACTCCTCCCATTTCCTCTGCTGGCTGTGACAGTAGGTTCTTAAAATCCTTCCTACTTCTCTCAACACTCTCTCAGCAGGGTTGCTGTTGGGGTGATACACCGATGTTTTGTATGTCTTTATTCCCAGATGGATTAATGTTTCCCGCCACTTTCGTCCTCGGAACTGCGTTCCATGGTCTGTAATTATCGACAATGGTTTACCCACTTCAGGTATATACTTGTTTATGACTATTTCCAGTATTTTACTTGTCGTAGCTCGATTAAGTGGGTACAGCTTAGTGTACTTGGTGTAGTGGTCAAATATGATGATTATATACTTACATTGGTGTCTTCCACCACTCCGTGGAAATGGTCCACAAATGTCCAAGAAAATTTTTTCTAACTTTGCCGTCGATGTAATTGGTATCATTACTCCTTCTCGTTTCTCATTGCTGCATTTTACCAATTGGCAAATATGACAATTCTGGACATACTTTCTAACTTTTCTATTCATGTCCTTGAAATGCACATGTTCCTGCAATGCCTTTACGACCTTTACTGCGCCCATGTGACCATAGCGTATGTGGTAATCGATGGTCAGTTCTTTTTCCAGGGCTTTCGGTATAACTACCTTCCATTTTTCACCATCTTTATTATGTTTGGTGAATAATAATTGATTATGAGTACAGTAGAAATGTTTTATGTTGTCATCATTGTTTGCTAATTTTTTAATAATCAATGATACTTTGGGATCTTGTTTTTGATGAATGGTTATATCCGATAATATGTTAGTGAGTTCAGATGTGCTTTTCAGTAGGTGGTAGACTTTCGCAATGGTTTCCCTTTCTCCTTCAAATGTCTGGGCATTGATGTTTATTCGGGACAACACGTCTGCAGCTATGTTGCTCTTCCCTGGTATGTACTCCCACTGGATGTTGTATTCCTGGAGTGTAAGAGTCCATCTCGTTAATCTACCGTGCTTTAACTTGCAATTCTTAAGAAATGAAATAGATTTGTGGTCTGTCCTCACTGTTACTGGATATCCCAAAATGAAAGTTCTAAATTTTGCAAGCAAACACTATACTCAACCATTCCTTTTCCGTTGTATGGTAGTTACGTTCGCATTTATTTAAAGTTCGGCTTGCGAAACTGATCACTTGATGATTCCCTTCTTGGTTCTCTTGGTATAGCACAGAACCAAGGCTTAGGTCGCTAGCGTCACAGTTCATGAAAAACTGCTTCTCAAAATTAGGGTGATGCAGCATAACAGTTTCGAGAAACTTTTCTTTAATTAATTCAAAGGTAGAGTCTTGATCTGACCCCCACTTCCATTTTTCCTTTGAGGATAGTTGTGCCGAAAATCGAGCTGTCAGTTCAGAATAATTGTTTTGGAATTTTCGATAATAATTACAGATTCCGAGGAACGATTGTAATTGCTTTTTATTCTTTGGTACGGGGAAACGCTGGATTGCCTCCATCTTTTCCTGGGATGGTGTAATTCCATACTCTGACAAGTTAAACCCCAAAAATTGCACTTCCTTTGCGATCAATTGTGATTTGTCTAATTTAAGTGTAATATGGTTGTCTTCCAACTTTTGTAATACTTGTGCCACCCGGTTACAGTGCTCTTCCCAATTGTTAGATGCGATTAAGAGGTCATCGACATATACTGTCGTAAATTGTAATGTGCTGTGGCCCAGTATCTCGTCCATACATTTGACAAAAATGGCCACTGAGTTCACTAAGCCGAATGGTAATCTCTTAAAATGGTAATTACGGCCTTCAAAAATAAATGCTGTGAACTTTCTGCTATTCGGGTGCAATTCGACCTGCCAATATCCGCAGACCGTATCCCATATACTGTAATATTTGGTGCCATAAAATCTCTTTAGTATTTCATCGATTTCTCCAGGCGATGTCCTGTCATTGATTATGGACTTGTTGAGTTCACGTGCATCCAAACAAATTCTCACTGCACCGTTTTTCTTGGGTACAGCTACAATAGGATTGGTGTACGGGGAATTGCTTACTTCAATTATATCATTTTCTATTAATCTTTGGATTTCCTTTCGTACAGCTTCTTTAAGTGAAAAGGCGATAGGGTAAGATTTTCGCTTAAATTCTGTCTGGTCCTTGAATTTTAATTCACATTGGAAATTCTTTATTTTCCCAGGCGTATCGGAAAATACGTGACGATATTGATAGTATATATTTATCAACTGGTCACGTTGTTCCCAAGTCAACTCATGGCTATTCTGGTTGGTTTTGAATTCTCTGATTTCATTAATTTTTTCCAACCATAATGCTTCCTCTGGACTGTTGTGAAGTTCTTGGTTGATGGCGCCTTCCCTGATGTAATATATTACATGTTCCGAGGGTGCCTTCCTATATTCTGTTAAATTGGCGGTCCACTCAACTTCTTCTGCCTTCATCACTACAGTATTTGCATCCATATTAATTATGGCTGTGTATTTTCGTAATATGTCGCAACCAATGAGTAGAGTGAATGGTAGTCCGCTGGCTACAAGGAATACCATCGGTATTGTTTTTCCATTGCTTGATACGTCCAGTTGCACCTGTTGTCGAATAGTTTTATTCTGACGTCCGGTGGCTCCGATGAGTATTATGTTGTTAATTGGTAAGGTTGGTATGGTAGCTTTATTTTCTGATTGGATCCTGTCCAATTCCATTTTGTCAATTAATGATACGTTGGCCCCGGTATCTACCATTGCTGTGGCATTTGTGTTGTTGACTTTCACAGATATATACGCGATTTCACTGTTGCTCGCATCTCCGATAACACTTTCTTTCTCTTCCATTAAATCCTTTCTTATGTTCTTGAGGTAATTGTTCTGGTATGTTTTACGATGATTCGAATGTTTCGCCAAAATATCAGACCCAATAGTCCGGTTCAGTGAGGGTGTGGTTGGTCTTTTCACTGCCGGTTGGCATTTAAAGGCAGGTCACCGTTTTCGTGCCTGTCTTGTGACGTTGATACTATGGGTTCCTGGTTTCCAGGCCCATGTCCGTTATGATAAACTTCCGTAGTCTGCGTGACTGTTCTATGGTCTCCACTGCTATCGCTTCCATTGGATCTATAGCCTGACTCTCTTTCTTCTCTATCACTGTGACTGGAGTGATTGTGTTGGTGTGGAAAACTCCTCCGTCCTTGGTAATAGTTCCTGCGATTCCCACCTCGCTGGCATGGGTGTAGTTTACCCTACGGAAATGATTGTTATTTTGATTACCGTTGCCTTGTCGTGGTTGATGATTGGTTGTGGTATGGCCTGTAGTAATTGTTACCTCTCTGGTAATGTGTGTCTCTCTGGTATCCACCTGGACGAGGGTTGTTATAATTTCCTCTATTCACGTTGTTGCCACCTCCGTCTTGGCGTGGTATTGGTTGGTTTTGAAATTGTTGTGGATTGTTAAAATTTCTTCCTGGGCTATTTCTGTCATTGTGATTGGTGGGGTTATTATTTCTGGGCCCTCCCCGATCATATGCTTGGCCAGGTACTTGTCGGTTTCGTTGATAATACCTTTCTCTTTCGTGGCTTTCTAGCAGGTCGCACATCCCTTGAATTGTTTTTATTTGTGAGTTCAGCCTCCCTTACAAAATACCTTGATTAAAATGGTACGCTAGTTTTGTAACCAGGCATTCTTCTGGAATTGCTGGCTCCAAATTTCTAGCCAGACAAATTTTGCCTAAGAAATAGGTAGTCATCGATTGCCTTCCATTTACATCGAATTTTCCATTTGTAATGTCGTCTCTGATGATGTTTTGGGTGGCTTCCGACCAATACTTTTGTTTAAATGCCGTTTTAAAAGTGTCGTAGCTCCCCACTTCGTGACGGGTTGCTGTCCACCAATTGTCGAATGTATTTTTAAAAGATTCATCCAACATCCCCTTAATGATAGACCATCTGCTTTCTCGGTTTCTGTGTATTATCTCTTCTATCCTTTCTAAGAATTCTAATGGATTTTTAGAATATGTTCGGAATTCAATCTGGTCCCTGCCTTCCAGGTGACTTAATCCGGATAGGATATTTGGTATGGTTCGCAGACGAAGCATCTCGTCTCTGATGTCATCCAACTCTCTCCGTTGACGTTCTGTTAATTGGGTTTTGTCATCATTCACCTGTTGTTTTATAGCGTCTACCTTCCCAGAGACTTCCTCACATTTTTCATTTAACGTCGACTGCGCTGCCTTCATTTTGGTTTGCTCCTGCACTATCACCCCTAGTTGTGCACCGTGTGTTTTCTCCACATCACTAATACGCCGGTTGATGTCTATTTCTGTCTGTACTAGTTTCAGGCTGGTGTTTTCTCCCTCCTTTCGTACTTCAGAAATTTCGACATTAATTTCTGTTGTCAATATGGCCATTTGTTTTTTGGTTTCCTCAACATTTTCTCCCAATCTTCTTTCGATCATTTCCACCGTATCCTTAGCGGTTTCTTCCATCTTGTCACTGTTGATATTTATTTGTTGCCATATTCTTTCGTGGTCAGTTTGTATGGTTTCGACGTCTCGGCTAAATTTAGCATTAATTTCATCAATCTTATGGTTGGTCTGATCAATTTTTACTCCCAACTCTGCCGATAAGTCTTCCTTCATTATGGCCATTTTCTTCTCTAATAATTCTTTGGTTTTCTTCTGCCCATCTTCCAACCTCCTATTGGTTTCATTTATCTTGTTATTGAATTCTTCCTTCAATAACTCCATATTTTTCTGGCTCTCCCTCTGGCCTTCTTCTATTTTTTGGTTGGTGGATCGACTGGCTTCTTCTATTTTACTGTTCAATTCCTCTTTGGTGGATCGACTAGTCTCGTCCAGCTTCTTGATCAATTCTTCCCTTGTGGACTGGTTCTCCTCCTTTGATGATTTCTGGCCTTCCTTTAATGACTCTATTTGCTTGCTTAAACCCTTGGTGGATTGATGGGCTTCTTCCATTTTATTGTTTAAGTCTGTCTTCAGTGATTCCATCATATTTCTCATCCACTCTTGAAATGCTGACTCTCCTGGTGACGTTGTTTTTTCAAGCTGGCTTGTTCCCGGTAGAGCTTCTTGAGGTATCACTTCCGGTTCTTCCTCGTCTGGCTGTTGGACCTCCTCCGCCGGTTCAAATGGTTTGTCCTTTCTTTCCATTAAAATTTCTTCGACGTCTTCCGTTGACATAGCCTCCTTTTCTTCCATTCTGGCCTCCTTCTCTGCTTGTGTTGCCGTCTTTCTCGACGTTGATCTTGACTTTGATCTCCTTGTGTACATCTTGATATGCTGGCAATGTACCTGCTGTCTCTTGACGGATTGTGGTGATTAGATTATTATTTATAGTATGTTTTTTTCCTAATCCGCGCTCAGACATTGGGCGCCAAGTTGTAACACAACTTTTTATTTATTTTATAATATTTTAAAATGTGTGAGGTGTGTGTGATTGCAGATACGCACCGGTATCTACGATAATGTTGTTTTTTATAAAATGTTCTAATTATAACTATTATGGTTATTAGTGTGATTGTATTGTCTAATAGGTGCGTATTGATGGTTCACTTCTTCGATTTAAAATGTTTCGCGCACTCCGTTATTAACCTCCCTCACTTACCACACGTGGATATTTTAGTCCTGTTCAGTGACGGTTCAGCTGAAATACATACACTTTACATACAAATAAATATTCAGGTTGAATATTCAATATGGTTATCATACACAATATAAATGATATAATATCTAAATAATGTTCTGAATTATTAGATCTATTTAAACTCTTCCGCCACCTTTTGGTAGGACTGACTAAGAATAAATGAGCTAATTTAAATTTGAAATGATACTCTTTTTCACTGGTAATAAAAAGTAGAGGTTTATTAACAATTCAAGATATTATAAAATTTTTGAACAATCAACAATCAGTTGCTAATAACCTTTCGGATAATAATTACAATTAATAAAATTTAAAATAAGACTCTTCTTCGTCTCAAGGCTGGTAAACCTGTTAGTTGTACAATAGTTTAATTTTAAGAGGTTATGTCCTCTTGTATCAGTGAATTACCATGTTCGTAAGGTTCTTTTAGGTAGCATGATACCAGGTACAAGATGTAATTTTAGTAATGATATTAAATGAACAATAATTAATAACAAACAAACAAATATAAAAATCGAAAATTAGTACCATATAACTGATAGTTATGGTATTATCGTACGCGGGAATGCGCACGCAGTCTATAGTACTCGTTTGACAATTACCAAGCTCGTTGGCTTGCCAGTTAAAATGTATTACCTTATTTTAATAATTCACTTTGAGAATTATTTACTTGCAAGAGAAAAATTTATTAAAAAACTCTTATTATTTCCATCTGGTTTGGATTTTACTTGAGAACAGACTTGTAACAGAGAAACTGGCAAGTTACCGTTACGACTCTAAGGTTATCTTATAACGGGTATTGTTATAATGGTTAATTATTTTTTAATATTTATTATTTCTTAATCTAAATATAAACACATTATTCGTAATAGTTTGATGTGTCATTATCAGTATTATATTTATTCTTTCGCCTGAAAGTTAAAAACGTTTACTTTAAAATATCAAAATAAAATCAAGAAAACAACTTTAGTCAATTTAGCGACTATTGGTATTGCTCGTATTTTGTAATAAATACTTCAAATATAATTCTTTTAATTGTGATAAATAATTAAAATATTTATTCAACATATTAATAATTGCGAATTAATACTTCCATTAATTCTGATAAATTCCATCATCGTTTTTGATACTTCGCTTTTTACTGACTTGCATAGTATCAACATTATTTATTTACAAAAATTTTGTTTCTGATTCAATGTTAATTAAATAAAAAATTGTACTCCCTGTTTTTATCTTTCACAACACTCGCAAGTACGATTGATATTATACACTAATCGTACTTAAATGTATACACTCCGCACATTTCACTCGTTTATGTTTGTGTAGTTTACAGGTTATGTGTATGTTGATTTACTTGTCTCTGTCGCGCACAATTCAAAAATTAAACTTCTTCATATCGGCGAGTGACATGACCTCTCCGTAGAATGCCTGATCGTGAACTGTGATGCTTCTTCGAAGCGTCTCTGGCTCGTCTGCCCAATGTTCATTCATTCGATTGGTTGAAAAAACTATACTCTCTAACCCAAAGCCCTTTGTTTTCTTAAAATATTTAATTTTTTACCAAATTTGGTCTTTGCGTTTGAGGCTTTATGACGTCAGCACTGGTACAAAACATAATTGAAAAGTTTAAAATCACAATAACTTTCTTAATCTATGTCTTATCATTAAATGGTTAGTGTCAGTAAATTGCGGACAACCTGCGCTTTAATTCAAGTCTAAACAAGATTATTTTCCGTCCATTACTTCTATCACTATAACGATTTTATTAATTATTTATGGTGTATCTTATATTTATAAGTCTATTACACCAAATTTAATTATTTTTACTAAAACACTTTTAAATAAACGCTCTGAGTCCATATCTCAACTGGTTTAATTCAAAACTTGGGAATTATTGTTCCCTAAACAATATCTCGTTATGGCGTCTTTGGGCGTCCATATTTGATTTTTCATAAATGTACTTAAAACTAATTTTTCTTATTTAATAACAGTAATACTGTGATGTAATAATACTAGAAACGTCTATTTACATAACTTTACACTAGAATATATGTACATGGCTGTATTTAATCTACTATTTACATTGTTTTAGTCCTCTCCTATCTCTCTTATACAATTGTTACTTTATTTCTGGTTTTTTCTATACAATTTAGATCCTGTACTAATTGTAATTAGTGTACACTCATTGTACCTAATTCTCTACATATAATGGTTAGCTTTTAGCTATCTCAGAACCCTTCAGTTTCTTAGTAATGGGTCTGTTTACTTTGTGTCATAGCATGGTAGTCATTTATTTTTGTTAAAACAATAACTAAATTGTTATTGTTACACTTGATTTGGGTTTCCAAAGTAGTATCAGACATTATTCTGATTCTTGATAACATTTTCATCTACTTTTAACTAAGTTTATATGTTACATTTTGCATATATAACTTGCTCTTCATCGTTTGTTTACATATGGATTCCTCCATCATGGTCATTTGGTTTTTAATTATTTATATAGAAAATGACTGTTTTCATGGTCATAGTCTGTTCTCAAAGTAACATTAGGTTTTCCTCTTACTACTGGTAACACTCTTAACAATCTTTATTCAAGCTTTAATACAGTATTTTGCTTAACTAGTTGGTTATACAATGTTTCTGCTTACTTTTGGCTACGTGTTCTTAGTTAGCTAGTTTACAATATTTTGGTTACAAAACTGTTATCATTATGTTCAGAATCTGTTCTCACAGTAGTACCAGATGTTTATCTAACTACTGGTAATACTTTCATTAACATTGTTACTTGTTTTGATATTGTATTTTGTCTAACTAAATTGGCATACTAGGCTCTATTTCTTCTATCTCTGTGCCATCATATTTGATCTGTTTTATTTACATTGTGTTGCAATATAATACACTGTCTATTAGGATGTATTATTATTTATAACAAATTCTTGATTGATATCATAGTTGATGGTCATTTATTTACATTAACATGTATGATTTTCTGTTTCATAGGTGTCTTTCCTATGGGGTTATGTAACAATGTACAACATGTTTTAATGCAGTATTTTGCTACTACTAACATGACTTCAGTATGGTATCTTACTATAATATTTTAATTGTTTTGTTACACATGTTTACACAACTTCTTCTTAAACAATAACACAAATCTTTTTGTATTAATTACAATATCTCTCTGGTCATTGGTTGAATTTAATTCCTGTCACTTTGTTTGATACATAACAAAGGTTTTTTATTTATTGTCAGTTCTCTATGAACAATAATATAATTGTTCGATTTTATTCTATTCTGGTGGTCTTATGATTATCTATATTGATCACAACCTTTATTAAATTAGTCACACTAATTGTCTGTGTATATTTGACTATTTAATTCTTGCTGCTTTCACTATGACATTAACATATTTTCTTACACTATAAACCTTATCACTGGAATTGTTTGTGTGGTTTATTCGGTTGGACTTAGTTAACTGGTCACAGGTTTCACATCTATATTAAGTATTCACTGTAATTGTTCGTGGTTCCTTAAATGTTAAACACTGTTTTTCTTTTCATATTTGATAATCACCATTCCTTTGGTTACTTATATAGTCTCTAGTACACTTGGTTTATGCTGAGTCCTTGCATGGTCTATCCATTTTCTTCTCTCTTCATGGTACGTTTCCTTGTCCTGCTTCTTTCTTCTTCTTCAATATTTTCATTGTAGTCATTATCTTCAGTTGTTCCCCTCGCTGTTGGAGTTTGCTGGTCCTTATTTTGTTGGTTCCCCTCATTGTTGGATCCTATTGGGTCTGGTTACTGATATTTTTGTTTTGGGCTCATGGTCATTTTCTTTCTTCATTTCGTATTTGATGTTGCTATGTTAATATTATCTTCCTCATCGTTGGATTTTTATACTAATATATTTGTAGATACACACTTTTATACACATAGGTTTATTTATCTAGACATACTTCCATGCTTTTCTCTTACTTGACGTTATATTAGCTTATTTTATGTAACTACCATATTTGGTAACGTTACAATATGCATGTGTTTTGTTATGTTTGATGTCTTATTAACTATATGGAGGTATAACTGTCAGCCTGTTGTTATTTGTGTTATTTGTAAACTTGGTGTCACCACATGACGTGAAATTTTGGGGGAATTCTTTTTTTGAGACTTGAATTACCTGCAGATCTGGGGCGCGGTGTTGGGAAATGGATTTCACGTTTTACTTTTCAAATAATAGAGAGGGTGTTTAGAGGTATGCGGTATGGGCCGATCGGAAGTCGGTCTCGTCAGTGGTATGGGAGCCGAAGTCATTATTATAAGTCTTGGGAATTTGTTGTTGTTAGTTGTTCGGTAAATTTTGTTCTTTGTGAAATGCGATAGATGTTAGGTGTGTCTTTGAGTATGTCTTGTGTTAGTGTAAATGTTGCGTTTCTTCTTGTGTGGTGTTGAAGAGAGCCAGTTCAGGATAGTGGTCGGGTCCTCGCAACGCTAGGGGGCCCGCAGTCTGCTTGAAGGAAGAGTATAGTACTCAAGTTTTTCTGTTTTGTTTAATTGTCTATTCTTGTCGTGTGTTGTGTTTTCGTGGACCGACCGTGAAGCTCGAGGATGAGCGTCGTGGATCTGGATTTGTTCCTTTGTGATGAGTGGAATTTGAGTTACAAGCCCGGGGGAGAAACCCAAAGGGGGCGGTTACTGTGTTGAGAAAGCAGCTTCAAGGGGCACTGTCCGCTGGCAACATGCTCTCAGCTGTCGATATCGCGGATAAAGATCGGGAATTGGAAAGGTGTGTAGAGAAGTGGGAGGAGTTGCAGGAGTTAGCCCGATGTGTTGACAATTTGGATGAGGGGCGGGTTCCTCCAGGGGCGTCCGGCGAATTCGGCAGCGCCTAAATCATTTAAACCTGCGACTCCAGAATCTCGACGAGCAATGGGGCACTCTTGAGCAAGCTCATGATATCAAAAGCTTAATCGAACAGGTCACATCGACCCTGCAGGAGTCTCAATGCAGTGGACCACCCACGCCGGAGGCAGTTCCTGCGTCCGAGGTCTCAGCTCTAGAGTGCTCTCGCAAGCCTGCCGCAAGTGCCCCGGTTTTCTCCGGTATGGTGGCAGCTTCATATCACAAGCTGCCCAATCCACTATCTCAGATCATCCAGCAATTGCCGGTCGTGGACGGGCTGGATGTGGATAAGCTATTGCCTTTCTTTCGAATTGTGTTTCAGTTGGCTGATTTTCCAGGTATGTCGGATCGTACTGTCCTTGAGCTTGTTTATCCGTATTTTCACGGCCCCATGGCTGAGAGGGTGGCTGGCGTAATGCGGCGTAGTGGTGGAGTTACTGAGTTCCACCGGGAGGTGTTGGAGGCGTTCGTGCCCGGGAGGCTTATGCAACAATTATGACATCGACACTTCTACAGAGTGCAGTCTAGGGGCGAGAGTCTTGCCCAATTCGTGCACAGCATTAGGGACGTAGTGCGGACACTGGGTCTGGGCTTGTCAGAGGAAGAGGTGGTACAAAATATTCTCGATGGTGTCTCCTCACAAGGTAGATTGCGGCTTGTATTTGCAGAGCGCCCGCATCGGTTTGTGGACTTGGACAGACTGTGTGTGATGTCCAAGGCCATTCAGACGACCGATGAGGTGAGGGGAGACAGGAGTGGGGAATTACCAATATCTCAGAGAGCAGAAGGACGCAGCAACCCTTTCCGCCCCCGACAGGCCCAGTTCGTTCGAGATCGCGAGCGATGGGGAAGCATTATTTGCTATAATTTTAATCGGCCGGGTCACGTGGCTCGATCATGTCCCCGGGGGCGCACGCGTCCAGCACCTCCATCGCCGGGACCCTCCCCAAAAAACTAGGCAGACAGGGGAAGATATATCGGAGGATGTCTTCCCCTCGCACGGAATCTTTTCGGTTTCCTACTACCTCCAGGCAATTGATAGGACCCAACTCTTCTGACATCAAGGTCCTGTCTACTATCCCGCAACACATTTCAGTATGCCCCTTTCTGTCGCTCGAGGTAAAAGGGGGTCAGCTCAGAGCGTTAGTTGACTCCGGTTCCGCCTGATCCATCATCTCATCTCGAGTGTGCGCGGACCTTGAGAAGCAGGGCTTAATAAAGGGGTCGGATCTGTCATCAGTGGTATGCTGGACTGCATCTCGGGAAATCTTGCCCATCTCCCAGGTGATTTCCTTTAAATTCAAGATCGACGGTTTTTCCTGGGTGTGGCCTTTTCTGGTTTCTCCTGCTCTGGGAGTGGATTGTATCATTGGTGCAGATTTCATGGCTAAAAGTGGTCTCGTGTTGGACATCCAAGGGCACCAATGTTATTTCAAGTTTAATCAGGGAGTTCTTATTCCGTTCCTTGGGTACCAGGGAGCTAAGGGAGGTATCCAAGAGGTGGCTTGTCCCAATTCTGCACGAGATCATCTCACTCCATCCCAGCAGAGGGCCTTAGACCAACTGTGTGAGGAATTTCCCTCGGTGTTAACTCCTTCCTTGGGACTCACACACCTGCTGGAGTACAAAATCCGCCTTACAGACTCCAAGATAGTAAGGTCACACCCTTACAAATTCGCACCTCCGAAGATGGCCGTTCTGAGAGAGAAGGTTCAAGAGTTATTAGAACAAGGGGTGATTGAACCTTCTCATTCCAGCTATGCTAGTCCAGCGTTTTTGGTACCCAAGCCTGGGGGTAAACACCGCATGGTAATAGACTATCGGAAATTAAATGCGAATATTGAGGTGGATTCCGTTCCCCTCCCAGACTTACATTCGGCCTTCGATTGGTTCAGTGGGGCCAGGTATTTCACGGTGATCGATCTTAATGCGGCTTATCACCAGATTCCCTTGGCAAAGGAGAGTAGACCGTACACGGCATTTTGTGTACCGTGGAACTTGTACCAATATACAAGGGTCCCCATGGGTTTGGCTGTGGGGGCCCAGACACTCACTCGTCTTCTCGATACCGTTTTTCACGACGTGAAGTTCCAGTTCATATTTAATTACTTGGACGACTTGCTAGTCTATAGTAAGACGTTCGAGGAACATCTGTGCCATCTGCGTGAAGTGATGTGTCGGTTAAGAAGTTCTGGCCTCACTGTTAATCCTGAAAAGGTTCGTTTTGCCCAGGAAAGTATTTCTTTCTTGGGGCATTTGGTTTCACACCAGGGTGTTACTGTCGACCCCGAGAGGACACAGGGCATCCGTGACTTTCCCCCTCCCAGGGATGCGAAGGGAATAGCGAGATTCATGGGAATGGTCAACTTCTATCGCAGATTCATTCCTAATATCGCGGAAATTGCCGCACCCTTGAACGAGCTAAGGAAAAAGGGCGCTAAATTTACATGGGGCGATAGTCAACAGAAGGCTTTCGACGCCCTAAAGGAAGCCATCATCTCCCCACCGGTGTTACGGATGCCTGATTTTTCTAAACCATTCATTTTGCAGACGGACGCGAGTTCGGTTGCGCTCGGGGCGGTTCTGTCCCAAGTCGTTGATGACGCTAGGCAGCCTGTGGCTTTTATTTCCCGGACGTTGACCCAGCAAGAACGAAAGTCATCAGTCTATGAGCTAGAGTGTTTAGCTGTTGTGTATGCTCTAGACAAGTTCAGGCGTTTCTTGGAACATGCTGAGTTCCTGCTCGAGACCGACAATCAGGCTCTCTCTTGGCTTCTTGCTCATCACCGGCAACTGGGTAAAATTGGTAGACGGGTGGTCAAGATCTCATCCTTCAAGTTTAAGGTGCAACACATTAGGGGAACTCAAAATGTGATTGCAGATGCTTTGTCACGCATGTTTTCCCAGCCCAGTGAAGTCCAATCTGAGCAACCCTGTTCCATTCTGTTAGATTTTCCGTTAGCCTTCACTGATGTGTTACCCCATCAGTTGAACGACGAAGAGCTGGGTCCGATCATCCAGAATATAAAGGAGGGTAACGTACAGGCCCCTTACGTCTTGTCCAAGGGCGTCCTGTGTTGTAGAGAGAGAAAGGGACGTGCCCCTAAGATCGTGCTGCCTAGCAAGTTAGTGCCCATGGTCTTCAGCTATTATCATAATTCCCCAGTAGGAGGCCACAAGGGAATTTCGAAGACCATTTCCAGCATTAGGAGACATTTCATCTGGAAGGGCATGGATAGGGACATCGCAACGAGGGTTAAGAGTTGTCATCTATGTGGCTTGAGCAAGCCTGCCCAGAACACTAAGTTAGGGTTGTTGTCATTGGACGTGGCGAGCAGACCGATGGAAAAGTTATTCATAGACTACGTGGGACCTCTCCCGCTTAGCAAGTCAGGTAATTCTTACCAGCTTGTTTGTGTGGATGCTTTTTCGAAGTTTGCCTGGCTATTGTCCTTACTGCAGGATCCCTCCATGTATGTAGGGATTGTGGTCATTCTAAGGGGGTGTGCTCTGTGGGTGTGCAAGAAAATGTTAAGGTAGCGAATAGATGTTCCCCACAGTCCCAGTGGTGTTCGTCTATTTCAGGGATGCGACCCTGCCTGCGCGAGCCTTGACCATAAGCGCGCTCCAGAATCACATTTTTCTGCATTTCGGTCTTCCGACCATCATTGTCTCTGACAATGGTCCCCAGTTCATTTCGGGTGAGTTCCGGCGGATGTGTTTCGCCATTGGGATCAAACATGTAACCACTTCTCCTTATTACCCACAGCTGTCCCATGCGGAGAAATTCACTAGGAATCTCAGGTCCGCACTCATTGCTTATCATGCTGAGCAACAGACCACCTGGGACCAGAATCTGAAGTGGTTAAAGCTAGCCTTTAATACGGCCCTACATGATAGTCATCAGGCCGTTCCCTTTGAAATCATGTTTGGATTCTCGCCCGCACTCCCTTTGACTAACTTGTGGAACATTGAGGATCTTCTACCACGGGAGCCTGATAATGGAACAGTGGAGAGGTGGAAGGAGGCTCGGAAGAAGCGCACGAGTGGGTCCGTCGACGATATAATCAGGGGCGAATTCCTAACCCCTTCCGGATAGGGGACTGGGTCTATTGCCAGAGTCACCCACTCAACTCAGCCGCGGACAGACGGTCCGCTAAGTTGTGTTATCGCTGGTCGGGGCCATATCGTATCCTGGGGTTTGCGTCACCGGTGACGGCTAGGTTGGGCGTACCGGGTAGCAATTCGAAAGAGATTGTGACACATATCTCGAAATTGAAGCTCTGTCAGAGGGGGTAAACCGGCTGATAGAAAGGGGGGTGAGATTTGGTGGTCTCCATGTATGTAGGGATTGTGGTCATTCTAAGAGGGTGTGCTCTGTGGGTGTGCAAGAAAATGTTAAGGTAGCGAATAGATGTTCCCCACAGTCCCAGTGGTGTTTGTCTATTTCAGGGATGAGACCCTGCCTGCGCGAGCCTTGGTTTTCTCCATTCTTCCTTATTTCCGGAGGGAGCCATGTCCTTACCTTTAGTCCCAGGACCAGACCTTTCAATGATCCTTGCCCCTTCCATCTTCCCGATTTTCCTAACTCTCCCCTCAGAAAAACATAATATATAAAAAAAAAAATTCAAAAAATTATAAAAGTGTAAAAAAGGAGTTAGTGGAGTGAAACCTACCGTGTCAACGAGGCCGGTTGTGGACCTGGTTGACACTGTATGTTTCGGCAATGCCCTTGGAGCACACATGTATTAGGTTATAGGAATATATATATAGGCGTATCTGTAAATGAAATTATTGGGTCATGGAAACCAACCACCCCCGTTTCCCTTGTCCTTTGGGATGTAAGGGGTAGTTATGTGACAATGTTGTTATTTGGTTTTTGGGGTTAAACCCCGTGTAATTATAGGGCATGTGGCCCTGTTAAGGTAGCGTCAGTATCCCAGCAGAAGAGGTCAAGCTTCAGGAGGTCAGAACTCAGGGAGCTCCCGAACTTCTCTTTCTTCTTTTCTTCTTCTGTCTTTCTTGCTGTATGCTGGCCCTGATCAGGTCAGCGTACCGTGACAACACACTTACAATCTACACATCTTCTTTCTGCTCTTTCGTCTTCCTTCTGAGCCTCTGTGCTCCTGAGAGCGAAGACTACTGCGAATACTGATGGATACCCGTGTTTTAGAAGACAACATAGGGGTACACTGCAGGGTACCCCACTGTCTAAGTGTGGGGCAACTGGGTTGCCCTTTTGGGCGGGGGGTGTGCTGGTTGTCCACGAACCGGTGCTGATATAGGAAATATATATATATATAAATAAATATTAAAGTCTAACGTGAAATCGGTTAACGGGAGTTAAATCTAGTTTGCAGTAGTACCAGCCACGCATTCTGGTGGTCGCCTGGAAACGCGTGATTCGTGACTGTGCCGAACCACCGTTTTTGTTTTGTCTTGTGCCCTAAGCCATTCCGTCAACAGCCGCATCTCTCCGACAGAGTGAAGTCCTTTCTTGATTGTATTCTATCATCCGCCTTGATGGTTAGATAATCTAGTACAGATCTGTGGTAAGTTACTTTAGCATATATATAATGGTTATATAAAATAAAATGTGAATTTGAGTAATTGTAAGAGTGGAGGGGGCTTGATAGCTTTTTACACCCCGTGGCGGACGCCGGAAGTATTCAGTATCAGAGATTTCTTAATTATTTAAACCCTCATAAAATAAAGTATATCTTAATTAAGATACAGTAATTGCCTGTATCACCTTAGTGCAGTAAAATCATGTAATTTCGGCTGACTTATAAGTTTTCAAATGTAGTACCGCGCGCTAGCACAAAATGGACAGGTTATAGTGTGTCAAACTTTCTGCCCACATACGCATAATCGAGTAATTAAAAATTATAAATTGGTTTTGGGAGAGTCTGTGAGTGAATTATAAATGTCGAAAGAGAAGACGTATGTTTTAATTAAAACGAACAGAGTTTAAAGGGTCAAGGGGAGGCCTGTTCAAATTTGTTCTGTATGGGTTCTATCCAGTGTGCATGTGGCAGTATCCTGTGAAAATAAGTGTTGGGACATCCCTCTAATTATCTGTGTATGCTTAAGGTCCCCGCGCTCAAGACAAGGATCCTGGCCCAGGCATGAACATCTGCTCCTGAACGTGTTAAATGAGGCTCTCGACTTCGCCTGCCAGAGGAAAACAGCGAGATCAGCATGCCACACCCAAAAACTACGTGCACTAGACGTTGAAATGGAGCACCACAACATGATATAAATAAGGTGACCTCAAACAATTTATTATCTTTTTGACCTACATAGACACCCGGATTTGTGCCGATAACACTTCATAAAACTTGTGGGTTATTGTGTGACACACTATGATATTTCTTTCATCCTTTAAACGTTTTAATTGGGCCCCGGTTTAACTGGACATAATTTTGTGCGCATTTTGGGGGAACTTTTGTATAGTATGTACTGATATTTGATATTAAGTGTAAGCCCGGGGGCTGGCATGTATCCGAGGCTTCTTACAATTCATGCACTTATATTTTCTTTCTAGTTTTCTGTAAAGGGGGTTCTGTTGGTGACAGGATGAACCCCACCGGCTGGTAGGGTTCAGCTATAATTCCTGTCAGGTTAGTTCTGGTAATTGCGGTTATATCACATATTTAATTTAGGTTTTGGGTTATGTAAGGGTCGTAACTTTTTTTATTCAGTAACAGTCCGGCCCCCTGTTTAATCCTGTGTAGGCAGGTTTTGCATGCAGATATTTGCATAGGAACATGTCGGCTACCGGGCCAATTCAGTTTTCTTAAAAGGTTATATAAGGTATTATGTCACATCACAGTTGTAAAAGTTCTTTTTAAGGTTTATTGCCAATTCAGTTTTCTTAAAAGGATATATAAAGTATTATGTCACATCACAGTTGTAAAAGTTCTTTTTAATTTATTATTGCCAATCAGTTTTCTTAGAAAAAGTTGCATAACGTATTATGTCACATAACTGTTGTAAAATTTTAATCATTATTGCTAAACTATATTTCTTACAAAAGAATTTATAAATTATTATCTCACAATATTCACACATACTGTTCAGGTCACGGAAAGATTGTAGCTTGCTTTCTTTTCCAGTTGTTATTGTCAATTATAATTTTTCCAACAACTTGTGATTATAATTTCATCAAGTTTGTATGCACGGTTTAAGCACATTTTAAAGTTGTATCTAGCATTCTGGCCAATCCAGATTCTGGGGGGCACTAGTGATATGTATATATATTCGGATGTCTGTATAGGTATTGTGGTTGAAATTTCTATTAATTATTAATTATTTCTATTATAATATATAATAATAATAATTATTATAATAATTGTCTATTATGATATATGTATGGATAGAAAAGGTATATAGGCGGGTGGCAATGCTTTAATGTTATAAGGGTGTTTGTTATTTATGTAGTGATATTGAACATGTGTATGTGATAGAGATATATATTTATATGTGTATTTATGTGAATTATGTATGTGTTATTTCTGTGGGTTTATGTACAGGGACGGTTTATACAAAAATTGCAATTATAAAAAAACAAAAACAAAAATTAAAAGATGTAATAAAAGTATTTATTGGTTGTTAATAGTGAGTTTTAATTGCAAGTCCTGTCTCACTGGACCCCGCGCATTTTGGCTTCTCTAGGCTGTTGGCCTAGTTTTAAATAACTAGTTTTGGCCCCTCTTCAAAAAAAAAAAAAAAATTAACAAAAAATTTTCCAAACAAAAATTTTTTTAAGCATAAAAATTTTAAAGAGGGGTTACAGCTTGTGCTCATAAGAGGTCAACTCTTTTTTGGCAAACTTGTTTTGAAAGTCAGTTGAGTGGCTACAAAAATTTGACAAAGAAATGCATGGTGCTGAAAAAGGAAATGTGCTGTTAAAAATGCATGCAAAGCTATGTGGATTAAAATGTCACAATGATGTATTAACATTTTTAGATGCCTGGCTATTCTTCCAGATCTTATGTATTATTGTGCAATCAACTAAAGAAAATGTAATGAGCATTTTCATTTCTTCAATGTATACTTTTGACTGAGTTTCTTTTTAATGTAGTTTTCTTAGATGATATTTTGGGGAACTTTGGCATGTAAGTTTACAAGCACAGTAGAAGGACATATTGGTATGAAGAAGATAATCATGAAGTTGGCAAACAGTATAACAGCAAGCATGTAGATACAACAATTATATTACATCATTTGCCAATTCAAACATCTCTACAAAAAGTTTAAAGATTTGACATGTGACATGAGGATATAAATTAAAGCCAAGAACAGCAAAAGTCCCAATGAAATGATCCAATATATAATCATGTTCTCTAGAACAACATTTTCATAAGAGAGCATACCTTCCATTCCTGAATTATATGGTCAATAACTTTCTTCTAAATTTAAATTTCATAAATGTTGTAAGTTGATAGGTTCTAAAACAATTGTAATAAGAATTTGGGAATATTATGAAGAATCTGTATTGGAGAGAGCTGAATTGTATAAGGATAATGTACCTTTGTTCCTACTGTAAAAGGGGACGCAGATGTGAGTCATCAACATTAGAAACTGTTCCTAATTATCCTGCAGATGTGTACAAATGCAAATCAGATTTACCTAATATAAAAATGGTTTTTCAAATCATGTGTACCCTACCAGTTATAGCAGGCATAGCAGAACATTCATTTTCTGCACTATGTTGACTTACAACTTATTTAAGAACTGCAACAAATAAATTTCAATTTAAAGGGCACAAATCCTCCATGTCCATCAAGATATTGCCTTTTCTATATCGGCACAGAAAATTTTGTGAGCAGACACAAACAAAAACTTCTGTAGCATTAGTTTAATTCATTATTTACATAGTCTGATGTCCATTCTTGTAGTATGTGTATGTTGAAAATAAAAGTATAAATGTTTCAAATGTTTCAATACATGTATATTTGATGTGTGTTTACAACCATACCATTTTACATATTATTCCTATCTTACCAATTCAATGTTAGTGATGTAAGTAAGCAGTCAATATTCTATTTCAGCCAAAGTTATCAACATCACATGTAAATTATTATAAATTATTTACAGCAATAAACATGAGTTAATTTTGTTACATTTTCTAAGGTTTTTTCATTTTTTAACAGTATAAAAAAAAGTAAAAAGTAACATTTTATTTAAAACGTAAATATTAAAATAAAAAAATAGAATTTACTTTAAAAACACAACTAAAACTACTTCTGTATCAGCGCTTTTTGGGAAGTGTGAATATTACAATGACTTTCACAATGTCAGAATGTGTCACCTGCCCCCAAGATAACATCTGGGACTACCCCTTGCACACGCACGCGCGCACACGCGTGCACACACACACACACACAATATATATATATATATATATATATCTGAAACACAATATTTTTAGTTAAAGTACAACACGGATCAGCTAAACAACAACAAAGTTACTGAAAAGATGATGTCACTGTAACTACTGCAGATTGTGATGAACTGGACATGTATACATATTTTTTTATAGATAGGAAAAACCTTCAAAAGGCACCAGGCAAGTGCCCCAGGCTTACGGTAGTGTGGGTTTTTTACCTACTATAAGCCTATCTTTGCCCACGACTCCCCAAGCCAAGACCACTTTCATATTACTTTAGGCTGGGGCTTGCATGCTTAGCTCAACAATCTACCATCTATGACTGGGCTGCTTCCTTCTTACTATCCTGTATAATTTAATAGGAAAGTTGAACAAATGCCCTTTGTTTTTCTTACAATGCAGGATGCACTCTATGTACCCTACAGTTGCTTCCCATTTGCCTTCACTTTGAAGCATCAATTCAACAATGGTGTCAGGATTGAAAATTCCAATCCTTGGGTGAAAGTTCTGATAGTCATTCTCAAAACAGAAGCACTCAGAAAGTGAAAAACACCATCTCTCTGTGATGTTCAATACCTGCATTGTGGGGATACCAATCTTCCCACCTGGTGGAGATACAAAAATGGCTTGTCATGGACTGAGTGAGGAAAACGTTTACCTCACCATAGTTGTGCTCTATCCACAGCCCTATGTTCCTGATGAGTCTTGCCATCCAGCAACCTCTGGTATTGTCGCCAGACAATAAAAATAGAAATTAAAACTAGGAAATCCACAGAATAAATCTGGATTTACCAGATAGCACCTTCTTTAAAAAATGAAGTAGGCCTACATAATACAGTCACAAAGATACATACAACACTGTAAAAGATACTAGGAACACTTCCAATAGATACAAGTATAATAGATGGATTCTATATAGACAATATCATACAGTCCAAGATCCTAAACATAAAATTAAAAATCAGCCCTATAGTTTCAACAGTACCAAAGTGTATTTAATCACATATTGAACACAGACTGTACATATTAAAATGTGCTGGAAGAAAAACATTGACAACTTTTTAAACACAATTATGGTCGCAAGTCCAACTCAAAATAATACCAAATATTTACCAATATTAACAAATCACACCAACAGCTAACAAACAAAATTAACAGTTAAATGCATGCAACATATGACAGAGGTATTTAGCTTGTCTTCAAATTAGGCTAACTGCCACTACTGACAGATAAATAAACTACTGAAGAGTGCTTATTCATAATTAAGTTATATGATATAGTGGATGACAATAATCTATTTTCTTTAATAAAAGAACAGTACCGATATATCATCTTAAAAGATGCTTCTCCCCTCTTTGCATGTTACACAGGGGTGATATTTTAAAGTGACTTGCAAATTGTTCAAACCATGGCACTAGACAGAAAATAATATTATTCTTGATCTGCTTTTATACAAGTTTATCTTTTCTTAACTTAAAATTAGATTTACAATTTAAAATAAATTTTAAAACAATTCATAAGTTGTACGTTTTGTTTAGATACTTTTTTAACACTTTGATAGCCACTTCCTAAAGATTGATGTTACTTAAATTTAATATTGATATGTTGTACGTAGTATATAGTACTTAAACCTACGTTTGTTGATTGATTTGTAACATTTCTAGTAGTGTATACTATGTACTGATTTCTACTAACAGGTAGTGTTGTCAAATAAATTCAGATATTTTTATAATTCCTTCCATGAATTTTATAAACTATGCCAATCACAATCAAAGAAAGGGAAATTTTATTAATGGTTACTATGTGTGAAAACATACTATATCTTTTCTTTATTGAGTTTATTTGGTTCAGTGTACTAGACCACCTACAGCTTTATAGATCATAGAATTACTTTTATCTGGATAGCACCGTTTCCTGGTACTATGTTCACTTTGATATACCGGTAATGTGTGTACTGGTGTATGAAATGTTTCAATGTATAAAATGCTTTTCTGTCATTTCCACTACTAATTGTGCTCTCATTCCGTGAACAGAAGTGTCTCTTATAAGAGGAAACATTGTGTAGCTAAAACACTTCCTCTTGTAAAAGGCAGGGTCAGTAAAATGCTTTGGAGTGAACAGTTTTTATGTCATTTGAATGTAAACTTAGGATCATCTTCCTCATGTAGTGTTTCTATATATACCGGTGCCCACCTATACTGTAGGTGGAACACTGAACACAGAGACTGGAACACTATTTGCATTGCTGCACAACGTCTGGCAGTGAAGTGACTAGAATGGCAGTCTTCAACATAAAGTGTAGCCAACCATTAGGCTTATTTTCACACTCAATAGTGGAATTTTGGAGACTGATTAGTTTGCTGCAAAATATTTTTAGAAGGTATCAACTAGGGCAAAGTTTGAAAATGTATACAAAACAGTTAACATCATTAGTGTCTGCAAAGGGATAAAAATTGTACCAGTTTCGTGGTATCCTTTATTTTACTTATATTGTAATATAAGATGTTACCTTTATTATTCCTTGACTTTGTTCATTTTAAATTTCAAATAGTAAAGTAGTCCTTTTGTTTTGATACTTACCTTTTTAATTATAACAAAATAGTGAACAAGGAGTTCTTTTTCTTTCAATGTTTTTGGTTTCATTCATAAATATCTGAATCTATTTCGAAGTAGAAAATCCTTGCTGAACCTCCCAAAGTCTATCACTTGACCACGAAGTCAAATCTACTGGATACTTTAAGTTTAGCTTTTAAGATGATTTTAATTCTATTTGTATATTTTGATTTTATTTTCCATTTTGTTGTATGAAACTTTGTAAGTAGAATACACTGACACATAAAATGTTATCCATTTTTACAATAAACTTTTCTATATCATCAAACTGTTGCAATTCAACTGTTCACAATCTAATATAAGCATGTCCAAATTGTCTTATGTAAATTAGTTTTTGGTACACAAAGTTGCTTTTATAAGAGTATATACATTACCTATGAAATGAATATTTCTTTACTGTATTTCTACTAAGAGCTTCTATTATAACTTTAATAAAAATCAATCCCTATGATAAAAAGAAAAAAGAAAAATGAGAAATGTTTTACATTAATTTACAATGAAACTTGCATTTTGAATTTAAAACTGAGTATTTTAAAATCTATCAGTGTCTCAGTCTGTAAGATACTCGTATTATATATCTTACATTAAATGTAAAACAATATAAAAAATATCATGTACATATTTTTTATAATTATCATATGTATTTGTAATGTATATCATGATTATTATGAAAGATGTCATGTATAATCCTAGTAGAAGGCTAATAATAAATTTAAAGCACCCTATAATTCAAGCTAAGATTTAAATAACTTGCATATTAAATGTATAGAATTTCATTAAAAACTGAGCAGTCAATAAAGAGTTAACACTTAAATTGATTCCATACATACCTACTTTTGTCTGATGAGTTAACCTTAAATTATCTGATTGATTATTCAGTTGTATAACTGATTGTTCATATATTTGTATACTGTAATTTTATGTCTTCTCATAACAAGCGTAAAACCTTGACACACATATACACTGCTGATTAAATGCAGTTGTTTGCAAATTGTTTTCAGGAAGCATTCCAGACTATTAATGTCTGAAAGTTAGAATTACCAGTGCAGTGTATCAGAGGTACCTATGTGGATACATTCAGGTTGTCTGTAAAATGACTCTGTTGAGATTTCAGTACCTCATCATGATTTGTGTTTCTTGCTCAAGAAATATATATATTTACTGTAGCTGATTCTGCATTGTTTCTCTCCTGTGAACTGTACAGGAGCAAGGAGCATATATTTCTCCTGTATTTCTTTGAGCAAGGAGCATCTTACTAACCTCAGCACTTAACATAATTGAAGTATTAGAAACTTTATCTCTTCGGAGTGACTTTCAGAACTTTTTGAAGTGAGAATGTAAGAAGCAACTCCAGGTTCATGGTGAATGAAGGGTTAACTACATATAGCATTACTATAATACTGTAAATGTAGTTAAGGGGGTAAGGACATTTGTATACTTCCCATGTTAAATTTGCACTTTTTAGGTACCATTTTCCCAGCTGCTATTTAAGATAGAGCTTTCAAACAAAAAACAAATTGTTCAACTGACTTTTGTTTATACGGCAAACCAACTATTTTGTCTTTTTTTCTTATGTAACATTTTTTTACAAAATTTCACACAACTGTACAAAAAAAATTTCAAAAATTTTAACTTGGGCTGCTAACTAATTTACTAATATATTCAAATTTTATTTGTTCACCATATAAAGCAAGGAATGAAGATAAAGTGTGTAAAATTTCATTTTGATATCTTACATAGTCTATAAGAAATGTGTACCGAAAGACAAAAAAATGAGATTCACGAAAAACTAATAAACCAAACAATAAACTAGCATTGTGTGATACATAAGTTGTAACATACCTCATTAATGAAGACCAGCACCATACTCTGGATCACTTTCATTGTTCTCTTCATCTTGTAGACTTCTTCTGTCACTTCTTTTCCTTTTTCGGCTTTCTCTGGTAAAATTTTCTGCCGCACTTTCCGCCGTCATAATTCTTATTTCATCTATTATTTTTCAGCCCCACAATGGTGTTTTTTGAGTTTATACAGCCAAATTTTTCTAACACTTTTACTTTATTTATATTTTCATCATTGTAAGTTAAGACTGCATCCATTACCCCCATTTTTAACATGTCACTGCTTACAAAAATAGTCTTTGGTACCCTTTCCCATATACAACTATTAAAACTCTTGTTTGGGTTCTGGGTTTTGCCGTGGACACACTTTTTTAATAAATCTAGTTTTGATAGGTCCCTAAACACAGGTTTTATGCACTGTAAAACACATGAAAGAAATGAATTTTTATGGTTGTACTCTTGGCCTGTAAGAAAACTATGTTTATACTTTATACTGACACCAGCTGTATTCACCTGCGGGGCAAAGTCCGTGTTGTAGTTCATCATCAGTAGACAATTTATGGAAATAAATGGCCCAAATATCTTGTTTCGTTTTCTGCACACAGTCAAGATTTCTCCTTATTGCCATACCATAATAACTCTGAATTTTGTCAATGGCTTTCTCAGTTAGTCTGCCTTTACCACCTAGAACCTTCCCATCATCTAACTTCCGTCCTTTCATTTCTTTGCAAATGCGTCGAGGGCGTGTACCCATACGCTTCTGAACATGTCGTACACATTTGAGCTTTACAATTTCAGTCTCTCTGTATGTTTTACTCCTGAACCCTCTTGAAGGCTTTTGAATCCCCATCCCCAAGATACTTCGTGTACTTTACCCCTCTTTTTTCTTCATGCAGCCTCCGTGCAGAGGCTTACATTTTTTAACATTTAAGCAGCTAATATATAAGCTATATATGTTTATTATATACCAAATTAACCAGAAAATGATGGAGATTTTAAATATTGGAAAACAATTTTGATTTTTTTTCGATTTTCAGAGTCCTTACTCCCTTAATATAATTATTTCAAAATTAGTAGAAAATGATGCAAGAATATCTAGTCCGTATATGGTAGAAGGTGAGGTTTTGAAATCAGTTCAGTGTAGTTCAGTATTAAACTGTAACTGATAAACTGACTGATGGAGTTTGACTAGGAGTTAATGATGAATACAGACATAGATTCTTGGATTTCGTTGTCCATGACGTGTCTGTTACTTAACTAAATAAAACTATTTCACTAACGACTCAGAACACAAAGTTTTTTATGAGTAAAACAAAGTTTTACCTTACAACCTGAACTGGTTTTCACTTTTAAAAAGCTTCTTCAGAGGTTCCCGCTGGTAGCACTGTCCGTCTTGTTGTGGGCGATGGAATCGATTTTCGAAAAGATCGATGTTGTGTGTGTGGGGTGAGCTATGTTCGAATAATGCGTGTGATTTGAATTGTGTCTGTTCGTTTAGGATGTCGTTTTTATTTGTTTTCGTGTGTTTGTATATTTCCAATTGTTCTAGAGTGTCTAGTTTTCGGCCTTTTGTGTGTATGTGTAGAATGTTCATGTTATTGTTGATGTTTTTGTATGTGTGGTTTGCTTCAATGAGGTGGTTTGCAAAGGTGGATTCTGTAGTGGAGTGGAGTGCCTTTGTGTGTTCAATGTATCTTTGTTTGAAGCTATGTCCTGTCTGGCCTATGTAGAATTTGTTGCAATTTGAGCAATTTAGTTTGTAAACACCAGGTAGATCGAATTTGTTTTGTGCTTTGTGTGTGTGTTTTGATAGTGTGTGTTCTGTTTTGTTAGTAGTTTTGTAAGCGATTCTGTATCCTGATTTTTTGAATTTGTGGGCTATTTTTTCAGTTTGTTTGTTGATGTATGTTAGTGTTATGAATTTTTTGTTTTCTGTCTTTGTCTGTTGTTTGTTTTGTGTTTTGTGTAGGAGTTTATTGCCTATTGTTCTGTCGTATCCGTTAGATTCTGCTAGATATTTTATCGTGCTTAGTTCGTCTTTGTAGTCTTTTTCTAGGGGGATGTTGTTAAGTTCCCCATATATATTGTTTATGTGTTCTGCTTCCCCTACATTTCCACTTACCCCGGTGTGCCTTATCTGCATGTAATTTGAAAAACAATGAATACCGGTACTTTCCCCATAATACTTTTTAAGTTTATTTTCCTTTTAGTATCAATATACATCAACTTTATCTCTGAAATTCTATAACTGTCTGTTATATGCTGTAGTGACTGAAAACACACACACACACACACATACACAGACACACAATATAGTACAACAAAACTAACAAATCATAATGTTTTTTTAGACTGATGTGCAGCATCTATTTGTTGGCTCTCAGCACTTTACATAAACTTTTTGTATTTCTGATCATTACATATTTTTAGGGAGGCACCTAGATTAGATGTGAAAGGGTATAATACTTTAGCTTTTAAAGGGTAAAATAGAGATAATACTTTAGCTTTTATTCAATTATAAAATGTTATATAATTCATAGATGGTGTGTGCTTATAGTTTTAAACAAATTTTATATTTCTGAAGAAGTGGTACTATTTGAAAGAAGCCCTAATGTTCAGAAAGACATCTCATCAAATAACAACAAAGACATAAACCATACCTGCGCATAAGGTTTGCTATTTTATATTTGTTAAGAACTAAAATGTACTATAATGACGTGGAACACTAGTAATTTAGATAAGCCTACATCAACAAAATCCACAAAAACATAATCTTCACTGCTCAGTATAAAAGCAACAATAGAGTACACTTTCTAAACCTTATCATTTCAAAACTAGAACACAGGTACATACAGAGAACCCACTGCAACTGACACACTGATGCATAACACCTCCAGTCACCACACACAACACAACTATCAGCTTTCAGATCCATAATACACAGACCAAACAGCATTCCACTAGAACAGAGAGCCTATCAGAATGAATTAAATACAATAAATATTTGGCAGAAGCCAACAGATACACTAGAACAATTATTAACAAAACCCTATGCAAACAAAACAAACAACAGACAAAGACAGAAAAAAACAAATTTGTAACACTCACAAATGAAAAATAGCCTGCAAATTTAAAACAGCATGGTACAGCATTGCATACAGAACTGGAAATAGAACAGAACACACACTATCAAAATACACACACAGGCGGCTAAACAAATTTGATTTACCTGGCACTTACAAATTAAACTTCTCAGAACGTAACAAATTCTATATATACCAAACAGGACACACTTTCAAACATAGTACTTTGAACACATGAAAGCATTACATTCCACCAGCGAATCCATCTTTGCAAAACATCTCATTGATGGAGGCCACACATGTACAAATATCAACAAGAATATAGAAATTCTACATGTACACCCAAAACGCTGAAAATTAAACGCACCTGACCAACTGGAAATATACAAACACACAAAAACATATGGAAATAATGTCCTAAATGAACAGACACAATTTAAGTCACACATTATATTTTAACACATTACACAAAACACACACACACGATCATATGAACAAGGGCACCATCACCAAAAACAGAATGGACAGCAACCTAGCACAAGCCTCTGATTGAGCTCACAATGAGTGAAAGCTAGTCTGGCAATAAGCTAAAAATTTGTATTTAAAATACTTGTGTTCCACGATGGAATAGTATATTTTAGTTCTTAATAATATTCTTGGACATGTCATGGACAACAAAATCCAATAATTTATATTTTTTATAACAGTATTTCAAAATGTATATGTCAAGTAGACAGTAAATAAATTTTTGCAGTAATAGTTATTCCATACTGTGTGTACCATTACATATAACCTTGTATGATAAACCATACAACTGTTAACCCTACCTTCTCCTCCTTCATTGGTGCAACACATTGTAGCTGCCTTTGGATTCTCAACCACTATTGTCCATCTAAATCAGTCCTGAGAAAGGGAGATGTTTATCTTAAGCTGCTTAAGATCACTCAGGACACTGTCTCTCCACCGACTTCTTGGCTCTCCTCTAGGTTGGACTCCACCAGGAGAATCCTTGTACAGTTTTAGTATTTCCTGGATTTTGTTATCCATGACGTGTCCGTTGATTAACTAATTATAAATATATAACTAGTTATATATCACACCTCGCACACACAACATCGATCCTTCAAAAGTTGATACCATCGCCAAAAACAAGACGGACAGTGCTCCCAGCGGCAGCCTCTGAAGAAGCTTTTTAAAAGCAAAAACTGGTTCAGGCTATAAGGTATAACTTTTAGGTTTTAACCTATAAAAAACTTTGTGTTCCGAGTCGGTAGTGATTTAATTATATTATATAACTACTGTCTCAAATCACTAATTTTTTATTGGTAAAAAAGTAAAATTTTACCTTGTAGCCTGAACTAGTTTTTGCTTATTACAAGCTTCAACAGAGGCTACCGCTAGGAGCGCTGTCTGCCTTGTTCTTGGTGATGGCGCCATCGTTCAAACGATGAATGTTTTGTGTGTGTGTGTGGGGGGGGGGTTAATAGGTTGCAGTTTGTCTGCTGTATGGGGAAAATGGAACTCCCAGCTTATTTCTTCCTAAAATGTTGCATTTTGTGAGTGAGATAGTATGTACAAAAGAAAATACTATAATTTACTAAACAGTAACACCAGCAATTTATTTATTAAGTTATAAAATGTTTTGATCAAGTAAATTAGGTTATATTAGTTTCCAATAACTTACACAAGACATTTTTTACCTAGATTATCACATAGAAGAAATCATCAAATGTAAACCTTCCTTGCTTATGGAAGATGGGTGGTGGCAAAAACATGAAGATATCTTGAGGTAGCACAATGCTTTTGTCTTCTACAATGAGCCAGTGGAAGGAAGAAGATGCCCCAATTCATCATCAGAATTTACCTTCTATGAATGTGTTCTCTTTTGCAGTTATTTGACCCACATACAGTTTAAGTGTTTTTCTGCAACTAACTTTGCAATTATTCAGTCATCTACTTCTACCTTTTATTTCGTCTCCCAGATCACAGCCATAATTAATTTCTGAACTAATTTCTATTTCAGACCATTCATCAACACTACTTGTCCTGCCTATTTACAATTTTCTTCTTATTTTTTCACATTTTTTATTTTCATTATTTTCTTTTAACATGATAATGTTTTTAGGCTGGGGGTCATTCCACAAAATGCGTGATGCAAAATGTGTAACGTCATCGAAAAATGTAACGCTCCAGGTGATGTTAACACTATATTTTTTCCACACTTTTGATTCCCTAAAAAAACCTAAAAACATTATCATGCTTCGATGTTTAGGTTTCGTCGAAATTCTTTGAATGCTTAGGTGCATAAATAGAGAGGGGGAGAGAGAGAGAGAGAGAGGGAGAGGGGGGAGAGAGAGAGAGAGAGAAAGAGAGAGAGAGAGAGAGAGATTTTTTCTTTCAGTTTCTTCTACATACAGAATAAGTGTTACACATTTTGTCCACTGTATCAACCCCCCCCCTGTACTGTATTAGTACTAACTGTACTAGTTCCATCACCTTGAGCTGTACAAGTAAAAACGCAGGAAACTGCAGACATTCTTTGTGAGAGCCAAGTGTTACCATAGTGTTTTCAATCATGTGGTGGGCCTATGCTACATGTCACTGTTTGATTGTTCCAACCACTTAATGCACGTTTTCTTCAAAGTGTATGAAATAAGTATAATTCAATCTAATAAGTGTGTATATACTTAGATAGATTAATTTTTATTACTATAAGTAAAAATTCATTGGGTTCCTCTTGTCCCAAATAATATTGAAACTGGGGTTAATGGTAACTAACAGGTTTCACTTACACCTGTTTATGTAATATTTGATTTTTCCATCTAGTAACACAAAATTATTTATTAACTTGATTATTATTATATATAATTATAAATAACCTCATACTACAACTTCCTAAACAAGCATCTGTTTTCTAGTAGCTTACACTATACATTCCTCTTTCTGGTTGCAGGTAATTTAACTGTGGAGTTAGGTTTATGATTATACCAACAGATTGCCAAGTTTTCTTTAAAGTTTTTGATGCAAGTACAATATTAAATTTGATTTTACAAATGTGGATGGAAATAGACAAATTAGCTTTTGTTCCTGTAGGTGAAAACTTGTTGGGTTCCACTTAGCCCATATAAATTTTGACAATAGGGAAACTGGAACCTATGGATACCATTAACAACATTTATCAAATTGCATGGACTCCTAGTCATTTTTTTTTCATATAATACTATCATAATTAAGTAACTTATTTAAATGTTTCAGGTCAAATGGTTCATACGTACAAGAGGAAAATTCAGCTTCCTTCATATTCAAAAGAGGATTTATAGAATGCTGTGAACTTGGTAAGTCTGAAAGTCATTTAACTTTATATAGGGCTTCTAAGACCATTAAAATTATAAAGCTACACTGTTTAACCTTTAACTACTTATGCTGGTGAAAAAGTACACCAAAATTGCACTGAACGCTACCGATTCTTTCCAAAGTTATCCCCACCCTTGCCGAGCCATGTAACCTACGGTCCAGAATCGCGCCAGTAGTGTCCGGTGCCTGTGTGCACAACTTTAGTTTGCGCTCCTATACCCTCCTCCCGCAATAAAAAAATATAAAAACCAATCAGTGAGTAAAAATAAAATACGAAATATATTAATTATAAGTTTATTGAACAAAAACCAGGAATTACAAAAAAATGTATGAAAAACAACATACATACAAGAAGAGTAAAAAAACAAAAACATAAACAAATAATTTGAAAGAAAATAAAGTAATTTATGCTATTTGTCAAGAAAAAATAAACTCCCCACAACAGTGAATATTTCTGTTCACTTGTCACAACAATTACAAAATCTTAAGTACACTTAACTGTCAAGTATCGCAGCGTTTACATATCACAGACGCACTGACTTTGTTTCAACTCCTGACTCATAACTAACGATAAACAATTGGCATTGTATGCACAATGGTAGTCCCGTTAGTTACAGTCGTAGGCATATGAAACCGTTCTGAGCACTTTGCCAATTTAAAATGTGCGAGTTAACACGTCAGGAACACCATGCAGTCATAAAAGTTTGGCAAGAATACCCGTCTAGAGAGAGCACCGAAAAGGTTAATACAAGTATCTTAATACTTTAATATTTATACTAAATTTACCTCAAGATGTTTTTTCTATTTGGGACATGTTTCGAGAGTTCCTGTTCTCTCATCTTCAGCCTTCGCCATCTTGTTTCTGGTGAAGTATTTGTGTGTTGGCTGCTGGATGTTATTAAGGTTGTTTGTTGGTCTTTGGTCTTTTAAAGTTGTATTATTGTGTGTGGTTGTGGTATATGTTTTTGTATTTTGTGTATTTTCGATGTTGAGTGGTGCTTTGAATATTGTGTCATGTTTTGTATTGATTTGTATTTGTTCTGGTATTAGTTTGTTTTACTTCACCAGAAACAAGATGGCGAAGGCTGAAGATGAGAGAACAGGAACTCTCGAAACATGTCCCAAATAGAAAAAACATCTTGAGGTAAATTTAGTATAAATATTAAAGTATTATATATATCAAGAAACGGACTGTAGCAGAAAGTGATTGAAATAATATAACCATACAAGGTAAATAAGCCTACAGTGAAAAAACGAAAAGTGAGGTTATAAAACAAAAGCAAAAACAAAAGTGTATAGTGAAAAAAATAGTGAAGTGAATATCAAATTAAGTGAAATCAACTACCAAATAACGGATAACAAATCATCTCTCACATAAATATACATTAACATGTACACAAACAACATAACCACAATTCCATATAACCACATTACCAAATTATTAAACAAATTTCAAACACGAAAAAAACAACTAATGAACACAAACATGAACATATACTTCGATAGACAATGCCATAAACATAAATTAACACCTAAATACATCAGCATAAACACAAACAACAAAAATATGACTGCACAAAAAACTATAAAACAAGCACAAAGGCTATGGATACAAAACGAAATTAATCAATTTTACAGTAAGAAAAATAGCATAACACTAGACATATACAAACTACACTTAGAGCTAACAAGTTTATTACATCCAATCACTTGGAATAATAAATACAATAACATAGAAAATAAAATAAGATTTGAAAAAACAAAAAGACTTATACAATCAACAAAAAACTTAACACATTAAAACAACAAAACAATAATCAAGAACAAAACAACAAAAATAAACACACATTTTACCCTCGAACCATTAACCTTAGCAATACAGAATTTAACAAAAAAGAAACAGAATATTTAAACAATATGTCAAAAACTAACATAACCCAAAATGCAAACAAAAATCTAGAAAATTTAATAGTAGAAACAGAATTTGCCATTAACCTAATAAAAGACAATATACAAGAAGAAAAAAGAACAGAAGCAACACATATAATTAAAAAAATAATCACTAGCGAAATGAAAAACAAAGATAAACAAAAGAAAAACAATAAAACAATAAAAGAAATTAAAAATAAAGTAAAGAACAATAATTTAATAATAACTAAAGCAGACAAAAGTCAAGCAACAGTAATCATTGATAAAGCAGACTACATCAAAAAAACCGAAGACTTCATCAACAATAATAAATGCGTACAACTAGATAAAAACCCAACAGAAAAATATCTTAAACAAACAATAAAACTAATAAAAACAACTAAAAACATTTCCAACAATAAAAACATAGACATATATATAAACAATAATCCAGAACCACCTAAAATGAATAGCCTAATAAAAATACACAAATTAAACAACCCAATACGTCCATTAATCAATTTCAAAAAAGCTCCTACATACAAAATAGCAAAAATAATAGCACAAAAACTAAAAAGTAACCATCTAACAAATAACCATCATAACATAAAAAATACATACGAATTAATAGAGAAACTAAAAATAATAAATATAAATGAAAATACATTTTTCACATCATATGACATAACAAACATGTACACCAATATCCCAGTAGAAGAAACAATTGACATAATAATAAACAAACTTAAAGAACAAATTGAAAACAAACAATATACAACCAAAATAAAAAATAGTCTCCAATTAATACTAAAACAAAACTACTTTGAATTTAATAGCAAAATTTATCAACAGAAAGAAGGTTTAGCAATGGGATCACCATTATCAAGCATAATAGCAGAAATATTCCTACAACACATAGACACCAAAATACAAAATATCATAAAAACACATGACCCAAATGGCATATGGATAAGATATGTAGATGATGGACTATATGTATCAAATAACAAAAACACAAATGCAGAGAACATATTGAAACAAATCAATAACATACATCCCAAAATATAATTCACAGAAGAAAAAGAAAAACATAACAAAATCAACTATTTAGACATAACCATCACAAGACACAACAAACACATACAATATGCAATATATAGAAAACCAACTTCCACTAACATCATTATACCTAACCATTCTGACCACCCACCACAACATAAAATGGCAGCATTTTATTCGTTATTTAACAGAATGTACAAAATTCCCCTAAACAAACAAGAAACTGACAAAGAAAGAAATATAATATACCAAATTGGTTATGAAAATGGATACAATAAAAATACTATGATCAAAATAGAAAATAAAATCAAATACAAAATAAAAACTGAACAATTAAGAATTAATCAAACTGAACAACACATAAATAATAACAACAACAAAAAATGGGCCACATTCACATATATAAATAATAAAATGACAAAACTAACAAAACTATTTAAAAACAGATATAAAAATAGCATACAAAACTAATAAAAATAAATTACAAATTCTAAATAGCTCACACAACAAAGATAATACAACAACTAATGGTATATACAAAATTGAATGCCAAAATTGCAATAAATGTTACATAGGACAAACAAAAAAACAGCTGAAAAAACGTTATTTTGAACACCTACGCATGCAAAAAAACAGAAATATATAAATCCAATTTAGCCACACATGCAATAAACACAGGACACAAATTCCCAAACATAACCAATGTATCACTAATAAAACATATACCACACAAAGGCACCATAATGAACATTTGGGAAAATCTACAAATATACAAACATAAAACACAAAACAAACTAATACCAGAACAAATACAAATCAATACAAAACATGACACAATATTCAAAGCACTCAACATCGAAAATACACAAAATACAAAAACATATACCACAACCACACACAATAATACAACTTTAAAAGACCAAAGACCAACAAACAACCTTAATAACATCCAGCAGCCAACACACAAATACTTCACCAGAAACAAGATGGCGAAGGCTGAAGATGAGAGAACAGGAACTCTCGAAACATGTCCCAAATAGAAAAAACATCTCGAGGTAAATTTAGTATAAATATTAAAGTATTATATACATCAAGAAACGGACTGTAGCAGAAAGTGATTGAAAGTATCTTAATGTATAATAATTTTTTCAAATATTTCCACCTTGTCAGAAAGTTTTGGCGCCTAGATTATCCTGGCGTCTGTGTGTGCCGCACACTTTGCACACTGTGTCGGCGCGCCACTGCTACGGTCATTGTGTTACCTAGAAGTACACGCAGTGGTGTTTTGACTGTTGATAAGACAAGTGAAATATTGCACAAGTTTTGTTGTGGTGTACAGAATACACCAATACGAGTAAATATGTAAGTATATTCAAAAGTGTGTATTTTTTTAGTTCTCTGTAACAAACTGTTTTTCTGTTGTGTGTGTTTGTGAAAATATTTTAGTTGATTAGTTTGAAGAACTATGACATTCTTTCAGAGATCAAGTGAAAATTAGAAACCCAAATCATCTGATAGATGCTATAGATGCTTGAGTCTTGCTCAAGTTATATGCAATATGGATTCTGAAGAAGAGGCACCAGGTGAAGCAGATACTTCAGAAGACGAAGTTATAGAGGAAAATGAACATAATTCAGTCCAAGAACAAGAAGTGAGTGGCTCAGATAATTTAGAGAAGGAATTAACTGAAAAGGGTTAACAGAATGTGGGTAGAGATAAAAAAAGATTTGGCACACTACTGCCATTAGAAGTAAATTTAGTAAAATTAGTGAAACAAATTTTATAAAAATACTGCCTGGACCAAAACAGTGTGCACGAGACATAACTAATGAGATGAATGTTTTTATAAAAATAATTAGTGATGACATATTGTTCAATGTACAAACTTGGAAATTGCAAGAGTTCGGTCCAATTATTATTGACAACGAGATGCAAAGGACACCACAAAAACCAAAATTTTAGTGTTCATAAGTTTATTGCTTTTATCAGGGTCTAAGAAGCAGAACCATACTCACTTCTTGGAACTTTGGACAAAGGATGGGACAGGATCCGAAGTATTTCGAGCCTGCATAAGTTACCAACAATTTCTCTTTTTATTCGGTTCAACAAAAAAAAGTCCAGGAATGAAGGAAAAAAATGTGACAAGTTGGCTGTAATAAGGTATATTATAGACAATTTTGTAAACAAACTGCAAAAGAAACTACTTTCTGGGTGAATTTTTTACTGTCGATGAAATGTTGATATCATTCAAAGGATGGTGCAGTTTTGTTCAGTACATACCGAATAAACCTGCAAAATATGGTTGAAAGTGTTTGTTCTGTGTGACACAAAAGCTTTTTATGTTGGTAACTTAGAAGTACCGTATATTGTGGAAAACAATCAGATTGATGATACAACCAAACAAACACACCAACAGTGATCGTTCACCACTTGCTTGGAGAAGTGACAGGAAGTAACAGAAATCTGACACGCAGTAACTGCTACTCACAAGCTACCCCTTATCAAAAGAACTTTTGCAAGACAAAATCACAATGATTGGAACCTGAAGACAAAAAAATGGGAGCTGCCAGCAGAGTTTTTGCCAAACAAGAAAATAATTGTTGGTTCATCTATATTTGGCTTTCAGAAGGATGTAACTTATGTACACTGGAAAAACAGATTTCAACAGTCAACCCTGGACTGTGATTTCAACAATACACCACGACTCTGCCATACATCCAGATACCAACAAATCTGAAATTATAATAGAGTACAATTCCACAAAAGGGGGGGGGGGGGTTGATACAGTGAACAAAATGTGTAACACTTATTCTGTATGTAGACGAAACTGAAAGAAAAAATCTCTCTCTCTCTCTCTCCCCGACTCTATTTATGCACCTAAGCATTCAAAGAATTTCAACGAAACCTAAACATCGAAGCATGATAATGTTTTTAGGCTTTTTTAGGGAATCGAAAGTGTGGAAAAAATATAGTGTTAACATCACCTGGAGCGTTACATTTTTCGATGACATTACACATTTTGCATCACGCATTTTGTGGAATGACCCCCAGCCTAAAAATATTATCATGTTAAAAGAAAATAATGAAAATAAAAAATGTGAAAAAATAAGAAGAAAATTGTAAATAGGCAGGACACTAGTAGTGTTGATGAATGGTCTGAAATAGAAATTAGTTCAGAAATTAATTATGGCTGTGATCTGGGAGACGAAATAAAAGGAGTTACTGAAGAATGAAAATTTATGAATATTATTTGCAAGTAGAAGATAAACCAGAAGTAGAAGTAGATGACTGAATAATTGCAAAGTTAGTTGCAGAAAAACACTTAAACTGTATGTATGTCAAATAACTGCAAAAGAGAACACATTCATAGAAGGTAAATTCTGATGATGAATTGGGGCATCTTCTTCCTTCCACTGGCTCATTGTAGAAGACAAAAGCATTGTGCTACCTCAAGATATCTTCATGTTTTTGCCACCACCCATCTTCCATAAGCAAGGAAGGTTTACATTTGATGATTTCTTCTATGTGATAATCTAGGTAAAAAATGTCTTGTGTAAGTTATTGAAAACTAATATAACCTAAATTACTTGATCAAAACATTTTTGTAACTTAATAAATAAATTGCTGGTGTTACTGTTTTAGTAAATTATAGTCTTTTCTTTTGTACATACTATCTCACTCACAAAATGCAACGTTTTAGGAAGAAATAAGCTGGGAGTTCCATTTTCCCCATACAGCAGACAAACTGCAACCTATTAACCCAATATAATTTTTTTCAGTGTCGATTAAAAAATACAAAAACATTCCCTGATTTACATTTCACTTGATATAAGGAATAATTTACTGTCGAATTACTAAATTTGAGTAAAACTTGATGCTAACCAAGTGAGTAACACATGTAATCTTAACTATTCAAATTTGACGTTCCACTTACCCTGGTGCACCTTTTAAGAAAAACAGCACTGGTTTAAAATATTTCACTGTTACTAACAACTTTATCAGTCATGGAGATTAAACACACATGACACAATGGAAAAAGAAAAAGAAAAGGAAGGTCTTGTCTGTTTTTTTTTTTACTTTTGTGTCTGTTCTTTTTCCGTGACTGGTGACAGCGACAGTAAAGTATTTCAGACTAGTGTTGTTTTTGTTTTATATGTGTCAAGCAACATAAAGTTATTAACTGATAGAAAAGAATTTAGCAGATACTTGTATATAAGGAGACAGATACATGAACTGAAATATAAAGACAATAAATTGATTATTGTCTGCAATACTGTTACAACTACATACAATTGCAGAAAAGACTTCCCCAGTTGAGACTAGAATATGATAAGTTCTACAGAGAAGAAAAGAAATTAACAAAATATAACATTATCCAAGGCTTTGAGTTGTAAAACGTTAGTTTCAAAGTAGTTACATACATTTGTAAGTTTAAAACTTAAAATTTAATGTTATGAAGCTACATGTTACTTGAGGAAGAAGAGAACAGAAATCAGAGCACGATTAACAAACAAATAAAAATGAACATTTTTATATTTCATTTATACTATAATGTATATACCAATAACAAATGTCACTGCAGACGTCAAAAATAAGAAAGGTTATTAAAAACATTATCAGTGTTGCTATTATAATCACAATATAAGTTAAGTCTTCCAGAAAACAGGAGAAAAGAAGCAGTTTTTAATAAAAACTGTTGAACATGTTTCATATAAAGTAAGAGTCATAAGAACACAAGTTCAATAAAGCATAATAACTGTGGCTCTCCAACGAACACACAAAGCCTACAATAGTGTTAGACTGTTTGTTCATCACTCTATGAAAAGGAATTCTGAAATGAAATTATGAAGAATAAAAAAGAAACATTAATATTACATACATCAATATTGACATCATATGTTGATGCTGTTTTGTTGGATGTATTATGTCTATGTCTGAAATACAGCTTCATGACCTTCCTTCTTTCAAAGGAAGCATAAATATGCACTGGCATATAACAAGCTGCTGCCATCGTGGAGATGGCTGAGGGTGAGTCCAACAATTTCTGAGCTCTTGCATACTTGACAGAAGTCAGAAGCTAAAGTAACATGACAGTCTAAAGTCTAAACAGAATCTATGGAGCTCCATCAAGTGGAGGCTAAGCTCCATTTACCATAGTGGGAATGATGCCTGGAGGTGCTTTGAAGCAATGGGAAAAGGACCAACAGCTCTCTAGAAGGCTATTTTGGGCAAATAAAAGTTAGAAGGTGATGTCTATAGTGAATTGTTAACAAGTGTCAAAGTGCATTTGATGTGCACAGATGCAGGGTACTACACTTTATTGTTTCCACCATTTAGCTTGCAGAGATGATAATATGATATAAAAATGTTTGTTCAATTTTTTCTCGATCAAGTGTTAGTCATTTGAGTGAAAATGAACCTTCATCTAGAGATGAAGGTATGAACTCTTGAAGTATAGTGCTTCAACATTTCTTGATGCAACCTAGGGAGTGTTGGTGAAGTATACGTATTTCCTTTTGGACTGGAACAGGTGATCCACTTATTCCCTAATGGAAGAAGAAGACTTTTCTTGGTAGAAATCAAAGTTATATTTCCTAGTCAATTACTCAGTGGCGTTTCGTCCATAACATTCAATGGTTCAGTGAACTTCTTAAATACTTTAAATATTTGGATTTCGTTGTCCATGACGTGTCTGTTGCTTAACTAAATATAATTAATCTAATATAGAATATTGAAACTTCCAACTTGTGAAAATTCCAATGAATGGCAGTCTGTCTCAAAGCTGACGAAGGCGCACATCATGCCGAAACACGTACGGGAAGAAAAGACAAGTAAGTTTCACAAGTGAGTTTCAATATTCTATATTAGTTTAGTGCTGTGAAAAAAGAAGATGAACAATCAAAAAAACTAAATATAATTATTTCACTACGACTCGGAACACACAACTTTTTATGGGTAAAAATGTACAAATTTTATATTAAATAACTAGATTTGTGTGATTAATCATGTAGAGTTCACAATAATCTAATTGCTGGCTATTACTGCTCAAGCTGCAAAGCAGCTCTCACCTATGCAGAGAGCTTTTAGTGAGAACACATTATACCTAAAATTACAATGAACTGTTGCTAACACTTCATCTTAGTGACAGAGATGAATAGTTTTAACAAGGGCTGAACCACCCCGACCGGGAATGTCAGAATTTGATACTACCATCATTATGATTTTATCATATGATTTGTCTGTTTACCTACAGTTTTGTGTCAGATTTCGCTACTCATTTATTGTGAATGAAACTGTGTGAACTAAAGTCCAAAAATCAAATAAAATAGTGAAGTCTTTGTACTCAAAAAATATAGTGTGTTTAATGTAATCATTAAATAATTATAATAGCGTTAAACTGACCAAAGCATGCATAGCATGGTGTTTTTGTGTATTCAGTATTCAGGAATAACACAAATGCAACCTAAAATTACTAATACTTGACAACAGTTATTTCTTCAATTTGCGATCTACCCCATGTGGTATTTAGAATGGGATAATTGCTCTTACCTTAGTACAAACATTTAGATATTGATCCCACAACTGTCAGAACCATGAACTGCTGTACCAATTACTATAAAATGTTGTTTCAGTAAAAGTTTCTGGTCTGTATTTCTCTAGAAGGTGACAGTGCCTACATTATATTTACAGACATAGAGGTCTCAACAGACTCTATATTCTATACAGACTCTTACATTTGTTTATGTAAATTTTTAATATTAATCAGTACTGTAGCATGAATGTACACTGTATACCCAATATTCTCTGCTTTAGGCTTCATAAAGTTAGACATAAACAATAGAGATATTGTATTGCATGAAATAGAGAATAACAATTGTTATGGTACTCCATGAAATAGAGAATAATGATTATTCTGTGATCTTCCTTCTGCCATTCTGGCAGTCTCCAGCTGCTCTGTCTGTATACTAAAGCAGCTTGGCATATACAGTGCATCCTGTTGTACAACAAGGGGAGATGTGATGTATATATCTAAAAGTAGCCTGTTTTGTGTAGAGTTGTAATAACTATGGTTTCAACTCATGACATATGGTGGTATCAAATGTAAAGTGCCATGTGTCCTTGTCTGTGTTGTCTAATACTACCATCAAATGGGGTAAGTTGGGACAGTTTCTGCAGTTGTCATATCACTTTTTCGTCATTTCTTAACATATTTTTGTAATTATAATTTAAAAAGTTTAGTCTTGACATGTAGCAAAAGGTTCAATATACATTTTAAAACTTAAAACAAAATTAGTATTATTGAATATTTTTTTATAGATGTCCCATGTCACCCCTTTATAGATGTGGGGAAACTTGGGACATACTGCTGTTTCTAATAAGACAATAAAGTTACACAGTTGTAGCTTGGAATATATGAAATCATAGGGAAAATACTTAAAACCAACAGTCACTCATGATAATAAAAATTATTATTTATTTTATTGAAAAATTATATAGGAACTACAAAATATTATAACATTGTAGCCAAAAATACAATAAACATTTTATTATTGCTTGAGCTTACCTAATCAAGTGTACATGCAAAAATAGATCTTCCCCTTGAACATTTTAAAGGTTTTAGCCTACTACAGTTATTATTTGGTGAACCATAACCTCCATCACATCATCACCTTGCGGGAAAATAAAAACACTGTTACACTTAGATGACTTCCTTAACAACTTAAATGTTATTTGTCTTTTTGTATCATTTGGTATCACTTGATCACTGTCTTTTAGTGTTTTCGTTAAAAATAAATTTTACAACAGCAAACAATCCAACTGAAAGTTTACTTTGAGAAACACCAGAATCTTGTGGTACCGGTAGGTCTTCCTGTCCAGTGGCGCACCCAGGATTTTTTTCGGGGGGGGGGGTTTGAAAATTTAGAAACAAGGTGCACAATTTCTTAGAAACATCCTCATTCTTTTCTTTACAAGGAGGGCTTTTTCCTGGAGAATCGAAAATACACAACTTATAAGGAGCCAATGTCGCAAGAACAGGTAAAAATTAACTTTGCTTCATAGAATTTTACTCATGTACGTTTCACCTATAATGCTGCAAAGGCATACTGCACGTGTAAGAATCATACATACAATGTTTGTAATAATTATGAGTTAAAATCATATTAAGCACAGGCTTACTAATTTGCATATGCTTATTAAATAATTTAAATTACTTAATCAGTAGACGCCGACTTTATTGAAGTAATAATACTGTACAATAATCTAGTTAAAATAATCAGACATAAAGCTGTTGCGCACTTTGTAGTGGGGATAAGGCGGGAAGAATGTTATACACGTGAGTAGAAAAAGACCTTTTGAAAATATTAGCCTTCTCCCTGAATGACGAGTCTACGTACGGAGGTTTTGATTTCTATTTCTATTTTGACACTACTAAACAGTACATATGGATGTTTTGTAAGACGAAACAAGCAATAGATACAACAGAGGTACCATACAAAGATTTCACCGAGTTAGAAAATGTTTAACATTTAGTAGGCCTACTGCAATTATTTATTATTTATTTAAACAGTGATTTGGCATATTGTGTCTATTGCTGTCTTTCTCAAGATCGTCTAGTCGAGCCTAGACATTAACAAACATTGTATATTTTGGAGTACATAATAGTTTGTGTATATGTTACGATTCAGGAAAAACGTAGTAATATCGGTAAAAATGAGCCTCTGACGAAAACTAGTTCAAGCTACAAAATGAAAGTTTAACATTTTTAATTTTAACCAATAAAAAATTAGTGTTCCAAGTCAGTAGTTATATATTTATAATTAGTTAATCAACGGACGTCATGGACAACAAAATCCAGGAATATAGTCAACATTACCCTGGCAACTTAATTTGTTTGAATAAGTAACATCAATAACAGGCTCGAATGTGAAATGACTGTGTGTTTAAAAAAAAACAACAGATGTAAATTGTCCATAAAGAACAGGAGAGACAATATTAATGAAAAAAATCATACCAAAACTGTTTAAGTAATATAGCATTTAATTACTTACAACCAATTACAAACATTTAGCTCTGTTCTTCCATCCCACTAATGTTTCCTTCGCTGTTATTATAACTCAAATCGTCTTCACTGCTGCTATCCCGTTATTTATTAATTTTGAAACGAACTGTTATATTATACACTCTTTGGTCTGATCTCACGTGATCTTTTCAATTTTCATGACATGGTCACATCTTGATGTGCAATCTATTAAACAAATACACTCAATTTCCTTTTTTGCTAAGTTTCTAACACTGTCAATGGAAAATGCACGGTTTTTTAGCACGCTTCTTCACGATTGCCTAAATCAGTTCTAGGATTAAGATAAGGAAGTCAGGATGATAGAGTGGAAGTCGTAAAATGTAATGTCAATGGTTTGCCAAAACAGTGGTTATTTTCTGTATGTTGGTTTACTTTGTTTAATTAGTGAATAGAACTCAGGTTAAGATAAATGGACTACAGAAATCACATTATTCACTAACCAGTTAATCGTGTTTGTCTTTTTGTTAATGATATTGCAGGTGGTTTATTTATTTGTTGAAATTTTCAGCACATTTGTCGATGAAAACGTGCCAAAAGCAATAGGAAACTTTTAATAGAACAACACAATAGAAAGTTAAGAGAAAATATATAAGAAAATTACGGTAATTCAGAGAAGAACGGCGTCTACCCACGTTTTTTTAACTGACGTTGAATTCAGTTACGTCTGTGTAAACAATAGGTCACCGTTCTTCTCTGAATTGCCGTAATTTTCTTATATATTTTCTCTTAACTTTATAATGAGTTATTTTATTAAAAGTTTCCTATTGCTTTTGGCACGTTTTCATCGAAATCTCAATTGACGAATAATGTGGCTCAGACTAGATGCACTACCATTATAATTAATTTATCTCTTAACAATTGTTTAAATTACTTTGAATGTTGGTGTTTCCCCTTCTATGAATTGATATTCGTAAATAATTAATCGAATAGTACACTTGCCAAAATCGTCTAAATCAATTTTTATTTCCTTTGTTGAGCATTTTTTTATGGGAAGTACTGAAAGATTTTATGTCAGCCATATACGCGGATGCTTCTTAATACTTCTAAAAACACTACTTAGAGACACACCGCCCGCCTGAGCTAACCTTTCCTGTGACTTTCTTTCTGATATTCCCTTATCTTCCGATTTAATAAACTTGTACACGTTATACATTATTTTTCGACTCTAACTATGCATGACTTTCCTTTGCACTGAAATTGACAGACCACCCAGATTAATCTAGTTCATTCTCCAAAACCGGAAAATAGCGCAATAAACTAAACGCTATGCTTTTGATGAAAACTGGTGTTTTTTGACAAGTACGAACACAATTACATATCATGGGCCGTTGGCAAAAGAACAATTTATTCATGTCTGGTAAACTGACCAATGCTGAATTTTATTTTATCATTTAGTAATAGTAAAAAGTTACTTTGTAAGAACATAGTAATTAACATATAAAGAAGATACAGTACTTTATTTATTATGTTCTTACTGTTTGTACATACGTTGATTACAAAATTTTTTCCAGATTTTCGGGTGGGGGGTTCTAACCCCCCCTGGTTGCGCCACTGTTCCTGTCGAAGCTCAGTTTCTAGGTCATCAACATCTTCCATGGAGGTGTCACTGATATGTAGTTCGACAGACTCATCATGATCTGAAAATGCATCAGTGCATCACTAGAAGAACTTATTTCAGGTTCAACTCTGAATTCTTGCTTTCTTCAAGGCCCTGGGGTTCTAGATTGTCCTGCTTCTCTATTATTTAACATGGAGACTTCAATAATTTTTCCTGGTGGCAAATTAATTTTTTTTCCCTTGGTCGCATTGGCTGTGTCTCCCTCTTTCGGCTTTCTTGAAGAAAAGATTCAAATCGTGATACCCAATGTAACCCTTTATCTTGACCATCTTCTTCAGTTTTCTTGTTGGGTAATCTCTTCAATACTTGTTCTCTGTCTAAAGGCCATATGCCTGCTTCTTTAAAGCCAGCTTTGATATTATTTTCAGTGTCATCTGGCCCCAGAGCAATTAGGCATTTATTTAGAAGACATGCAAATCTCTTCTTTGGAAGGCATCCTCTATTTTTACTCTTCCATTCTCCTAGCATCACCCTCCATTTATCTTTCAATGGTTTAAAGAATGCAACATCAAGGGGCTGACATATTTCTCTACTATTTGGAGGCAGTAACACAAATCTAATATTCTTCTTCACACATTCTTGAATAACCCATGGTGTGACTTGAGGTTATCACCAATAAGAACTTTTGGAATTTGTCATCATATTTATTGGAATATGGTAAAATTATATACCGTAACCAATCCTGAAATATGTCCATTGTGAACCAACCACTTTTTGATTTGTTGTAAATTGTTCCTTTTGGCCCCCTCCATTTGTACACACTAAGTATTGTACAAATTTTCTGATTTGTACATTATGTATGGTGGTAGTAACACTCCATTAGTGGCTGTTGAAAACATTACTGATGTGCTGGATTTTGAAGTATCGATAATCCTTTCTGGATGATGGCAGCCCCGCCTCACAATTACATTTTTCCTCCCAGGGTCATCCGTAATGTTTGTTTCATTGTAATTGATAATAACAATTAGTTCAACGTCTTTCAAAGTGACCTCGAGTTAATAAAAATAAGTACCGGTAATTATACTCTCATGGTCAACTTGAGACCATGTAATAAATAGTTCCTTGTATACTATAGTATAAAGTGAAATATGAACTTGGTATTTTAATTAATTATTTAACAAAGTTAATATCTGTCAAAACCTTTGCATATTTTGGACTGCCTTCAAAACGTTTGTAAGCTGCTTCAAAAAAATTATATATTTTATAAGTTATGTACGAGGGTCATCTCAAAAGTAAGTTTCCCTGGTTTAGGAAAAATAAAAACACGTGTAAAAATTAAAAAGAAAACTATACTTTTATTCAAAAACATGTAGTACTTATTTTTCAATATAATCTCCATCCATATCAATACACTTTCTGTAGTGTAACAACCGTTTTTCAATTCCTCCTTTGAACCACTGTGTGCTCAGATTTTGGAGCCAGGCGTCAACTGCCTGTTTCACTTCCGTGTTCGTTTCAAAACGTTGTCCTCCCAGGTGTTCTTTGAGATGGGGGAAAATATGGAATATAGTCGGAGCCAAATCGGGTGAATAAGAGGAATGGTCGAAAATCTCTCTTTGAAAGGACTCCAACAAATTCTGCATGACTCGCGAGGAATGAGGTCGTGTTGTCATGGAGCACATGAATTTTGTTGCTCAACAAACCTCTCCCTTTCAAGAAAAATGTTGCTACAGTGGACCATTTGAATGCTCATGCACTCAGGTCTGTACACAGAAACTAATTGACGATGAATTTCAGCCACTGATTTTTTTTTGTAGCAAAAAAGCGAAACAGACAAGCTGGTAAATGGAACATCCATGATTTTAAATTTCATATTGTTGTAACATTGCTACAGAACGGGCGAGGTTTTGGCACTGCTGCCACTACACACAAACAAAAGTTCTCCAACCTTCGTCAGCCTGCTTGCACAATTTCCTTTTGAAAGAAAAATAGGGAAACTTCCTTTTTAGATGACCCTTGTATATTCGTGATACATACTAGACATATACCTACAGATATCTATGGAAACATTCATAAATGTGTATGTATGTTCACCTTAGCTGATGCTAAGAATCATACATACAAAACATTAAACCAGCTAGTACTCAAAGCTTTAAACAGTAAAATTTATTAATTTTATTTTACCTGATAATAAATGTATCTTGTTCAAAACAGTGAGTTCTGCAACTCACGGAGCTTACTAGTTATTTACGAGTTAGTTTCAACAAGATCAGTGATATGCAATTAAATTAATATTGTTAGTACAGATCTATTTAAATTCAGAGAAGGTATTATTTATACATGCCCCAATATATATTTGTTATATTTTTGGTATGTTCTAGACAGCATTGTAAAAATACCTTTACATCTTTGAGATAAAAGAACTTGCGGATGTTACTACTGTAAAGGGGTGAGGTATAGTTCTTATATTGTACATGATTGTTCTATGTATTTATAAAGCCCTACATAAATACACCTAAATATCAATAAGAGGCAAGTGCTGATATTATTTCAGTGTTTATATATATAAACATTTCACAATATATATATTTAATATAATACTTTGAAACTACATAAAAAAATTGTAATAGCATTTGGAGAACAATACAGTGGGTATAGGCAGTGGCATAACAGCTGTTCTCACAGGGGCTGCAATGCTGGGGGGGGCTATGCACCTGGGGCCTGTGCAAACATTTCCCATAATTTTTTAAGAATGGGTGTAAACCATTGAACCTGAGTAAAACCAAATTTCCCTGTATGTACTACTATCACAATCAAATTACTACATTTATTTCTCGACCTAATGATGTATGTTGAGATTTCACATTATTTGGGTATATGCAATAATTCCAGTTAAGAATTCACCAAGGTCACCAACCAAACCTACATCATTATTCATTATGAGCTATTAGAGATGTACACAATGGTTTGATAAAAATATTTAAATACAAAATACAAATACTTTTTGTGTTTTCCATTTCAAATGCAAATACAAAATAGTTTCTTCGTTTTGTATTTAAATACTAAATGTAAAATAGGTATTTTTAAAATACGTATTTCAAATAAAATGTTTTTATAAAGACAAATTATCAGTTTTCTTTATTGATATCAATATTGCTTATAAAGATCATGAGGCCTTGAGGCCTCATAGACAAATTGAAAAGAGTACTTATATAGGTATATTATAATCCATACTTTAACACAACAATTTGTTCAAATAAATTATCAGTCATCTTTCTTCTATGAGGCCTCATGATCATGCCACCAAAGGAAAATAAACGCTCTACTGGTGCAGAACTTGGCAAGCACGTATTAAATTTTAGGAACACTTTTTTGATATTTGGGTATTTGTTTAGTGAATCCAAACTCGTATCGTCATCTTTCAAATATTGAAGCGTCTCTAAATCAATTGTGGTGTTAGCCGTGTCACTAGCTGCAGAAGAGTCGGAATCCTCTACAAACATGTAGTATGACTCGTTTTTTTCTCTTATTTTTTCATACTGATTAGGTTTTTTTTATGTCTTCATTTTTCATCTTTCTTACTTTTGCAACAAACAATTCTTTCACAAACTCCCTACTTCCTTTCGGCACCCATTTCAGTTTAAAAAAGGGATATGATACAGATGCCAACACACTTTCTTTAGCTCTAAGCTCCTCAAATGAATAAAATTTTTCAAAACGCTTTTCTAGACTCTTCTTGATTACATCTATAAGCACACCACAATATGCTGGATTATCCATTTTTAATGAGTCTAGTATTCTTTTCATTCGCATTAATTCAGGTAGAAGGCATCCGTAAAATGTTTCTTTATCTCCTTCCAAACTCCTGATACCTTCAGCTATGGGCCTTGAGCAATTGGTATATTCAATTAGGAACTGTAATTCAATCTCCTTAAAAACTGCTAAACCTAGTTTTCTCAAAGCTTCATTTATAGTCTCCTGAACCGTCAAAAGATCCATAATACAGTTATAATATGAATTCCATCGTGTTGGGCATGGACTTGTTGGAGATTTTCCTGTAGATTCTAAATATATCTCACACGCTTTAGGCAACCTGGAACACAAATTCCAAACAGCATGGCATTTAGACATTGCTGCATCATGCAGTTTTCTGTATGAATTATTTTGAGATCTGGCCTTATCAATATCATAAGAAGGAATCAGATGTAATGTGTGGGTGGCACATTTTTCATGGTTAGGTAGTTGGTACATGTCATCAAATTCATCAGATCCAGGAAATTCTTTCAAAAGTAATACCCCATCCTCATCATAATCATCATCATTATCATTATGGTTGTCTTCATTTTTGTTCATTTCAGTATTTTCATTATTAGGTAAATTTCCATCACTTGTGTCTGTTTCCAAATCGGGTTTCCCATATACTTTAAAAGCTTTGACCATGTTGGAGCCATTATCAGTTACAGTTTTTGTTATTTTTGCCAACCTCAAATCATATTCAGAATGTATATCAATGATCAGTTCTGCTACTTTGTAGAAAGTATGAGATCCTTTAAATCTCCTACAGGCAAGAGTAGCACTTTTCCTTTCAAATGTGTTGGAATCAATCCAATGCACAGTCATACCTAGATAACTTCTCTTTGATGATGACCAAATATCAGCTGTGGTGCAAACATATTCCACATTTTTTAATTTATTTTTTAGATTTTCCTTATATTCAGTAAATCTTTCAGCAATTTTTTTATTACATGTACGGCATATAATTTTAGGAGGGTGTGATAATTGTTGAGCTCCTTCAATTAGAGCCCTAAAATAAGCATTTTCCACAACTGATATTGGTGACATTGTATCAACCACAAAATTCACAATCAACTTGTCTAAATTAATAGACTTTGGTAAGGTATTCGACAGAGTTGTTTGTTTCATTTTTTTTTATGTACTTGCTCTATCATCATCTGAATCTGTAACACCACTAAATATCACTATAGTATTGACGACTCCGAGTCGTCAATACTATAGTGATATTTAGTTAAGTAACGGACACGTCATGGACAACGAAATCCAAGAATGTAACACCACATTTCCTCTTCTTTGTTTGTTGAGATTTAAGTTCCTCATATTCGTTGAATAAATCACCATGACCTTTTCGCTGAAAAAACATATTTATTTTAAGGTAAAGGCACCAATTATGGAACACTTAAGGATTTTCACAACTTTAAATTAATAATAAAATAATAATTATGAGGCAAAAGAAAATGAATCATGGATTTTTCAATTACCAAACATTCAAACTTTTTAAATATATTAGTATTTATTATAATTATTTAATAAATTATTATTAAATTTATAATTAAATTTAAAAAAGCCCAAATCACCAATAACGGAACAGCTGTATCCAATTATGAAACACTAATTGCACCAATTACGGAACACTTGCTGCAGGATTAGTTTATATTTTTTAAAAATGTTATTTGTTGTAATTATAGTATTAATTATGATTATAATAATATTTTTTACTTATTAAAAGTAATACAATATTGCATATAAATTAATTTTTGCAATATAAATAATTAAAACACGCAGTCATTATGCAGACTAGTATTTATTAAAAAATTTTAAATATAGCTTATATATTTCAAGGTTTTTTTTTCTTATCAAAAAATATTATTACAAAAAAATATTACAATCAGAATGATCACAGTTGCACACCACTATATAAAATAGTACTTTTACTATAGTAAAAGTACTATAGTAAAATAGTACTTTTATATGGTTTAAGAAGTTTGTAGTTGCATTAAGACTTCCTTTCAATGTTTTTGAGCATTGCTTGCAAACAGTGGATATATTAATTTCACTTCCAGCATCCTTTTTGACATCTTTAAAACAGTGTTTCAATACAAATGGGATATTTGTATTGTCCCTGAAAAAAAAAATATTAATAGCACAATTATTTTTATAAAATTAACAAATAAAATCACCAAAAGTAATTATTTAAATAAAAATTTTAAATGTAATTTTTTTTTTGAGGTTATAACCTCAAAGATTTATGTTTTTAAATACGTACATAAATTGGTGAATAACCTGTTCAGCTACACCAATATTCGAACACCCCTTAATTTAAATTCAATGTAATAATATTATTAAAAAAAATTATTTTGTGAAAATATAACTCTTTGCAGTACAGAAAAAAATAAAAAGTTTTAATATTAATAATTTAAAAATAATTTTATTAATGAATCAAAGTACTTCTCCGTTGCACGTGACACTGCTAGAAATCAATGATTTTCAGCAAAACAGCTGAGACGCAACAATTATTAATTATTTTTAAGGGTTAACAATTGAATAGTACTACTGGTAAAGTACTTATTACACTTATTATAATTGTTAAAATAATTAAAAACATTTTTTATAACGATTAAACAATTAGAAAATATTAAATTAACATATTTCTACCGAGTTGTTCCGTTATTGGTGTCTGTTCCATTATTGGTGCCTTTACCTTATTTAAATTTCAAGTTAATTCTATTAATTCAGTACTCGGATATTACAAGAATTAAGATTATAAAGGAAAATATTATTTTTATTTATTTACTTTAGTAAATAATGTTTGTGTAAGCTAAGTAACACTACTTACTTTTATATGGTTTAAGAAGTTTGTAGTTGCATTAAGACTTCCTTTCAATGTTTTTGAGCATTGCTTGCAAACAGTGGATATATTAATTTCACTTCCAGCATCCTTTTTGACATCTTTAAAACAGTGTTTCAATACAAATGGGATATTTGTATTGTCCCTGAAATAAAAAATAGTGTAACATAAACCCACATTCCCCTAACATAATAATAATGAACTTGTGCTTTATGAGCAAAAAATTCCAATCTGTCAGATAGATTAGATTAGCTGGGTGATTTTTTTTTTTGAGAAATTTGTTTCAAGTAAAACACGCTTATATTAACGCATTCTGTATGATAATTGATAAAATAATTTAAAATGGATGCTATAATGACACCATTTTTGCGAAAAATTTTCTAAGTTCATCCCTTCTTTAGTACGTTATAATGATAGAGATGGAGTAAACATAACATAATAATAAATAAAATTTGTGTTAGGTAGTGTAAATAAAACATTATTGCTTTTGTACTTACATTTTGTAGGTTTACTTCATAGAATAACAAAGTAACGTGATGTGCATAGATACAACAGATAACCCCACGCCCATGACGCAACAGTCGATCAGAAAGGATCACAAACCATACAATTCCACCAATACAACACAATAACTAGTACTGATAAAACAAACTTGATTCGAAATAAACAAAACAGGCACTGATATCACTGCAATGCAACTTCAATAGTCAGTACCTACATGAAAACTTGTCGCAACTCGAAAACATGGTCCACAGACCACACACAACACACAAAGCTCGTAATATAACTTGACTTGCCACGCCTCTAGTGGTCAGTGTGAACAACTTTCGTAAAATTTATATGATAACTTGTAACGTTTGATCGATAATGTTGGTAATACTTGAGAAATGTTAAAAAAATGTATTTTGCATTTAGTAAATAGAAAATACGTAAAAAAAAGTATTTGAAATAAAATACAAAATGCTTTTTTCGAAAAAGTATTTAAATGCAAAATAGAAATAGGTATTTTGTATTTGCATTTTAAATGCAACTATTTCAAATATTTCACATCTCTGTGAGCTATAAATAATAAATGGGCCAAACTACTGGATTGCATTGTAAATGTTACTCTGATATTGGCAGCTTCAAATTTAGAATTTAGAGACCATAAAAAGAAAATAGGCCAGCTCGACAACGGAAATGTTTTGGCAATTATCGATTTTTGAGTAGATAAGATCTATCATTGAAGAGATAATCAGTGGTCTGAAGAACAGAGAGTACTGTATGAGTCCCAAAATTCAAAATGAACTCATTCAGCTTTTATCTAACAAAGTTGAAAACGTTATTTTGAAAGAAATTGAATCTGCTCAGTTTTTCTATGTAATAATAATACAACACAAGACATTAAAATAAAAGCTCAACTGAGTCAAATAGTCAGATATGTCTTAATTTATGAAGACGAAGCAGACCCACCAACTTTAAAATTAATGAAAGATTTTAGGATTTATAGAGGAAACTGGCTTAGGCTTAGAAGAAGAGATTTTAAACAGTCTTGAGGAGAATGTATTCTGTTTATATTATACAATTTTAGTAGCTGCTATAGCTGTAAGGAGGGGTTCGAGAGGGAAGAATAACATGAATTAAGTAAAGTTAGTAGAGGGGCCCGCAATGATTCCTGAAGGGGTCCCAGAGGAAAGAGTTACACCACTGGGTATAGGTGGTAAATGAATATAATAACGTTATTTTTAACTAACCATAACTATCCACATAAATAGCAATTATCCACAACTTTTCTTTATGGTGCATGGATGGCAGTATTGTATTGATTTTTGCATAACTATAATTTTTGGGAATTGACTATAAGTTGATAGAAAATAATGTGTTCTAGGTAAGAAATGACACTGAATGATTTTAGTACTTAATGACAGTATTATGTCTGAAGTACAAACTATCAACAAATTCCCACCTACACAAGCTATATCCTTAGATGAAGTATAAGAATATTGGTCAGATGTGGCTAATATCCTGATGCTGTGAGGTGCAGGAGGAAAGAAGAAGTAAGAAAGTAACTTTAGCACCAAATAAGCTCTAGTACTCAATAAAATATTATTTTGTTGATTCAGAATTAATAAAACTGCCTAACATTCAATAAAGTAATGGTGACCTGAATACTTAGTAACCTTAAGTATGGAACTATTCAGTATCCATAATAACCTCTTAATACTTAGGGTTCCTGCAAAATATTTGGTACTATAGAATTCATTTCTGTGAAAAATTTGTCATGTGTTTATATCCTGAAATATTTGCATGAAAATTTTTATATTTATATAAAAGTAAAATACTTGAGAGTTAAAAATATAACAATATATATTTGTATCCGTTACATACTGGAAAGCAAGGAGATGTATGCACATTTACTTGTACTTATGAAAACATACAGATGTGTTTTTGAGTGCTAGTTTATAAAGGGCTTTTGCTTAGACATGGTGGCAGACGAATAGATGCTCAGTTGTCAACTCCATACAATCATCAAAGTAAAGAGATTTAACATCAGGCAATAAAAATGCCTTTTTATGTCCAAACCTACCATTTTAGTCAAACAATGGGTCAGGGTGTTAAAAATCAAAGAAATGTTGCAGAAAACAGTTGCCTTAGATATTAAGCAATAGAAACAATGTGAAATACTTCCTAAAACAAATAACAGTGAAGAATGAAATCTATATGAATTCTCATTGTGGAACTTAGTGGGTGATTCCATGACTAATAAATGTCTTAGTAAATAACAGCCATCAATTAAAATAAGCAAGAAACATCAAGCCCTACCACAGAAGCACTTTCCTAAGAGGAACCCCTAGCAATAATTAAAGAAATTTAGACTGCTAGCAAAATATAAATTTACAATTTAAATCAAAAACATAACATTTCTTATAAAAATATAAATTTTCGTTTTTTTTTTACTTGGTGGTACCGTAATGAAAATGTTTTTCTGCCATTATCTGATTTTTCTTGTTTCTGAAAATTATGTTTTCTGGTTACAGCTGAGCATGATTATTATTTTGTTTTTCAAAAGATTTTCATCACAGCTTAACAAATCATTAACGGTTTTCATAACAAATGATTATGGAGGCCATCAACGTATGTGGTATTGAACACTAAAAACTGATACTGGCCCAAGGAAAGCTGAAGTTACCTATTTAAAAAATAAACTTTAGTCGACTAATATCATTAGCAAATTTCTAACGAGATTTTATTCTGTTTATAAAACTTTAGAGACTTATTTACACAACAGAATTCAAGAAAATACCAAAAAACTCTTGGGTTTTGTTGTCCCTGACGTGTCTGAGTGTTATCACTAATTAAAATATACTATTACGATAGGGAACACAATTATTTTAGATTAAAAAAAGTTTTACCTCGCTGCCTGAACCAGTTTTCGCTCGTTACGAGCTTCATCAGAGGTTGCCGCTAGGAGCGCTGTTCGTCCTGTTTTTGGTGACGGGGCCATCGTCGTTTTTTGTTGTGTGTGTGTGTGTGTGTGTGTGTGTGTGTGTGTGTGTGTGTGTGTGTGTGTGTGTGTGTGATAAGTTCAAGTGTATGCGTAATTTAAATCGTGTCTGTTCGTTTAGGATGTTGTTTGTATGCGTTTTTAGTTTCTAGTGTTTAACTAGAAATATACAAACACTCAAAAAATGTTTTAGATTCGTTCATTGGTTATTTATCTGTATAACTCAATAATTATCTATTTACAATGCACCTAGCTGACGTTAATGACTTCTCTTGTTTTGGCAATAAACGTAAACTTGATAACTAACAGTGAATGATGAGTGTAACTTATTTCAGTTCCAATGTACGAATGCTTACTTAAACGACGACTTAATTTCTGTATTCAATGTAGTGGTGACAAAAAGAATTATTTTACTATAGTGTACACAATTTTAAAACATTATGTAGTGATTTAAAAGGTTACATTTGAGAACAATAGGGATTGTTACATGTTCTGAAATGTTCCATAATAAATAAGCAATGTACTGAACAATGAACAAAACATAACAAGGAAATTTTAAGGTTGACTTTTGTAAAAGTAGCCTATGATTTAAAAAAAAATCGAGTTATGTGTTTGCCACTACTTAAAAAACATTAGTTACTAAGACAAAAATATATAATGTTTGTTAGACGTAATTTAAGTTAGTGCGTCATTTTCTATATAACTCATTCACCAAAAAGGATAATGGAATAATGATTTGTGGAAAGATGGCGAGAACGGTTTGTTACATAATGCTAGGGTTAATAATGTTTTCTATAGGAACGCAGTGCCTCCTGTACTGTGACCACACACTCGCGCACAAGGCTTATTGGATCAATAACAATCAGATTCTCCATTGTAAGCAGCAACAGATTAAACGTCGGAGTGCGGCTTAAAAATATTAAGAGTGAAACGAACGACATCCATCTTATTCAGCTGGAGATCTCTAGTTTTTTTGTTGTGTTTTTTCTTTTTTAATTCCACGATACCCTGTACGTAAGAAGTAGAAGAAGTAGTACCGTATGTTATGGACTCAGCTTAGTAAGGATGACGTCACATTTTACTCAGGATAATGTTTAGAGGGAAATGTATAATGCGACGTCTTTTGTTTTACTGATGAATAACCGAAGCATAAAATTTACACGGCGCATTTGAGCAGTTAGAACATTTTCTATTCAATAGGATTTATAGCCTACATAATGTTTTTAGGCTACCACCAGTTCTAACCCAAAGTAAAAAATTTCAAGTAATTTCTATTGTTTTTATGTTTCTTTCCTATTATATATAGCGTGTATGTAAAAGTAAACCTGCTAAGAATGAACCTTATAGTACAAGAACAGAATCACTTACAGTAGAATCAAACAGAACAAGCTTTTTTGTCATTTTTTATGTAGGCCTATTTGTATTTGAAAATTGCATAGAGCTATTATGGTTTAATGCTTTGAGTTGATATCTATAAAATTTACTGCTCATTTTATCGAGTTTCCAAACAAATATTATAAAATTTATTGTAGAAAGTTTCGCTTTTCTTAAACCTGTGAAAAGTTATGATAATGAGCGTAAGCCAACTTCATGTGAGACCGAGTAGGCTTACTTTTGATATGAAACCAATGTTTTTTTTAGTAAAGATAATTTTGAAGAAAAATCAAAAAGTTTTTATAAGTCCCAGCATCGCTGCTTAAATTTGGAGTCTACGTCTAAAATCGGATGAAGCAAAACAAATTTTGAAAGTGCTTTGAGCTACCTGTACGTAAGGTAATTAACATGCGAAAAAAGTGAGAAAAAATTGAAATGGAACCGACTTTTTAAAAATCGACTAATTTGGTAAGGAATTTCCTTATTAATATCTCTCTGAGAATGTTAATTAATATTATCATAATGATCACCACCACATGCATGGTGATTGAAATTCATGGTGGTTTCGCATTTCGCACTGATCCGTGACGCTAATTGTTGGCACGCGTCGTGGGTTCGATTCAAACAAGCACAGTCCGTTCATTTGACTCGAGTACACAATCAAAGAGTGAAATGGCGAATCCTGTTAAAAACAAGGTTACACCTAAAGGAAACGTACTACATGACAAAACATGTGCTTTAGCTAGAACCGTTTGATTCAAGATTGTTTTGCTTGGCTAGACCGTAAAGCTGCATCACGCTTCCGAACGAGAAGCAGATAACGATCATTGTCATTATGCTGTTGCTATAAATAATGTACACTGTTCGTTAGATAAATTCATTACAAACTGATATTTGAGGACATACAGTGCACTATGCACTTAAAGATTCTCTACATTATTCTGTACGCTGACGCGTGTTAGTTGGGGTGTGCGTCATTGCGGATTTGTATTATGGAAGACTTTACGATTTAAAAAATCTGAGCAGCGCAACCTTAACTATAAACAAACAAACAAAAAATAAATGAAGTATTCAAATGTTTCTACATGGAATGTTAGAAATAAGGAAATTAAAAAGAGAAACACCGTATTCAAATAGCAGAAAACTGACGCCAAGAATTTTAATAAGCTTGTTCTTTAGGCTGTAATCATCCGCACTGACTCTGGCGTTCTTACAGCATGAAACGTAATCAATTTGATAACACAAATAAATTGTGGCCGTGGGAAGGGTGGGGTGTGCGTGTGTCTAAAACACGTAGCGCACACACTAAGGCGGCTTCCACGTTAGCGTTCATTTATCATTCAACTTAGTTCTGTTGTTCCCAGTCTTTCATTTAGCTGGGTTCTGTCTCATTAATCATATGCATATGCCGCCAAAAAGTGGTGTTTCTCTGCCGTGCTCTCTGTTACGTTACCAGCGACACCTCGACTAAATGTCTTCTGTAATAACTGAATTCTAAGTAAGGTTATCTCATTCGATTCGTAGAATGTCAGAAATACGAAAACTTAGTGGCGAAACTTAAGTTTGGGTTCACGAAGCTGTGAATGTGAGGATCATATAACTAATCGCAATACAATTATCATCATAAATAAAAAACTCACATTTCATATTGTAAAGTTATTTTGTTAGATGCTTAATTTTTTAACTTTATTTTATTGTTTTTATTAAAATTATTTATATTTTATATTTTTATTCGTCTGTGAAATAGCTGCGTAGCTGTACCTGTCCTTGTACTGATCTACTATTGTCGTACATCCTACATAGAGGTCCTTTAGGGCTTACATATAGGTCTACATCATTTAGGCCTATCACCCTCACGTTTCTCTCAAGTTAAACTCTTGCTTTGCTCTTGTATAATTTTCACAATTTTGTGGCTGTCATGGCTCAAGTTTCTGTATTCTAATAAGTAAGGGATAAGATCAATAAGCTGCACGCAATGACCTGTTTTTCTCTGCCCCACAATCCATATCATATTATATTGGTTCTATAAATATTAATCTTGAGTCTTTGTTTTCTAGTAGATCTGCCATCGTTTCACTGCCTTACATCATATTGGACTGATTAGGATCGTTTAAAGTGTAAGTTCAGTTGTAGAGGAAGATCGGATGGTATCTGATACATTAGCTTTATTTCCTTATAAAACTTTTTCTAAGAAGTGAATATAACTACATTATTTGTCATAAAGAACTGTATTACTGTGTCTACATATCTTTGAAACGTTGTAGGCTATTTCTAAAATGAAGAGCAATAATGTTTTTTCCAAATTTGGAAACTCTTGAGTTTCTGATTTTTTAGATTGTGGGGGTAGTATCGGACAGACATACTGTGTTGAAAAAACGTTTTCATTCGCTTTTAAAACAAAATTTAATTATAAAATACAATGTTTTACAAAATACGCAAACAAATAATGGTTTCAAACATACTTCATTAATTTTAGTTAAAAAACAAAATGGGAAAGAATAAACCCTGTTAGGGAGACACTAATTTTAGTTAGGCTAACAACTTATCTAGATGCTTACAACGATTTTCTTAATCATAGTTTGTGTTTTATTTTTCTATAAAAACATCGCAACAATTTCTTTTAATTTTCTTTTTGAAACAATGCTAGCCACTTTTGAAACAATGCTAGCCACTTTTGAAACAATGCTAGCAACTTTTGAAACAATGCTAGCCACTTTTTGAAACAATTCTAGCCACTTTTTGAAACAATTCTAGCCACTTTTTCTCTAAAAGCCTTTATTTCCTTCCAACCGAACTTTGTAGTCAGTTGAAGTCAGAATTGCACCAACTTACCTACGATCTTTTCTGGTTTTAAACTTTACGCTAACAGTGGAAGGAAGTGTGTAAATGTCCTCCAAAATGTTTTTTGATGTGGATAGTCTGGAAGAATTCTTTTCCAATTGTTTTCATGCTTATGAATTGTCCTGAGACACAGATGCCACTGAAGTCGATGTTTCTGTTTGTCCTTGGTGAAATGTTTGGTTTGTAGGCACAGATGAGCTGTCTTTAGAAGCAGTGGAGGAGCCTGCTTCAACTTCTGTAAGGTGAGTCTGGTTAGCAATGTCTCGTTGACCAGAGAGTGAAGTTGCATAATCTAAATCACTGAAACCATTGCGATTTAGGAGACAGATTCCTACAAATGAATGCCCAGATTTAGCGACTTCCACACTATAAATCATGGAAAAAGCAACGTTTACGAGGCCAGCTACATCTTGAGCTCTAGTTTTATATTTGGATAATTTATTATTACTGGGAGCACGCCACATTGTAGGCATTTTTGTAGGGTATCATTACCGCTGGGTCCATGGCTGGAGAACGCGTGTTGTATGCGGAAGTAAACTGATCACATGGACGTGATGGTTTTTTGCAATCTAAATCAAGGTCCTTATGAGCGAAATGCCCGTCGATGATCAACGAAACAGGACTTTTCTTGCTTGGATTGACCAGTTCAAAAAAAAGTAACCATTTCAGAAAGCACTCTAGTTATCCACCCACTTGGTTGACCATCAGATACAATTCCTAGTGGACCATCTTTTTTGAAATCATTGTCAACCCTCACTCGAGGGATATCAAAAAGTAGAGGGATGAACTGGTCCCCAGAAGCATTGATCGACAAGATTGGAGTTCTGTTTCCTCGAGTAACTTGTCAAAAACTCTTACAACTTATTGCTTGACGAAACCAACAACAGAAATAATGTTCAGAATTATAAAGTAAAAATAAAAAATTCAAATAGTACAATGGTCACAATTCCTACAAACATTCACAATACAAAATTGTAAAAAAATATACAATTATACAAAATTCATAAACCAAATTTCCATACAAGAGAAAATTGGTAAATGCAAAACCCATATAAGAGCAAAGCTGGATGTAAATCAGTACGCTAGATGCTGCCACTCTTAAACGTAAATCTGGATATCTCTGGATATCTGGATATTTCCATCTCCGCATAAAATCATAATAAAAGACTGTTCCAGCAATCATTTTAGTTTTATTAAAGCAGTGATTGATTTCGAGTTTTCTGCTAACTGATTGCCTATCAATTACAGGCTTACAGTTACAGGTTTACTAACAGGCTTAAGTTTATCGTTTCAGGGTTTGACACGGTCATAAAAAATCATTTGACACGGAGTTCTAGTTCATCAGTAAATGTTTTTTGAAAGGACTCACTGTTATCTGTGCAAGGTTTAATTTAAATTTTGTGCCCCTCTGATACATTTTTAGTCCATCTCCCAGTGTGCTCTTTAGAACACAGCATATTTCGATTGTTTCTCTTATTATCACTTTTTTTAGTTAAAACTAAACTAAAGAATTATATCCTTTATATAATTTTTATCCCACGTTCCTCACATCTTCTCCGTCTTCCACTGAAACAATAAACAACTGTTTAGATCCTAAGTCATAAGAGTTTGGGAAAAGTGTCCGATACTACCCAAAACCACGTTGTCCGATACCGCTCGAACGACAACCGAAATTACAACTATGAACTCATTAAGGCTTCAACTTGCAGAGTAATGTAGCTTATTTGTAATGATAAACAAAAAAATATAACACTTACACTTAGTGAAGTTATAAGCTGTCAAAATTATCTTCATACGGAGAAAAAACTGAGGAAAAACACGGAACGGACTACAGGTCTTAAACGGCGCAGAGTTCTCGTCCAATATGGCGAGGCCTCTTTTATCTTCATTCAGTGCACATCACAGTTGCGTGACAAGTGCAGCTCCCAATGGCAAACGCGCAAAATCACCCTTGTCCCGATACCAGCCTCTCTTCGATAGTACACGACTTTCCCCTAAGCAAATCTAATTTCCTTTTTATATTAACCAAAGTGTGTCGTATTCCTGTCCCTCATTTTTCTTCATACTTTTTCATTCTTTATTGTTAACTGATCGTAGCAATTGATTCACTTAGATCTAGGTATCTGTCTTAAAACAATAATTATCGTTTGGCTGTTGACTTACAAAAACAACATAAAACTGTTAATGGTGCACCTGCCTCTTCCTTCTTTGGACAGAATATTGGTCTTTCCACTATTTATGCAGAGCCGTACTTTGCATCTCGTTTTCTAGTCAGTTTGAAAGTTTCGCTAATGCGTTTTAAAGAACTACCATAAATGATTTTCAGTATCGTCTACAGAGGCAAAATGAGCGTAATGTTATTTCTTTCACATTTCTTGTCCTCCTCTGGCGCTACGCGCAAAGTGAGCCTTGGGCTCCTCCGTGATACACCGCTATTGTCTCCAATCCTCCTCCTCAGATTATCTCCAACATCATTTATCCGCCTTACTTTGAGCCGCATGGGTGTGGACAATGTGTTCATCCCACTGAAGCATCATGCAGGTGGCTCTTTATGTATTTCATGTAGTTTACGATTCAAACTCCTCCGCTGCAGGCCGTTCTCACATATCGCACTCTTAAATTCATTCTCCCACATGTCTTTCAAACACGTTTATCTGATTCGGATACTTATTTGCCATTGGCTAGGTCTCAGAAGCATAGGTCTAAAATAATACGATTCTTACCAAGATTCTGTAGGTAACACGTTTTGTATCCTAGTTAAAAATCTACTTTCAACGTGATTTAGAAAACCATTGTAAGGTCTTGGTTAAGTCAAATTTTTTGCGTGTTCAAAGCAGTTGTCGATTTCGGTAGCAGATGACATACTGTACTTATTTGATTTGCGACCTCTTCCTGCTGCCATTTAGTTGGTTTTTTGATGGTTTATGGTGGAACCCTACTTTCTTGCACGCTTCAACCATGGCTTTCTTATATGTTCCAATAATGTCCAGATTATCAGCATACCTTAACAACTAAACTGGTTTATAGAATATTGAACCTTGTTTTATACCCGAGATTCACAATGACTTTTTTTAGTGCAATATTAAACAGGAGGCATAGACAGCGTCCTCGTGGCAAAGCCCAACATTTGTAATGTTCAGTGTCTCTGAGATGTTTCCTTCAAACGTATCTGAACTGCATGTCTCTGTTAACGTCATTTTTATCAGTCTTAATATTTATGGAGCATACTTGGTTTTCCATTTCCTGTTAATACTGTCATAAGCAGCCTTGAAGTCTATGAAGCAATAAAAATCCCAGAGTCATTAGATTTTTTTCCAGTATCTGTCGTAACATATAAATTTGACTAAATATAATTCATTCGCTACCGACTCGGAAAACAAAGTTTTTTATAGGTAAAAACGTAAAAGTTTTACCTTATAGCCTGAACCGGTTTTCGCTTTTAAAAAGCTTCTTAAGAGGCTGCCGTTGGGAGCGCTGTCCGTCTTGTTGTTGGCGACGGTATCGACTTTTGAAAGATCGATGTTGTGTGTGTGGGGTGTGATATGTTCGAATAATGCGTGTGATTTGAATTGTGTCTGTTCGTTTAGGATGTCGTTTTTATGTGTTTTCATGTGTTTGTATATTTCCAGTTGTTCTAGAGTGTCTAGTTTTTGGCCTTTTGTGTGTACGTGTAGAATGTCCATGTGATTGTCGATGTTTTTGTATGTGTGGTTTGCTTCAATGAGGTGGTTTGCAAAGGTGGATTCTGTAGTGGAGTGTAGTGCTCTTGTGCTCCTGCATGTTAATCAAACATAATAGAAAAATAATTCTTTGAAAAGATTAAAAAATTTAAACGGTTAAAAAATACTTAAAATTAAGTTACATTGGAAAGGTTGTTCTTTACACTTCGAGCCAAATAATGATGTTCTAGTACCGTTTTAAGACGCAGTTGTGTGTTAAAATATTTTGCAAATAATGTAGCATAAGCTTCCCTCCTTTTAGCGATATCCGATAGCAATTTATTTGAGTATTCTGTAGAGCGAACTAAATAATAAAACATGATATTAATGCACATCAATAATTAATTTTCATACTGCTGCACATTTAGTGACAGGCAGTAAAATCGGGCAAAATATAAGGGGAGGGGTAAACTTTACAGTCGAGGTAGTTAACCCAGTAAACAATAATTAATTACTGCAGAACCAGGTACGATCCACTGCTACCTCTCATCATGTTTTTGCATTCAAACACTGGGTTTCTTTTCAGCTGCGCACTTTTCCAATAAATTATTAAGTTTACCTACAATAACTTTAGATATCTTTATAATTTAGTCTCAACCCTTTCGCGGAACTGGATGAAGTATTAAATATTTCAGTGCACAAATTAAACATTCCAATGAAATTAATAATTATTAAAATTTGTAAAATAATTTTATCTCAGATAAACACTTGGTAATTCAATAGCTTCAACCGTTTACAGTTCAAAAATACAAAAATATTCCATTTTTTTGTTTGTGTTTTTCTTAATATGTTAAAGCATCTCTAACATTTAAGTCTCGTACACTATGCGTAATTTCAAGTTCATAAAATGTTATCCTGTACAAAATATTATTCACACACACACACACACACGCGCGCGCGCGCGCGCGCACCAAACGAAATTTTGTTGGCTGATGTCCATGTTCCTTCAGAGAGTCTTTGTCGAAAAAAACTCCTCAATCATATAGTCTTTAAAACATATGAGCAAAGTGAAGTCTCTTTTAAACTAAATAACAAGTAGGCCTATTGTCAAACCCGTGCTAGGCTTTTATTGCAAATAAAATAATTAAGTCACACATAAATAAATGTATAAGTAAATAAATGTGTGTGTGTGTGTGTGTGTGGATCAGATATATAATAAAAGAGATTTGATTTATTACAAGCCAAAAGTACGGTTATTTTTGACGAAAGTGTGAATGATCAAGAACAATTATTGACAGTCAGTTAAGGTATTCGATTTAACATAATATTAAGACATTAATTATATAATCTGTAGTGCCGAGTTTGTGAAAAGGTATGTCAGAGAATTAGTTCAGTATGGCGTGGGTTTCGTTAAAACCGCGAGTTTGAGACTAATAACGTTCTACCGACTCACGGACACGCTTCAAGGTCGTCTTTTGTATGAAGAACGGTGAAGAGCGGTATAGACGAATAATCTAAATTTAATAAAAGAAAATATTATTAATCGTAATCATGGATTTGAACTGGTACAATGTAATTCTGAATTCAAGCCACGTGGTATCAAATAATACCGTCACGATAACCGAAAGTTAGAAGACATTTTGACAAATGTTTGGATCCGAAAAAATTGCAGAGGTCTTGTTTGTCAATCAGATTGTAGTATCCATTTTTCTACTGTACGACATGACGTCATTAGATCGTACAGAATCAATCATGTTTAATGATACATCATGTTCTGTTCCTATTCAGACGTCGATCAAGAAGGCTGTCATTTAACTTCATCAAGTCCATCAAGCTACGACTTGGAGGACCAGCACAACTATGAGAGATCGTCCACGATTGTTATCTGCCCAATAAACCGAAGACAGAAGCAAAAACGACGGACGGAGGACATTTCAATAAAATCTTGGGAGCGACAGGAACGGAGAGAATGGGATAAGCCGCATTCAAAAGCGGTAACAGACGTGCATCACCATGAATCTACAACACCAGGGAAGTGGAAAAAGCTATTTATTTCATTCATATTTGCAAAAGAACGTCTAATGACATGTCATAAACATTTAATGAAATTTTTTTTAATCATAAAAACACATGTTCATGAACATTTTTAAAAGATTTTAGTTACAGTATAATTCATATTATGTCTTGTAAATATTAACATTTTTACATTTTTGAAGTGTTTTCACCAGTCTTTTATAAAGAAGATAATTTTAATTTTTTAATCGTACTATATTAAAAGTTTTTAAATTATAATGAAGAACTATGAATTTATGGTTTAACTATGAAGAACTACCAATTCATATTTAAAAAGCTATGTTTTTTAAATCCCAGATAAAATAATAGTAAAACTCTATTTATTCAAGTTTATGAAAAGAAAATTAATAAACTTTTTGGATATAAAATTGTTGTCTAAAACTTTAGTATTTTATAAAACTTTTTGTATAAAAAAAAATGTACCGATCACTCGTTACAGTTTCTGTTCAGATCCCAGACTGTAGTGTGGCAATATGGCAATATATATATTTATTTATTTACGTACATACGGTACATACTTTTCAATAGTGCAGGTGGTTAAAATTAGACGTTTTAGAATTTGTTGACGTTTGTACTAATATAATTAAGAAAGTTGTGTTAGTGGTTATAATCACAAACAGAATTAACACTGTTGCACACCACTATAGAAATAATATTCCGATTAGCGCTTTCAAGCTTCACAGCCAGGGGCGGACTGGCCAGGCCGGCTGGTTGGCGATCGCCGAGGGCCCCGGGCCCCGAGGAGGCTCAGGGGGCTCCCGAGCCATGAACATTTTATTTAGAGAAAAAAAAGAAATATATATATTTTTACCGGTATTAAAAACCTTTTCTCGTCTAAATATTGTTGGAAATAAATTTTCAGGATTGATTTTGGTCAGATTGGAAGTGATCACTTCTCAGCCTTGTTTACATACAGCCTATTTAGTATTTATTTACTAATGGAGGAAAGCGAAGGAGGTTACTGTAGAGGCGCGCCAAGCAGCAACTGACTGACTATGAGTATTAGGCTACTGTCATTTTCGTTTGAATGTTATTGCAGAATTCAGGGCTGGGGGGCCCGAAGTCCTCGAAGGGCCTCAGGGCCTTATGTCAAGATTCAAAAGGGGGCCCATGGCATAAACTTGCAGGTGGGCCCGGTTAAAAAAGTTACGCTACTGGGGTTATGGATTAGTGGGACGGAGTGACAATGGGGCTCCACCCCCGTTATTCACTGTGGAATATTTTTAATTGGGATTTTATGTAAATTTGTAGGGTATAAGTGTTCTTTACAGTAGAAACAAAAAATTAACTCTTTAAGTAAACGGAAAACAACAACAATAACGTAGAGAAACATGTATAGTGGGCCCATTGTTACTGTATTACAGATCTATTATAATAATTTAAAAAAGTATACGCACACAAATACGCGCGTGCGCCTTTGTGTGTGTAGCTGCAGGGGGCCCCTTGACTGCTTCCAACTGAGGGCCCCCAGGGATGCCAGTCCGCCCGTGTTAACAGTGTAGATTGTTTCTTATCGGAGGCGCCGGAAATCTCGTTGCACCCTGTCCCATCTTGGACTTGCTGGCAGAACTACGATATGAATCGTAACTCGATTGCGAGATATGACTCAATCGCTAGTAGGCGTACCAATGGTCGTGAAATTAAATTCAGTGAGGGCGGCTCTGAAATAACACCTTTCGGTACAATTCACCAGCCGCCGACTCCTCTACATACATAAATGCGAACGTGCCACTAAGGTATATACATAAATGTTAAAATACTATTATAAGAATAACGTGAATATTAAAAATAATTTAATTTATGATAAAAAAAATGAACTCACATGCTGAGAGATCGAACTGAATTCTTTTGAAATTCTTTTCTAGTGCATAGTTTATTTATCATCATCATCTTCACGGATTAAACCAAGGAAGGTTTGTTCCGGTCTCAAACAGGCAAAGATTAGAGATGGTCACTCCAGCGCTTCCTCGGACGTCCCACACATCTCCGTCCCCTCGCCTTATAGTTCCATAGTTGTTTGGGGATGGGGCAGTCATCCATTCGGCAAAGATGTTTGCCGTATATCTGTGTTACATAGTTTATTATTAGCCTAATATATTTTTACACATCTTTCCAAAGTGTTTAATTCCTAACAACAATTTAAAGTCAGTGATACCTACTTTTTATTATATTATTTATAGTATCGTCAATGAGAATATTTGTGTACATGTTTGAAATGTTGAAAGAGTATAATTTTGTATATTTGTTTACATTGTACGTTTTCTAGGTAATCCGTGATTTCGATTCTGGTTTTTATGTTGAATTTGGAATGTTTTTTATGTTTCCCTCAGATTCGGTTTAGCTATTTTATAATTTGTAAAAACACTGAATTATTATACTGCGTTTAATTATAATATAAATATATAACAATTATCACATTCTACTTTCCAACTAAATATTACGTAAATCATATTGTTACACTGAAAAAATTATCGTTACACTTTGTTGGTAGATGTATGTATACTGAGAATGGAACGACGTGTGGTGATATGATTCTGTTTACCTTCATTGTAAATATCGATGTCTTATAACAAAATTCGTATAAACACTTTATTATGTCCACGTTTCATTTAATTATCCATTCACTCGAATTTTAATCTTAATTGTTGATAGCAAAATCCCTGTTACTCAAAATAAATCTCTTTTACACGTTGAATCAGTTCACTCGCCACTCGGCATTAAGTTCTCACTTCTGGCGTGTGTCCCACGACACACCCGATTGTTTCCGTACCACTGTTTACTTTCATTGTGTCACTGCATTTCGCATTTATTAGTGTTGGGCTGTCCTTCGTCCTTCGTTTTTTCCAATACAGACAGTTCGTAGAACTGGCACAGGTTTTATAGCTTTACCTGTGATGGAGATGAGACTGATGATGATGGTATTGGATGATGGTAAGCAAATTGTCATAGATTATCTGTCACCTGATATTGACCAAATCGGTTTATACTTTAACCATACAATTCGGTTGTTACACATTTCGTAAAACAAAAAAGGAATAGAGAACAGACAAATTATGATTAAGATGAAATATGTGTACCAAACGTGGACCAGCAGTGTAATCTCTACATTACGATTGTTATAGTGCCTTATAATAATTTTTCTTTTATTTTTATTGTGTAGTTTCAACTCGAGTGCGTTGGTTTGTAAACACAATAGGCTTTCTTGGATTTCGTTGTCCATGACGTGTCCGTTGATTAACTAAATATAATTATACCACTACCGACTCGGAACACAAAGTTTTTTATTAGTAAAAACGTAAAAGGTTTACCTTATAGCCTGAACCAGTTTTCGCCTGTTCAAACAAAACAACACATCAGAAGAACTTATCACAGAAATAACAGAAACTCCGAACACAATTACAAAAAAAAAACTACTTCACATATAACAATAAATTTTGCACACAGAATGACGGTCATGTTGCTCACATGGGCTCACCCATATCCAGTATATAGCCTGAATCAACAAATTGATTTGTGGTTTGTTGGTAAAACAATAACACATTTCAAATTAACAGTTCTTGTCACTTTCCGACACTTCGGCATTTCTATTGCTTTGATGTCGGACTTTCTCTTGGCTTCTTGATCCAACTCTCAATGCTATAACAAAATATGCTTCTCACCACTGAATTTATTGATATGTTTATATACTTATACAAATATACGAGTGTGAATGTGAGAGTGAGTGTTAATTTCCTGAAAGTACAAATAAAATAAATCAAATACACGGAAAATTGTGTTTATTATTTTTTGTTACAATCCTGAATAACAAAAAACGTAGACGGAAAGACATGGATGTTTACGCTCTCCACAAGTAGGCCAAGTAGAGTTGCCTCCTTCAGGTTTCTTTGTCATTTCCTTGTGAAACGTAGTCAAGTTCTTGTTTCTGGCGCCGTTTTGTCAAAGCCTAAAACACAAAACAATGACTTTTAACTTATACAGTTCGTATCGTTTAATTTATTCGAATGCCTTATCGCGTAATAAGAAGGGAACTGCCAACACACTCACTTATATACTTTCTTTCCTAACCTTAAATACAACTCATACACAACAAAAACATCTCTTGTATACTTGGCTATGGCGTAAGTGGACTACAGAGTTATCATTAAAGAACGGACAAACTGAGATTCCAAAACTTACCGGTGTAAATATTAAAAGGCCCGATGTTTGAATTTGTCGTCACGTTCAGTAACACCGGTGAAGGTCTGGATGGATTTCCGCCCGAGAGCCCTTCGAAGGCGTCCAGGGTCCCCCGTCTTAGCGGCTGCTGAAGGTGCTACGTCCGACAGAGCCCTCTGGGGGCGCCTGGGTTCAAACGTCCCTCTCCCAGGCGTTGGAATGTTGACGCAGCCGGGTATTCGAGTCGTCACACCCCCGGGATATTAAAAGGAAAAGGCCTGATGTTTGAATTTGTCGTCACGTCCAGGACCACTTCCCACGTAACCTGAGGGAAGCGGGTGCAGCCAGCCGTTCTTGTCGTGACCACGGAACCACTTCCCACAAGTCCACGTGGGAAGTGGGCGAAGCGATGTTATAATGTGGCACGTCCGGTGAAATCCGCTCCCGTACGTCAGACATGCTCTGGATGGATTTCGGGGATGTATTTCCGCCCGACAGCCTTTCGAAGGCACCCAGGATCCCCCGTCTTAGCGGCTGCTGAAGGTGCTACGTCCGACAGAGCCCTCTAGGGGCGCCTGGGTTCAAACGTCCCTCTCCCAGGCGTTGGAATGTTGAAGCAGCCGGATGTTTGAGTCGTCACAGCCGGGATGAATCTAAAACAAAAACAAATTGTTATCAGTTTATTTTTTAAATAAGAACTGATTAATTATTGTTGACGTTAACTTGCTAAATACATTGCGTCTGATAATTACAATGTAATAATAGTAACTTAAAAATAGTACATAATTTAGAATACCTAGGCATATATTGTTAATCCTAGTTAATACAGATCTGACAAAATGTTCTAAACGAGCGTGTAAAATTATTTAAAATTCCACTATTTTAATTATCTAATGAATTTGCTTTCACTCAGTTAATCAATATGACAGAATTAGGGATTTATTATTTCAACAGACAAAATATTTGTTTTTTTTTTGTTATAAAAATCTTATTTTTTTAATGCTTTCAATTTAGTATTTGTTTATAAAACAGCTTACAATATTCGTCTTGATCGGTGACTTGTAGGGCGTGGTAAAAAAGAAGAATTTTGAGAGACTAAAAATTTCCGTGCCGGCGGTTCCAAATCTAACTAAAAATATCGGTATGGAGAACCATACATGACTTCCATGTTCTAAGATTTATATTTAAAATCATATTCGAAATGAAATATTTCCATAGAAACTACTTCTTTCTACTTATTGCTTCAGCCTTAACCACAGTACTGTGGTCACTAACGTATACCACCGCACGTTTTCGCACTCGATTTTCACTGATGATGGCAGTCGATGGCACTGCCGAAAAGTCTGGTTTTTCAGAAAAAATTGGACTAAAGCTAAACAGCCCGGGAAGGAATTTTAACAAAGAACTACTTCTTTGTTGCCGATTACGTAGTACACATATACAAAATTCTCCCCTCTCCCTTCAACTATAATTTTCATTTATAGAAAATTACCCCCACCCCGTTCACCAAACCTCTTCATTTATAGATATTTCATCTACGTTTCTATAGTGGATTATTATGAGCTTCTTATCAGGATACTTTATTTATCAAAATTAAGTACTTTACTCATGTTAAAACATAAAACGTTGCAGGTAAAGTACCCCTATCTCTTAACCGATCTTCACCAAAATCAAGAAACCTTGAGTTCTCTACAATTCAGGAAAGTATGCAAAACATTATTTGATTCTCTTGGAATTTACGGCAGTTATCTTTCGTCAAACAATTACCCTTCTTAAAACATAAAATGTTGCTGGTAAACTACCCCTTTCCCTTAACCGATCTTCAACGAAATCAACAAACCTTGAGTTCTCTTCAATTCAAAAAGGTATGCAAAAATGTAGTTGATTCTGTTTGAATTTACGGCAGTTATCGTTCTTCATATAAAAAATTACCCTTGTTAAAACATAAAATGTTGCTGGTAAACTACCCCTTTCCCTCAACCGATCTTCAACAAAATCAACAGACCTTGAGTTCTCTTTAATTCAGAAAGGTACGCAAAACATTATTTGATTCTGTTTGAATTTGAGGCTGTTATCGTTTGCCATATAAAAATTACCCCTGATAAAAAAACGTTTCAGGTAAACTACTCCTTTCCCTTAACCGATCTTCACCAAAACCAACAAGTCTTGAGAACTCTACTATTCCGGGCTGTATGAAAAACATTATTTGATTCTGTTTGAATTTGCGGCTGTTATCGTTTGCCATAGAAAAAAATTACCCCTGATAAAAAAACGTTGCTGGTAAACTACTCCTTTCCCTTAATCGATCTTCACCAAAAACAATAGATCCTGAGTACTCTACAGTTCAGGGTTGTATGCAAAAAATTATTTGATTCTGTTTGAATTTGCGGCTCTTATCGTTTGCCATTGAAAATACCCTAGTTAAAATATAAAACGTTGCAGGTAAACTACCCCATTCCCTTAACCGATCTTCAACAAAATCAACAAACCTTGAGTTCTGTATAATTCAAAAAGGTATGCAAAAGAGTAGTTGATTCTGTTGTAATTTACGGCAGTTATCGTTCGTCATAGAAAAAATAACCCATGTAAAACATAAAATGTTGCTGGTAAACTACCCTATTCCCTTAACCGATCTTCACCAAAACCAACAAGTCTTGAGAACTCTACAATTATGGGCTGTATGCAAAACATTATTCGATTCTGTTTGAATTTGCGGCTGTTATCGTTTGCCATATACAATACCCTTGTTATAACATAAAACGTTGCAGGTAAACTACCCCTTTCTCACAACCGATCTTCACCAAAAACAATAGGTCTTGAGTACTCTACAAATCAGGGCTGCATGTAAAATATTATTTGATTTTGTTTGAATTTGCGGCTGTTATCGTTTGCCATAGAAAAATATCGGTATGGAGAACCATACATGACTTCCATATTCTAAGATTTATATTTAAAATCATTTTCGAAATTAAATATTACCATAGAAACTACTTCTTTCTACTTACTGCTTCAGCCTTAACCACAGTACTGTGGTCACTAACGTATACCACCTCACGTTATCGCACTCGATTTTCACTGATGATGGAAGTCGATGGCATTGCCGAAACGTCTGGTTTTGTAGAAAACATTGGACTACGGCCAAATATCCCGGGAAGGAATTTTAACAAAAACTACTTCTTTGTTGCCGATAACGTTGTACACACACATACAGTATATATATATATATATATATAATATGCATAAAATTAATGGCTTGTATAAGTTAATGATTGATCTCCATTAAGTAGTGCTCAAGTTTCCAAAGTTTTAATATTATGATGTCCGTAATTAAAACATCAGAGCAGGTTTAGTGTGTATGAGGGTACACCGTGGACAAACATTTTCAACATTTCCTATTGAGCGTTGCTTAGAGTAAAGCTGCGAACCTACAGTGTACGTTCACAGAACAAACACGCGGAAAAGAAGGAGCGCTCCAAAGTCACTCATGGACCCTCAGCATCTTGCAGAGGGTTCATTCCCTAAAGACGAAAAGTCTGTCTATGAATTGTTCCTCTGTAAACACGTGCAGTTAAACTGCCCAGCGATCCACAGGAAGCAAATCGCTATCCACGCTGGACACTTTTTCGGCTTGCACGCGTAATGTTGGTATGGGTTTCGGCACTTTCCATTTAAAAAGCGTGCAAATGTAAGAAAATAAACATGAATGAGGCCAGAAATAACGCGAATTTTGTGTGTGTGTGTGTGTGTCTTCCCTGCCTTTTTATTGCGGTAGTCATAATAATAAAATGGAAACGTAAACATTACATAAGTGAGATATGCTTACCTGCCACGAACGATATATTTTCTCTCAAACATGATTTACATTAAAATGAAAAAATTATAATTTTATTGCCTGGCAACAAAATTATTTTATTTCTAACAATTACCATTGTTTGAAAAAGTTTAAATGAATTTTCAAGTACTTCACTGTTGTTAAAACGTAAAATGTTGCAGGTAAACTACCCCTTCCCCATAACCGATATTCACCAAAATCAAAAGTTCTTGAGTTCTCTACAATTCAGTGATGTATGCAAAAAATTATTTGATTCTGTTTGAATATGCGGCAGTTATCGTTCGTCATAGAAAAAATTACCCTTGTTAAAACATGAAACGTTGCCGTTAAACTACCCCTTTCCCTTAACCGATCTTCACCAAAAGCAATAGGTCTTGAAAACTCTACAATTTAGAGTTGCATGCAAAAAATTATTTGATTCTGTTTGGATTTGCGGCTGTTATCGTTTGCCATAGAAAATACCCTTGTTAAAACATAAAACTTTGCAGGTAAACTACCCCTTTCCCTTAACCGATCTTCACCAAAAGCAATAGGTCTTGAGAACTCTACAATTTAGGGGTGTATGCAAAAAATTATTTGATTCTGTTTGAATTTGCGGCTGTTATAGTTTGCCATATAAAATACCCTTGTTAAAACATAAAACGTTGCTGGTAAACTACCCCTTTCCCTTAACTGATCTTCACCAAAAACAATAGATCTTGAGAACTCCATAATTCAGGGCTGTATGCGAAACATTATTTGATTCTGTTTGAATTTGCGACTGTTACCGTTTGCCAAAAAAAAAATTACCCTTGATAAAAAAAAACCGTTGCAGGTAAACTACCTCTTTCCCTCAACCGATCTTCACCAAAAACAATAGGCCGTGAGTACTCTACAAATCAGAGCTGTATGCAAAAAATTATTTGATTCTGTTTGAATTTGCGGCAGTTATCGTTTGCCATAGAAAAAAAATCTACAGACAGACACACAGACAGACAGATAGACACACAGACACACACACAGACACTTTTCGAAATATCGGTATGGAGAACCATACATGACTTCCATATTCTAAGATTTATATTTAAAATCATTTTCGAAATTAAATATTACCATAGAAACTACTTCTTTCTACTTACTGCTTCAGCCTTAACCACAGTACTGTGGTCACTAACGTATACCACCTCACGTTATCGCACTCGATTTTCACTGATGATGGAAGTCGATGGCATTGCCGAAACGTCTGGTTTTGTAGAAAACATTGGACTACGGCCAAATATCCCGGGAAGGAATTTTAACAAAAACTACTTCTTTGTTGCCGATAACGTTGTACACACACATACAGTATATATATATATATATATATATATATATAATATGCATAAAATTAATGGCTTGTATAAGTTAATAGTAGAGGGAAAATGGGGGTTCTGACCAACAAAGGATGCCGCCTTTCCCACGGTCTAGATCAAAGAGATGCCGCCGTTCCCACGGTCCAAGATTTTTTCCCACGCTCTCCCCACCACCGCTGGACCACAGCATCCCAAAGGACCGCGAATAAATTTTTTTATTTTTTTTTAATTTGATATTTTTATTTTTTTAATTAAATTGATTTGCATATCCGCGAATATATGCCGCCTTTCGCGAGCCTAAATCACTTTCACTTTCTAATTTCCGCGAATATAATTTTTTATATGCCGCCTTTCGCGAGCCTAGATCACTTTCACTTTCAACTGGACCACAGCATCCGCGACTTTTTCGCTGATCTGTATCAAGATCCGCGACTTTTTCGCGTATCTGGACCACAGCATCCGCGAATATAATTTTTTATTTTTTTATATGCCGCCTTTCGCGAGCTTAGATCACTTTCACTTTCTATCACTTGATGCATTATTAAATATATGATCGGGGAGTACCAACCTTGCATGAGTTCAAATTTGTTATAATGTATATTAAATCTATATGATCAGGTTTACCAACCTATGGTGGGGGGTTCCGACTTGATGTATTATAGTGTATATATTAAATATATGATTAGGGTTACCAACCTTGCACGAGTTCAAATTTGTTGTGTGTTATAATGTATATTAAATCTATATGATCAGGTTTACCAACCTATGTATGGGTTCAAACTCGATATGTGTGTGTATTATAGTGTATATTAAAATATATGATCAGGGTTACCAATCCTGCATTATTGTGTGTGTGTATAGAACAGATCTACCAACATTTTTCTTCGGTGGGAAATTCAAACTATATTATAGTAAATTGTTGACGACGACTTCGATATCATCTCTCTCTCCCCTCCTCTCTCTTTGTCTCTAGACACAGTTGTCATCAGTTTTACATAAGCGTCGTGCTACTTATGGATTATTGTAATTAGCGATACTAAAATGTAATCACCAGGAAATATATATTTATCACCTATCTCGTGGCGTCCTTTTTTGACACATGACAGTCATTCACTACGATTTAGAAATTAATATACTGCCAAGTCTGTGTGTGTGTGTGGTAAAGTGTTACGCATAAAAAAATCTCCTTGAAATAAGGTATTTTGAAAAGTTTTTGTGTACACACACACATTGTATAATAATTTTCGTAATTGTAAGATACAACCTGCAAATTATTAAAATGTCTCTCTCACACATTTCTGATTACTATACAAATAATTGGATGCATATTCGAAGGTTTATAACGAAATAAATTAAAATAAACCATAATTTGTTTTAAATAATTAAATATATATATTTACAACACTGTACACAAACATAAAATATATAGTTTACAAACAGCTATAATACAATTATTGATTAAATATATATATATCACAAACATCGTTATATATATATAAAATATTAATAATAATATTGTTTTAAATGATTAAATATATATTTACAGCACTGTACACAAACTTAAAATATAGTTTACAAACCGTTATAATACAATTATTCAAAATACATTTTACATTGATTAAATATACATATATCACAAACAAACATTGTTATATACAAAATAAATATTAATAATAATTTTTGACATTGTAAGATTTTAAAATAATAATTTCACGGCTGTAGATACAGTTCACAAGGAAGTTTATCTGTAACATAACAATACAGTCGATATTAGAATCACTGATACGATAATATTCAATTATCACATGCACACACACACACACACACACACACACACAGTTAGTGGAAAGAATCAAATGTGTTAAGTAAGTAAACTTTTTCAAGTATATGTCATTTTTCATAAGTTAATGTACTTTCAAATAATTTCTAATCAAACCAAACCAAATATTATTCACTGGAAATTTGTAAATACTACTTAGAATCAATGATACATTTATCGCATAAAGGTAATGTACTTTCAAATAATTTCTAATCGAACCAACTATTATTCAACGAAACTAAATAGAATCAATGATACATTTATCATGTACATACAAATTCAATTATTAAAGTGTTAAGTACAGTGAGTTGAAACTACACACACACACACACACACACACACACACACATCAATAAATTGTTTGTTAACACGATTGCTACTTACGACGTTAGGACTCAATCTCTACTTGTGTTGTTTGATTTCTCGCCCCTCGATACACTAAATGTAGTTCTTTAGGTTTGATATGTCTGAGCTCCTCATTCGTGAAGACACCTGCATACCTCTTGGGAAGATAGACACGATACTGACGGTCGCCATCCTCCAACGTAGCAAGCACAGAGTTCCCATATTTTGTGTCCACATTTGTTAAGACCATGATGGGATATTTTTTATTCACTGTCAATTCTGAACATCGTTTGTACTCGATAGCACTTACAGCATTAAACTTTACAAGAAACGACATTATTAGAAGACACTAGTGAACACGTCTGTATCAAACCAGAGAGAACCAAACAATGACAGAATATTCAACAAAAAAGGACAGTACAATATGATAGTGGTGGTGGTAACGTCGGTGTCCCACTTTGCATGTATGAACATGTCCCACAGACGAAATTAGAGACACCAAAAATATAACAATGTCATTGGGAAAGTCCATTTTCATAAGAAAATAGTCACTGCTTACAGCCATGCATGTATGTACATGTCCACAACAGAATGAGAGAGAGATATAAATGTCATCATTCGCGGTGACCTACTTTCTAAATTTGTTACATTAAAAATGTTTGTTTAAAGCAAAAATCATGAATCATCCATTCCCGAATAGCATGCACCTTATAGTTGGCACAACGGTCAGAAGAATTGAAATGTCTAAGACATTCTGTTCCATGAATTATATACGGTATGTTTTTAGGACAACCAAAGTCATCGAGATTGATGATATTATTGTGTATTATCTTTGATTGCAAAAAACGTTTTTTCTCAAAACCCTTCACAAACACATATTTATATATACGTGTATGTGATGTTAACAATGAAACAAGATTGTCGTATGGTGTCTCTCCTTCGCTCCATCTAAGTCTATGATAATTTGACGTTAACCAGTGGTTTGTCCTAACGTATTTGGGATTCGTAACGGATGTAGCAGGCGGTGTCAAAATCCAATGTCTACCAGCAAATCTCAGAACGTCCATGATTGACAGTTCCTTCACAATATATTTTCCGTTGTCGTCGAAAAAGCACTGGAAGTCGATTATAACCGCAGTGTTATCCATAATACTGTAAGACAAAGAAACCACACACATTACAAACTCTATATATGTATATATTATGTTTAAACATACAAATATCGTTGTGATATTAATATGTGAACTTACGTTTACAGAGGTCTGGACTGAAGCACCGAGAGACGTCAACTGACGAAAGAAACAAGTGTTGAGTGGGGTTACTATACATGAAGACAAATTTTTTTAGTAGGTGGGGAGGTGTCGTCGTCGTCGTTCTCCATGTTGATGCGTTGTCGTATCCGATAATGACCGTATGCAAGTGTATCATGACCATTGTCTAATATATAACGCTTATCATCATACGGTGACAACGCTTGCTTATTTACACGCATCGTGTACAGCGTATGATGATCGCTACGTAAACAAAGCGCACTGGTAGAAAACTGACAATGATCAGTGAGACACTTGCGATACATATCGTGTCGCAGACTCCTCTTAATCGCAACTCGAGGCACACCTTTACATACACGTTTTTGACACTCTTGGGTGGGATCTTCGTGGGCCACAAGGAACGAATAACATTTCGCACGGAGACCCACGAATTCTCTAATAGGACGACCACACGTTTCATCCTTGAACAGGCCGACAACCTTTTTGTTCTTAAGGCTATAACAAGGATGAGACGTAGGGTAATCCGATGTGTCAAAAACGTGTAGGTCCTTCTTCATGTCTGCATACAAGTCTGATGTTTGAATGCTATACATCAGACTGTCTGTATCTGTCATTAATAATTTAACGTTGCGGCCGTACTTGGCGACAGCATAACGATAATGAAAGTCGTACATTATCGTTTTGCTAACGTCAAGCACCGTGAAGCCGACATACACGGGACGGGAAAGAACAATGGATTTTTTACGGAGTGAGAGCCCCACCAGATCGTTCGTATAACGAATCATACGTTTTAGCCTAGGTGTGGAAACTAGTTTTTGAAGCCGTCGTTCATCCGAGACTAGTTCAAAGTCTATATGTTTCCGTACGTTCTCCAGCGACTTACCGTATACGGCGTTGTTCATCAGTTTGAAAAGGTCTTTTTCAAAGCTGTTGACGGCTGTTTGCCTCTTGCGGGTGTTGAAATCGATAAACGGTTTCAACCAAGCGCTTTGCTTAAAACACAACACCCTATGAGTCGCTTTCAGCTCTAAGCCAAGACTTAAATACAATTTCAAATTTCGATAATGGAGAACGTAATTTTGTTTGTCCTCCAAAGTTGTTAACAACTTCTCTACGGATGACCCTGATTCGTTATACGATGATCTGTATATACTCTCGTGTAAACGTTTGGAAAAGGGAGAAAGGATATCGGGTGTTACGCGCTGGCGCACAGGTGGAAGTGGGTAGTCGGAATGCAGGTCGTGTAAGGTATCAGGATAGTGTAGGTCGACTTCGAGGATGTACCCGATGTCGGAATCATCACTCACATTACGTACGTCCAAGGACTCGATTTCGTTACGATCGAGCCATCGGAAGTCTGCGTAAGGGAGCGGTTGCGACATGGCTGCACCGTATAAATTATTACAGTCTGTATACAGAATGAAGGAGGTCGGTTTCGATACATCGTACTGATCTGGAATCAGAGGATTGTTAGCGACTGCGTGACGGTTGGATATCATCGCGCAGCCTCCGCGGACCCCAGACTCAAGGAACAGATGCAGATTTATCTCTGTTAACAGCTCTAATTCGACCCCTGTCATTTTTAGCATCGCGTTCCAAGCGAGTCCGGGAAGCGAGTAAAAATGACACGGGTCCAAGCAGTAATCGTGTAAGGCCATGTCTCGGAAACTTTCAAAGACATCGGCCAGCAGCATTACGTCTGTCAACAAATACAAATCGTGGTAATCGCCAAACGTACGCAGATTGAATGCACTCCACACGTTTTGTGCGTGCTCGTAATCTGCGTTCGAAATAGACGATTCCAACAACCGGTTATCAAAGTGTTCACGAGCGGGTAGACTTGTTTCGTTGAACCGATCAATGCTGTCAACGTACTCGTAAGGGTATACTCCTTTGCGTACGAGCAGATTGGTCTGTTCGTCGAAACCTCGTCTAAGCATTTCCTCTCTGAGCAAAGGAAATTGGCACCCGGACGTGGACAGATTGGTAACGAGTGTGTCCAGAGAGCGATTAAGAAATTGAAAAGAGTCTACGAAACGCAAGGGACCCAGGGAGAACGACACGTAACGCTCACTGGATGTTGCAATGCAGGATACGTGTTGGTCCTTATATTTTCCTAAACCCTGCATTAAATGGTGACAGTCATAGCCACGAAGGTTGTGAAAGAAGACGGGGATATGACGAGGCATCTTCTAGCTTAGATTACAGCTATTGTGGGCTGCTCCCAAGAATTTCCCCGTAAGATGACAATGATTGCGTACCTTGTCATCGTCTGTCAAAGGGCGCTCACACAAATGACAAACGGTGGCGTTAGTGAATGCAACATTGTCATCATCGGACATAATTATTTGTACGTTATGTCGTACTACCTTCATCATATCCTCGGCGTCTTTCATCAACCACGAGAAGAAAGTGTCTACAACGTTTTCACCTCGATAAACTTTAGCCTCTCTCCAGAGTCTGTGTGTATGATCGACGATAGCATAGGAGAAACCTGACGGAATATGCATCGCTTCGTATGATGTGGACGATACAGGAGGAGAAGTTATTTTCTGACGGACACCGTTGCTATCAACTGAGTAGAATTCACCTAACTCGTGCACTGTCGTCGGGACGTTGTTACCAGGTGAACACGATTGAAGCGGAGTGATGAGGGACTCGAAGTCGGCGTAGACGGTAAAGGGTACTTTAAGACAGTGCGCGTAATTTTTAAATGACATAAACTTCTCCTCCTCTGTAGGCATTTTGGTTTTCTGCTCGCCGTGAGGTGTGCAGTAGGGGAGATGATCGGACAGACCATGTTCTGTGGTGAAACGATGCAGGCAGTAGTCGCAGTAAAATGATTTTTCTTTGTGTTTTGTAAGGGATGATAATAATCTACTTATGTTACTGATAAGACAGTAATGTTTTCGGCTATTTGTATCGGACAGAAGTAAAAGATTAACATGATGTAATCTGTCCTTATTGGGAGTAATTCTTAACGGATAAACCTCATTTTTTGATTCGTTTCTGATATTGTCTTCTATATCATAGCCGAAAACGTTTATAGAAATGTTGGGATTCTGTGCTTCAAATTTAGAAAGTGAGTTTATAGAAACAGGGTACTCGATACCGGACATATTTATTGTGTTTTTGAATAAGATGTAGTTTGAAACAAATTCTTTATGCTTTTGTTGAGGGTGTATGTGGGCTAGTACGGACCATAGAAAACACATTTCATCTTGGGAGTTATTGATGTTGACTACTGCCTTGGTGAGTGCAAGTTTTCGCGGGGTTGGAAGGTAGGAGGATGCTGCTAGAGGCCGGTACCGTCCAACAACTAGTTCCAGCTTCAGTACAGCATCCACCGACCATCCGCTCCCGTCACGGGTAAAATTGGATATGCTATTCATGATTTTATCGTAGGATTCATCGAGTAGACAGTTCAACTCGTCGTTGTCGTCCGTGAGCAACGTACGACAACGTCCGTGGAAGACAGCGTCTTTGGTTACCACTTTTTCTTCGCCGCTGTCACCATCTAACACAGTTTTAGTGAAACGTATCCTGCACGCAATATGCCATTTGATACTGCGTAAACGTGCTTGTTCTGCCAGAATATCCTTGCACAATAAAGGTCGCACCTCGGTCATTATCGGTACTATATCTTGATCTTCTTCTTCTGTGTACACAGGCAGGTAATTAAAAGTTGTGAGACATCCTCTAATACTACTGTTTCGCACAATATAAAATCGTGTCATATCTGAAACAATAGAAACACATGTATTAGCTAATAGGAATGATGAATAACACACACACAAATTCATGTTTGTGGTAAATAAATAGATAGTACACGTTAGTAATACGTTAGTTTATTGCAAACTGTGAAGATGGCAGCTACTCATGATTTTAGCATTGAAAGTGAAAGAAGAAAATCGTTCAAGTATTGGGAAGTGACGTTTGTCAGTCCCGACGAGTTAGCGTTTGCTGGGTTTTACTACTATCCGCTAAATTATGATGTTTGTGGACATAGTATGTCATTCATAGACGATAGAGTTAAATGCTTTTGTTGCGGAATTGAATTAGTTCATTGGAGAGAAGGTGACATACCTATGGTGGAACATGAAAAATTTTCTCCGTCATGTCAATTTCTAAACGATGTCAAGAGACAATACATTGGGGAGAAGGTGACAAACCTATGTCAGAACATAAAAAATTTTCTCCGTCATATCAATTTCTAAACAACGTCAAGAGACTATCTTGTACAGGTTAGACAGAGTTAATTCATATCAAACAAATTTGGTTTGCTACATAATTATAGAGAGAGACAATTGGTATTTAAAAACATTTTTACCTTGTTGAGGATGTCCCTGTTCCTGCTGATGTTGTTCTGGATTCTGTTGAAGGTCAGCCATGGCGATATTCACATGTGTGAATGAATACTGAAAAACAAAGAAACTGTTATAGATATATATAGTATTTTTAACGCCGGTATTATGTTAGTGTATCTTAAACCATGAACAACGCACGCAAGACTATAGCTCTAGAGCTACACAGAGCAGCGAGAAGGAATTTCGTTAGGCGCGCGGTTGAATTGAAGGGTCTACACGACTTGTACCAGGCGGATCTTGTGGAGATGATACCATACGCTCGAGTGAACAAAGGGTACAAGTACATGATGACAGTGATCAATGCGTTTAGCAAGTACGCGTACGCTGTACCATTGAAAACAAAGACAGGAAAAGAAGTAAAGCATGCACTAGAGCCTATACTAACTGCTAATCGAATGAAATATTTACAGACAGACAACGGGAAGGAGTATTACAACAGCACAGTACAAGCGTTACTAAAAAAGTATAATGTGAAACATTACTCAACCTACAGTGAGAAAAAAGCTTCCATAGTGGAACGTTTTAATCGCACACTGAAGACACACATGTATCGAGCTTTCAGTGAACAAGGACACTACCGCTGGTTGGATCTACTACCTACATTACTGAAATCGTACAACAATACAACACACAGAACCATTGGTATGAAACCGAGTGAAGTGAATGACGCCAACGAACATATAGTGTTGGAACGAATAAGGAAGAACACAGCGCCTAAAATCAGTCCAACGAAACCACCCAAATTTAAAGTCGGTGACCGTGTTCGTATAAGTAAGCACAAAATGACGTTCGCCAAAGGTTATACGCCGAATTGGACTAACGAAATATTCACTGTGGATAAAGTACAATCCACTACTATCCCCGTCACTTATCTGCTAAAAGATCATCTAAACAAAGTGTTGAAAGGTGGTTTTTACGAGCACGAGATTAGTAAGTCCAAAGTCGGCGACGTATACCTAGTGGAAAAGGTGTTACAACGCAAAGGTGACAGAGTGCGTGTTCGTTGGCTCGGTTTCGATGGTAAACACGATGCATGGATACATAAGAAAGATCTAATATAAAAAAGGTGACAGCACGTGATGAAAACAGTATGCTTTCGGTATTCACAAAGATGAAGATTGTACAGCAAGCAAACAAATTACCAATAAAGGATATGGACTTTTTGGCTGGTGACGAAGGTAGTGCTAAGCGTAAACATGGCCCGCTATTACCAAACAGTATTCGCTGTATCGTTACAGGCCCAAGTTCCTGTGGGAAATCGAATGTGCTATTCAACCTACTGTTTGATGCCAACGGACTACGTTTCCGCAACGTATACGTGTTTTCAAAATCATTATTTCAACCAAAATACAGAATGCTAGAAACAGTGATGAAATCACTCGCTGATGAAGGTTTAGGTTATCATGCATACAGCGAGAACGAAGAAGTCCCGCTACCGAGTGAAATCACTGGTCTCGACTCTGTTATCGTATTCGATGACGTATCGTGTGAAAGACAAAACAATATTCGAAAGTATTTTGCTATGGGGAGACATAGCGGTGTGGACACATTCTATCTATGCCAGACATATAGCCAGATACCGAAACAATTGGTACGTGACAACGCTAACTTGTTGATATTGTTCAAACAAGACGATCTAAATTTACGACATGCATACAATGATCACGTTAACATAGATATGAAATATGATGCTTTCAAAGACGTCTGCATGGAAGCGTGGAAGGATCGTTATGGATTTCTAGTCATAGACAAAGACTCGTCAATAAATGAAGGTAGATATAGAATCGGCTTTGATCGATTCATAATTGTTTCCGACGAAGTATAAAAGTGGTTGCACTGTAGTAATGTAATCAGTCCTCTTGCTAACACACGATGGCAATGAATAAGGAGGAACGACTCGCGTATGATATAGACACGATAAGCGACAACATAAGGAAAAAATATCATGCATTACAACACGGTATCAGAGAAAGCGACGAGGCGTTTAGAAAAAATTACAGACCGATTCTGGAACCGTTAGAAGTTATTTCACGAAAGTTAAGTGGTGACATGATGGAGGAGGAGGAGGAGGAGGAGGAGCAGATAAAACAAGAAGAGCCTACACAACACGTAATAACAGAAAACGAAAGTGGTATGCAGAGTCATAACGCTTCTCATTTCGGTGAAGAGGACGCCTGGAACCCTAACGCTTCACATTTCAGCGAGGATTCATTAGCAAACAAATATATGCGTTTGTGTGAATCGGCGGACTGTAAACGGATTATAGATCGCATGTATGGTGTTCGATACGAAGGTGGTAAATTTATGATAGGTGATTCAAATGTAAAAATCGATGATAACGACAACTTTCATGTCAAAGGAAAAATTTCGAGGGTACACCTGGTCTGTATGAACTTTTGTTTATGAAACTACCGAAAAAATACAATAATGATGATATGAGGAAATATAAGTCTATACTACTAGCAACCAACGGACACAAACAAAAATATAAACACAATACGCGAATAAACAGTAACAGTGGCGTCAAGTACCGACTAGTAATATCTAAATTGTTTGCACGAAAACGTACAGGGAGTGGCTATATGGAGATGAAACCGAACACTGCAATCGATTACGTGCATTGGGATGATCCTAACGAGTTGGTTAATAGATTGAGACTGTTAATGGCGTCTCAAAATAGCGGCCATACTGGTCATAGGAATGAAATCGTTTCGATATTGGAAGAATTACGTGAAACTGGCATTATCATATAAAAGCAGACGCACCGTTCTATAACCATCAGTTCTTCTTCATAAATATGAGTGTAGACAAGTTCGGTAGACACGACAGCGCTGTAAGAGTGCGAAAAGAAACTCATCGAAGTCTGCGTGAGGATATCGGTTTAGGAGTGACTAACGACGGTCACTTTGATGTGAAAAACAAAAAGATATGCAACTTGGGTGATCCTGAAGAGTTGCACGATGTTGTTTCTTTACAGTACGTAAAGGACACATGCTTACAGTACAAGAACGACGACAACGCTACCGTAGACGCAAAAGATCATCGAATAATAAGGCTAAACGATCCGCTTAAATCAAGAGATGCAGCCACAAAACGATACGTAGACGAGAAGAGTTTGAAAAAAGATCGTGCAGGTAACGTAATCGTTAATGACTGTCGACTAACGCATGTGCAAGCGCCTGTTGACTTCAAAGACGCAGTGAATTTGGAATTTTTACATGCACACACAATCAGTTTGCAAAACGATACTTTCTACGCTGCCGGAAGAAAAATTACGAATATAGCGAACGGTGTCAATGACAAAGACGCAGTCACTGTACGACAAATGCACGAATTAAAATTACATATAAAGACCGAATTGTACAAGGTCACTCAGGTATTTCACGCTCATATAATCAATCTAATAAAGTTTGTCTATAAATATCAAGACAGCACGACACAGCGTTCAGTCCTGTCTGAATATATTGAAGAGGTGGGGCGTTTAATAGACGTTCTCGATACGGAAACGGAAATCAAGGATTGGAGATCTGTTTACAAGAATGCACGTACTTCGTAAGAAAAGAAGAATGGGGCGTGGTGTAATTGGAAAAATACTTAAACACACTGTGCCCGCTATCGTTTCGTCAGTACCTACTTTGATTAATCGGGCGGTGGACGCATTACCAGTAGAATTACACCTACCGGGCTACCGATTCTGTTGACCTGGAACAAAACTCAAAGAGAGATTGGCACGTGGCGAGCGCGGAATCAACGAGTTGGACGAAGCCTGTCGCGAACACGATATCGCTTACGCTAAGTACAAGGACAACGAACGAAGACGCGTAGCGGATCGTGTGCTAGCCGGCAAGGCGTGGGATCGAGTGAAAGCTTTGAATTCAGGCATCAGCGAAAGAGCGTACGCGGCGGCCGTAGCGGCAGCGATGAAGGCAAAATCGGCAGTGGGTGGAGGGAGCTCGCGTAGTGGTTGCAGAAAAAACAAGAAGAAGAAGGGTTCAGGAATTAAACGTCAATCCGTGAACAAACGCAAAACAGTCCCAAGACATAAACGTAACAATAAAAAAATAGCGTCAGGTCTATACCTACGTCCTTACAGACAAAAAAACTAATTTGCATACCAGTGCGTGCATTGTCTGACAGTGATTTGTATGTGTACGCAAAACTTTTGAAAATACCTTATTTCAGAGGAGTTTTTATGCGTAACACTTTACCACACACACGACCATGGAAGAATGAGAGTGCAGTTGTTAATCTAGACAGTGCAGAAGGACCTGGTACGCACTGGGTTTGCTACAAGAAGCGAAACAAACAAATTTACTACTATGATGCGTATGGTAATATGCAGCCACCTCTTGAGCTGACACAGTATTTTGGAACCGACACTGACATTTACTACAATTACGAACGTGAACAGCCACCACACACAGTCATCTGCGGGCATTTATGTTTGGACTTCTTAACGCGCGAGTGATCAGTAAGCGACAAGATGTCTTCGCTGTCGGTCACCTTAACAGGTACGAATGCTGCTGCTCTTGTATGTGACTTTTTCCCGCCTCTCGAACTAACAAACGGCGAATGGTATGTAGGTCTATTGGACTTTACTACATACAACAGTATACCGAACGTGATTGAAGGAAAAAACAACGTGTTTCCAGTACTACGAGACGGAACAACGTGGGACTTGATAACTTTACCTACAGGTGCTTATGAAATCGGTGACATAGAAGCCTTCCTCAAAAAGCGGTTAGGAGACTCAAAGATTAGTCTACGTCCTAACAACAATACACTGAAATGTGAGCTGACTTGTGCACTGGATATTGACTTTCAACAAACAGTGTACGGTATCGGTGATATGTTGGGTTTCAAGGGAAAGCGTCTGCTTGAAGCGAATAAAACTCACACGTCTGACGCCACAGTTAACATTATAAAAGTGAACAGTATACTGATAAGGTGTAATATAGCGCAAGGATCATACAAGAACGGTAAAACCGAGCACACACTGGACTCGTTCTATCCGTCAGTCGAACCAGGATTCAAAATAATTGAATCGCCTACAAACGTCATATACCTACCTGTGAATGTGAGTCGTTTGGACAACATAACATTATCTTTACACGATCAGGACGGTGACGTAATAGATTTTCGCGGAGAAGTCATCACTGTGCGTTTACATCTAAAACGACTATAGACATGGGCTTGTACTTTGTTTCTTCGCCACCGCTGCTACCACAGTCGTCGTCAGTAATAAAAGAAGAAGAAAGATCAGTTAGGAAACGCATCAGTACTCGTTCGAAACTGAAACGATTAACATCAGTTAACCGCCGTTTCCTGATTTCACTGGGTTTTGTTGTTGTAAACAAGTAACATGGCGAGTGGAATATTATCAGTGGAGCAGCAACCGTTCTTTGAAGACAGTATCACACACTTTTCATTTCACTCACACGCACCGTACGCGACAACAAGATATGGAAACAATGATGAAATACGTGTGCCAATACAACAACAGGACGTCTTTACACTGCCGTCAGAAAGTTTCCTCTACATCGAAGGCAAGTTGGTTAAAAAAAACCCTAGTGCGGCTGCAGATACTGCACTGAATGTGGAACTGGTGATCAATGCTATAGCATTTCTCTTTGAAGAGATTCGTTACGAGTTGGCCGGCGTGGTAGTGGACCATACCAGAAACGTCGGTGTTACGTCAACTATTAAAACTTTTCTATCACTCAACAACAACGCACGTAACGCAATGGAAAACGCAGGTTGGGTGGCACCGACCACGAACATATTAAAAGTGAATGATGACGGCGAATTCAATTTTTGTATACCACTGAAAATGCTAATGGGATTCGCAGAAGACTATACACGCATCGTGCTGAACGTGAAACAAGAACTTATACTCCTACGCGCTTCTACCGACATAAATGCTATGGTTTTAGTAAGCGGACAAACGACTGCTAATTGTGTTCTTGAACTAGATAAAGTTTACTGGAAAATGCCTTATGTACATGTAGCTAATGTGTACAGATTACCACTGTTACGACTCATAGAGAAAGACCACCCGATAACTATGCCTTTTAGGACCTGGGAGTTGCACGAGTATCCTGCCTTACCACAGACTAAAAGGCAGAATTGGATTGTCAAGACCTCGAGTCAGCTGGAAAAACCACGCTTTGTTGTGTTAGCGTTTCAGACAGCAAGAAAAAATGTACTGACAGCACACGCTGATGAATTTGATCACTGTAACGTGATCAATGCGAGACTGTTTCTAAACGACAAGTATTATCCTTACGATAATTTAAACTTGGATATTGGGAAAGACCGTTTTGCATTATTGTACAATATGTACACCAGTTTTCAAAGTTCGTATTACCACCGTTTAGACGGCAGCCCAGTACTGACACCGGAATTATTCAAATCAAAAGCCCCGCTGGTTGTTTTCGATTGTAGCAAGCAAGACGAAACACTTAAGTCTTCAGTAGTTGATGTACGTTTAGAATTTGAATCGTCAATGAATTTTCCTAGACAGACAACCGCCTACTGTATGATACTACATGATTCGCTTGTAGAATATACACCATTGTCCAACACAGTACATAGACGTGTTTAAGTCTTATTTTATACATATTTTGTAAATACTAGTTTTAAATATATATATATTTTCATCATATTTGTAACATTATAATATTGGAGCTATGTGTGTGTATGTATTTTTAATTGTAAAACTAGTTTAGATATATTTTAATACTTGTAACAATATAATCTCGGAACTGTGTATGTTTTTTTTTTTTTTTTTAAATTGTAAATATTAGTTTAGATATATTTTAATACTTGTAACAATATAATCTTCGAGCTGTGTATGTATTTTTAATTGTAAAACTGTTTAATATAATCTTGGAGCTGTGTGTATGTATTTTAATAAATGTATATATATATATATTACACACACTTTATTATTATTTGTATAACCCACTCCATAATAATTTGATCATACACATACACGCGCACACACACATGTATTAAATTCAATAATGCGTTTGATAATGTTTTAATGCAAATAATTTTAGGAAAGTCTACATTCCGCATTCATAAGGAGATAGTCACCGCTTACAGCTATGTATGTCCACAACAGAAGTAGAGAGAGATATAAATGTCATCATACGCTGTGACCTACTTTCTAAATTTGTTACATTAAAAACGTTTGTTTAAAGCAATTTTTCAGAAAATTTGTAACAGACATAATAATTTGATCATACACACACACACATGTATTAAATTCAATAAATAATGTGCTTGATAATGTTTTTACGTTTAAATAAATCTGTACACTCACCAACTAGTGTTGTCTATACACCCTTAATGATGAAAGTTGTGTGTGTATACTACAACAGTCTTTCAACTATTTAAAAAAAATATGCAGTGATAGCTTTCACGCAGGCAGTCAAATGCGAAATTGCCACTATAAAAAAGAATAAATACGGTAAGAATATATTTCAGACAATTGTAATTTGATCACACACACACACACACACACACACACACACACACACACACACACACACACACACACACACACACACACACACACACACACACACACACACACACACACACACACACACACACACACACACACACACACACACACACACACACACACACACACACACACACACACACACACACACACACACACACACACACACACACACATGTATTAAATTCAATAAATAATGTGCTTGATAATGCAAATAATTTTTACGTTTAAATAAAATCGGTACATACAATAAAATTAATATAAAAATACATTAAGAATATATTTCAGATAATTGTAGCAGACATAATAATTTGATCATACACACACACACACACACACACATGTATTAAATTCAATAAATAATGCACTTGATATTTTTACGTTTAAATAAAATCTATACACTTACCAAAGACGATGTGAAGACACGTAATACGTGCAGTATCAGGATGTACAAGTCGACAAATAAGAAATTGCCGCTAACTTACTTAGCGTATATATAGTGTACACTGTAGTGGGGAAAGCACGTGTGTGTGTGTGTGTGTGTCCGTTTTTAGAGTAATTACTGTAAGCGGTGTTAATGCTTGACAGGTGTCAAATTAGAAAGTAGAGTTGTCCGTTTTTAGAGTAAATACTTTATAATCCTAATTACTGCTAATGACTAGCAGGTGTGAAATTAGAATGTGGGACGTCGTACACAAGGTTAATGACCTCTGGTTTAATTTAGCGAATAATAACTATATCTAATTCAGTATCGTTGTGTGTATGTGTGTGTGTGTGTGTGTGCATAGACTTGTTTCACTGTCAACGTACTCCGAATATGCATGCAATTATTTGTATAGTAATCAGAAATGTGTGTGAGAGAGACATTTTAATAATTTGTAGGTTGTATCTTACAATCATGAAAATTATTATTTAAACTGATAATTGTTTTATTAAAATCTTACAATGACGAAATATTATTATTTCATTGTTTACGATATATATTTAATGCAAAAAATGAATTTTTAAAATTACAATCGTCTGTATTTAAGTTCGTGTACACACATACAAATCGTTTGAATAAGGGAAATCTTCGAATATGCATCCAATTATTTGTATAGTAATCAGAAATGTGTGAGAGAGACATTTTAATAATTTGCAGGTTGTATCTTACAATTACGAAAATTATTATACAATGTGTGTGTGTACACAAAAACTTTTGAAAATACCTTATTTCAAGGAGATTTTTTTTATGCGTAACACTTTACCACACACACACACACAGACTTGGTAGTATATTAATTTCTAAATCGTAGTCAATGACTGTCATGTGTCAAAAAAGGACGCCACGAGATAGGTGATAAATATATATTTCCTGGTGATTACATTTTAGTATCGCTAATTACAATAATCCATAAGTAGCACGACGCTTATGTAAAACTGATGACAACTGTGTCTAGAGAGTACACAAAACTTTTGAAAATACCTTATTTCAAGGAGATTTTTTTTTATGCTAAAGAGAGACATACACGCATAGGTAATTACATTATAAACTAGGAATTGCTTCCGACGTCTGCGAGAGAGAGAGGGCGTTAATATTTGTCGAGTAAAGAGAGACATACACGCACAGGTAATTACATTATAAACTAGGAATTGCTTCCGACGTCTGCGAGCGAGAGAGAGAGAGAGAGGAGAAACGGTATGAAACCTTCCACAGTTGAATCTGCTCTACAAAACGCTTCACACGAAGCGTTATGTATTTCCTGGTGATTACATTTTAGTATCGCTAATTACAATAATCCATAAGTAGCACGACGCTTATGTAAAACTGATGACAACTGTGTCTAGAGACAAAGAGAGAGGAGGGGAGAGAGAGTTGATATCGAAGTCGTCGTCAACAATTTACTATAATATAGTTTGAATTTCCCACCGAAGAAAAATGTTGGTAGATCTGTTCTATACACACACACAATAATGCAGGATTGGTAACCCTGATCATATATTTTAATATACACTATAATACACACACATATCGAGTTTGAACCCATACATAGGTTGGTAAACCTGATCATATAGATTTAATATACATTATAACACACAACAAATTTGAACTCGTGCAAGGTTGGTAACCCTAATCATATATTTAATATATACACTATAATACATCAAGTCGGAACCCCCCACCATAGGTTGGTAAACCTGATCATATAGATTTAATATACATTATAACAAATTTGAACTCATGCAAGGTTGGTACTCCCCGATCATATATTTAATAATGCATCAAGTGATAGAAAGTGAAAGTGATCTAAGCTCGCGAAAGGCGGCATATAAAAAAATAAAAAATTATATTCGCGGATGCTGTGGTCCAGATACGCGAAAAAGTCGCGGATCTTGATACAGATCAGCGAAAAAGTCGCGGATGCTGTGGTCCAGTTGAAAGTGAAAGTGATCTAGGCTCGCGAAAGGCGGCATATAAAAAATTATATTCGCGGAAATTAGAAAGTGAAAGTGATTTAGGCTCGCGAAAGGCGGCATATATTCGCGGATATGCAAATCAATTTAATTAAAAAAATAAAAATATCAAATTAAAAAAAAATAAAAAAATGTATTCGCGGAAATTCGCGGTCCTTTGGGATGCTGTGGTCCAGCGGTGGTGGGGAGAGCGTGGGAAAAAATCTTGGACCGTGGGAACGGCGGCATCTCTTTGATCTAGACCGTGGGAAAGGCGGCATCCTTTGTTGGTCAGAACCCCCATTTTCCCTCTACTGTTAATGATTGATCTCCATTAAGTAGTGCTCAAGTTTCCAAAGTTTTAATATTATGATGTCCGTAATTAAAACATCAGAGCAGGTTTAGTGTGTATGAGGGTACACCGTGGACAAACATTTTCAACATTTCCTATTGAGCGTTGCTTAGAGTAAAGCTGCGAACCTACAGTGTACGTTCACAGAACAAACACGCGGAAAAGAAGGAGCGCTCCAAAGTCACTCATGGACCCTCAGCATCTTGCAGAGGGTTCATTCCCTAAAGACGAAAAGTCTGTCTATGAATTGTTCCTCTGTAAACACGTGCAGTTAAACTGCCCAGCGATCCACAGGAAGCAAATCGCTATCCACGCTGGACACTTTTTCGGCTTGCACGCGTAATGTTGGTATGGGTTTCGGCACTTTCCATTTAAAAAGCGTGCAAATGTAAGAAAATAAACATGAATGAGGCCAGAAATAACGCGAATTTTGTGTGTGTGTGTGTCTTCCCTGCCTTTTTATTGCGGTAGTCATAATAATAAAATGGAAACGTAAACATTACATAAGTGAGATATGCTTACCTGCCACGAACGATATATTTTCTCTCAAACATGATTTACATTAAAATGAAAAAATTATAATTTTATTGCCTGGCAACAAAATTATTTTATTTCTAACAATTACCATTGTTTGAAAAAGTTTAAATGAATTTTCAAGTACTTCACTGTTGTTAAAACGTAAAATGTTGCAGGTAAACTACCCCTTCCCCATAACCGATATTCACCAAAATCAAAAGTTCTTGAGTTCTCTACAATTCAGTGATGTATGCAAAAAATTATTTGATTCTGTTTGAATATGCGGCAGTTATCGTTCGTCATAGAAAAAATTACCCTTGTTAAAACATGAAACGTTGCCGGTAAACTACCCCTTTCCCTTAACCGATCTTCACCAAAAGCAATAGGTCTTGAAAACTCTACAATTTAGAGTTGCATGCAAAAAATTATTTGATTCTGTTTGGATTTGCGGCTGTTATCGTTTGCCATAGAAAATACCCTTGTTAAAACATAAAACTTTGCAGGTAAACTACCCCTTTCCCTTAACCGATCTTCACCAAAAACAATAGGTCTTGAGAACTCTACAATTTAGGGGTGTATGCAAAAAATTATTTGATTCTGTTTGAATTTGCGGCTGTTATAGTTTGCCATATAAAATACCCTTGTTAAAACATAAAACGTTGCTGGTAAACTACCCCTTTCCCTTAACTGATCTTCACCAAAAACAATAGATCTTGAGAACTCCATAATTCAGGGCTGTATGCGAAACATTATTTGATTCTGTTTGATTTGCGACTGTTACCGTTTGCCAAAAAAAAAAATTACCCTTGATAAAAAAAAACCGTTGCAGGTAAACTACCTCTTTCCCTCAACCGATCTTCACCAAAAACAATAGGTCGTGAGTACTCTACAAATCAGAGCTGTATGCAAGAAATTATTTGATTCTGTTTGAATTTGCGGCAGTTATCGTTTGCCATAGAAAAAAATCTACAGACAGACACACAGACAGACAGATAGACACACAGACACACACACAGACACTTTTCGAAATATCGGTATGGAGAACCATACATGACTTCCATATTCTAAGATTTATATTTAAAATCATTTTCGAAATTAAATATTACCATAGAAACTACTTCTTTCTACTTACTGCTTCAGCCTTAACCACAGTGCTGTGGTCACTAACGTATACCACCTCACGTTATCGCACTCGATTTTCACTGATGATGGAAGTCGATGGCATTGCCGAAACGTCTGGTTTTGTAGAAAACATTGGACTACGGCCAAATATCCCGGGAAGGAATTTTAACAAAAAGTACTTCTTTGTTGCCGATAACGTTGCACACATATATATAAAAAATATGCATAAAATTAATGGCTTGTATAAGTTAATGATTGATCTCCATTAAGTAGTGCTCAAGTTTCCAAAGTTTTAATATTATGATGTCCGTAATTAAAACATCAGAGCAGGTTTAGTGTGTATGAGGGTACACCGTGGACAAAAATTTTCAACATTTCCTATTGAGCGTTGCTTAGAATAAAGCTGCGAATCTACAGTGTACGTTTCACAGAACAAACACGCGGAAAAGAAGGAGCGCTCCGAAGTCACTCATGGACCCTCAGCATCTTGCATCATGTCTGTCTATGAATCGATCCTCTGTAAACACGTGCAGTTACACTGCCCAGTGATCCACAGGAAGCAAATCGCTATCCACGCTGGACACTTTTTCGGCTTGCATGCGTTATGTTGGTATGGGTTCGGCACTTTCCATTTAAAAACCGTGCAAATGTAAGAACATAAACACGAATGAGGCAAGAAATAACGCGAATTTTGTGTGTGTGTGTGTGTGTGTATCTTCCCTGCCTTTTTATTGCGGTAGTCATAATAATAAAATGGAAACGTAAACATTACATAACTGAGATATGCTTGCCTGGCACGCACGATATATTTTCTCTTATACATGATTTACATTAAAATGAAAGAATTATAATTTTATTGCCTGGCAACAAAATTATTTTATTTTTAACAATTACCAATTTTTGAAAAAGTTTAAATGAATTTTCAAGTACTTTACTCTTGTTAAAACGTAAAAGGTTGCAGGTAAACTACCCCTTCCCCTTAACCGATCTTCACCAAAATCAAAAGGCCTTGAGTCCTCTACAATTCAGTGACGTATGCAAAAAATTATTTGATTCTGTTTGAATATGCGGCAGTTATCGTTCGATATAAAAAATTACCCTTGATAAAAAACTTTGCTGGTAAACTACCCCTTCCCCTTAACAGATCTTCACCAAAAACAACAGATCTTGAGTACTCTACAAATCACGGCTGTATGCAAAAAAGTATTTGATTCTGTTTGAATTTGCGGCTGTTATCATTTGCCATAGAAAATACCCTTGATAAAAAAAACGCTGCTGGTAAACTACCCCTTTCCCTTAACCGATCTTCACCAAAAACAACAGGTATTGCGAACTCTTCAATTTAGGGCTGTATGCAAATAATCGTTTGATTCTGTTTGAATTTGCGGCTGTTATCGTTTGCCATATAAAATACCCTTGTTAAAACATAAAACGTTGCTGGTAAACTACCCCTTTGCCTTAACCGATCTTCACCAAAAACAATAGGTCTTGTGGCCTCTATAATTCAGGGCTGTATGCGAAACATTATTTGATTCTGTTTGAATTTGCGGCTGTTATCGTTTGACAAAAAAAAATTTAACTTTGATAAAAAAAAATCGTTGCCGGTAAACTATCCCTTTCCCTCAACCGATCTTCACCAAAAACAATAGGTCGTGAGTACTCCACAAATCAGGGCTGGATGCAAAACATTATTTGATTCTGTTTGAATTTGCGGCTGTTATCGTTTGCCATAGAAAAAAAATCTACACACAGACAGACACACAGACACACAGACACAGACACACACACAGACACTTTTCAAAAAACGACTTTTTTCATGTTTTGAGTGTAGTACAGTCAGAATCTGCAATAATCTCGAACACGATTTTTTTGCCATCACCATACTTCCATTTCCTTAAGGAATATGGAAGTAAAAACGACTTTTTTTCATGTTTTGAGTGTAGTACAATCAGAATCTGCAGTAATCTCGAACACGATTTTTTTTGCCATCACCATACTTCCATTCCTTAAGGAATATGGAAGTAATAATTACCCTTGATTTAAAAAAAAACTTTGCAGGTAAACTACCCCTTTCCCTTAACCGATCTTCACCAAAAACAATAGGTCTTGAGTACTCTACAAATCAGGGCTGCATGCAAAAAGTATTTGATTTTGTTTGAATTTGCGGCTGTTATCGTTTGCCACAGAAAAAAAAATCTACAGACAGAGACACAGACACTTTTCGAAAAATGATTTTTTTTCATGTTTTGAGTGTTGTACAATCAGAATCTGCAATAATCTCGAACACGATTTTTTTTGCCATCACCATACTTCCATTTCCTTAAGGAACATGGAAGTAAAATCTAATAATATTTCCGTGGTTACGATCGATAATTAATTTGATACTATTAAGGTAGCCTCCATATTCACAGCTCGTCATCAGATCGGAAATAAGGTTTTATTCATCTGTTTGTACTAATATATGAATAAAGTTATAATGTACATTACAGGAACAATTTACCAGGATTATGTTCTTACATCGAGGAAGTATATATCGCTAAATCAGCTAAAATTACATACATCCAATCGTTAGTCGTACCTTATAGCCAGTTACTTTAATACACAATTTAATTTAATTTAGTAGGTTTTAGTTAATAATATACCATAATATACTTCAGATTTTAAGCTGATACATCATTGAAATTTGATCACTTTATATCGATTGTTTCTACTATATTTTTTTTTGTATATAGTTTGTTATAATATTTAATTTTGTTACCTCACCTGAAGATAACCACAGATTGTTAGCGGTCGAAACGTATTGACTATTAAGTTATTAACAACTGTGGCTGTCCAAAAGAATAAACTCCGATCATTAGTAGTAACAGAAAGTTCTAAAGAAACCTTTTTAGTTTCAGAGCACTTTTTTGGCAAATTCTTTTATGATAAGTGTTAATTAAGTTGGATTGGAAAAGTCGTACCTCTGTCGTCCCATCTTCCAAACATGACAAGGAAAATTCTATTCAGCTGCTTTTATATTTTTCAGTCGTTAAGATATTTTCACTCTACAAACACACGAGCGCGGGTACACACACACACACACACACACACACACACACACACACACACACACACACACACACACACACACACACACACACACACACACACACACACACACACACACACACACACACACACACACACACACACACACACACACACACACACACACACACACACACACACACACACACACACACACACACACACACACACACACACACACACACACACACACACACACACACAATCAGTGGCGTAACTACGGGGGCGATGACTGGGAACAATCCCCCCCAGAGCGATTAAAAATTTACGCTACATAAAAATTTAAACCTACTTATAAGCCAGACACATGTACTAAAATAAGGGTTATAAATAATTGTACAAATAAAAAGAATTACAGTATTTGTAAATTAATAAAATAGTTTTCTTAATAATAACTTTCCTCAACATTTGGTAAATATTTAGTCTTTGCAGCACTAAAAAACAATTATGCACGCGCCAGGAAACGAAGGCAGAGCGTATTAAGCTACCTTTATGTTTATCAGCCAGACACACTTCCCCTCACAGGGTCATGACCCTCCAGTCTAATATCTCTATGGTTTGAACTGTCGTCTTTGAATGTGTAACCTAACAGTCAATTTTTGACTTCGGGAAATCGATAAGATTTTATTGCTGGATTGTATGTACAAAATGATGTACTGTAACACAAGCTGCAAGTTGCTTAAAACATTCTTGGGACAACATCCTTAAATTAAAGTGTAAGGGGTAATAATACCGGGTTTTAAAAATATTTTTAGAAAGAATCATTTCACAAGGACTTTTGAAGAATATAAGTTTAGAATTAAAGTGATTCTTATGACTGTGATGTTTATTAGCTATAATTTGAATAACAATTAATAAATATAGAATATTTTGAAATCAGCGCTTTTTCATACATTTTTTAAACCCTTATGCTTCACGTCGATTTACTCAAAAACTATGAGACTCAAAGAATTTTTAAAACGCATTTATAAAATTATGTGGGAAGAACCGTGAATTTTTCTTCGTTCCGAGGAAAAGAAGGAGTCCAATCTTCAAGCTAGTATCATCCCCCCACAAGCTAATCTCAACCCCTCCCCCCAGAAGGAACTCCTAGTTTCGTCACTGCACAACGTATACACATTGGCCTACATGCTATTTACAATCTGAAGAAGAGTGGCAAATTTCTTCATTGCAAAAAGAAGAGATTTGTCATTGAAGGTGAGTTCAGTGCTAAAATCCTACATGTTAATTTGAACTGCTTCAGCAACGGTGTGATGAGTTAGCCGCTTCTGGATTGCCTGAATAACTAAAAATAGACGAAGAGCGATTAACAGAAGATGTAACAAACTTAGAGGGGACTGCCGTACCAAGCGAACTCAAAGACTATCAAGAAATCTGGTAACATGCATGAGTGGCTACGATAGCTGCCTTAAACCGACTGGACAAACCTTTGGCGTCCTGTCCTCACTCTGGAAATAAAGTCCCTTATTGAAGGTGGAAATAGGTGTTATTACTACCACGAAAAGTTTTTCAAATCCAGGATACTAAACAAACATCTAAAACTAACCGTATATGGAAGTCTTATTCGACTAATAGTGATATGTGGATACGAGGCCTGGATGTTAACTAATGTAGACGAACAACAGCTTAGAACATTTGAACGTAAAATTTTGCTAAAGCCTTTTAGGCCTGGGCAAACTGAAGATGCGCTCGAGAACTGGATGGATCTTTACATGGATTATTAACGAAGACATGGTGCTCACGTTCTCCGGTTCATCAAGAGATTAGAATGTCTGGGCCAAATAAGACGATGCAAGGTAACAGAACAAGTACGTCCGACAGAGCCCACTGGGGGCGCCTGGGTTCCAACGTCCCTCTCCAAGCCGTTGGAGTGTTGACGCAGCCGGTATTCGAGTCGTCGCACCCGGGATATTAAAAAGCCTGATGTTTGAATTTGTTGTCACGTCCAGTACCACTTCCCACGTAACCTGAGGGAAGCGGGTGCAGCCAGCCGTTCTTGTCGTGACCACGGAGCCACTTCCCACAAGTCCACGTGGGAAGTGGGCGAAGCGATGTTATAATGTGGCACGTCCGGTGAAATCCGCTCCCGTACCTTCAGACATGCTCTGGATGGATTTCGGGGATGTATTTCCGCCCGAGAGCCCTTCGAAGGCGCCCAGGGTCCCCCGTCTTAGCGGCTGCTGAAGGTGCTACGTCCGACAGAGCCCTCTAGGGGCGCCTGGGTTCAAACGTCCCTCTCCCAGGCGTTGGAATATTGACGCAGCCGGATGTTTGAGTCGTCACAGCCGGGACGAATCGAAAACAAAAACAAATTGTTATCGGTTTACTTTTAAATAAGAATTGATTAATTATTGTTGACGTTAACTTGCTAAATACATTGCGCCTGATAATTAAAATGTAATAATTGTAACTTAAAAATAGTACATAATTTAGAGTACCTAGGCATATATTGTTAACGCTAGTTAATACAGATCTGACAAAATGTTCTAAACGAGCGTGTAAAATTATTTAAAATTCCACTCTTTTAATTATCTAATGAATTTGCTTTCACTCAGTTAATCTGTATGACAAATTAGGGATTTATTATTTCAACAGACAAAATATTTGTTTTTTTTTTGTTATAGAAATCTTATTTTTTTAATGCTTTCAATTTAGTATTTGTTTATAAAACAATTTACAATATTCGTCTTCATCGGTGACATGTAGGGACATGTTAAAAAAGAAGAATTTTGAGAGACTAAAAATTTCCGTGCCGGCGGTTCCAAATCTAACTAAAAAATCTAATAATATTTCCGTGGTTACGATTTATGTAAATTTACAAAAAGCGGGTGATTGTTGGTCAAGTATATTTAATTTTATTTCATTTGAATAAAACTGACTATTACGAAGAAACTAATATCTCTAAAATTAAAAGTAGGCTATCCGGAAAAGAGATTCTCCATATAGCTCAAGTTGGGACAGGGAGGAACACAAAAGAAAATTATATCATCAAACTTACAAAAATATTCCACAACCTTAGTGAGAGAAAATAAGGACATCTTTATTTTTTGTAGCAATCTAACTTTTCTATTTTAAAATAGAATAGAAAAGCGTTGGGTAAGAACCATGATAATCTGTATTTCAGATATTTCAAAGATGAAATTTGAAAACTTGCTATAATTAATTCGATACTATTAAGGTAGCCTCCATATTCACAGCTCATCATCAGATCGGAAATCAGATTTTATTCATCTGTTTGTACTAATATATGAATAAAGTTATAATGTACATTACAGGAACAATTTACCAGGATTATGTTCTTACATCGAGGAAGTATATATCGCTAAATCAGCTAAAATTACATACATCCAATCGTTAGTCGTACCTTATAGCCAGTTTACTTTAATACACAATTTAATTTAATTTAGTTGGTTTTAGTTAATAATATACCGTAATACACTTCAGATTTTAAGCTGATACATCATTGTAATTTGATCACTTTATATCGATTGTTTCTACGATATTTTTTTTTGTATATAGTTTGTTATAATATTTAATTTTGTTACCTCACCTGAAGATAACCACAGATTGTTAGCGGTCGAAACGTATTGACTATTAAGTTATTAACAACTGTGGCTGTCCAAAAGAATAAACTCCGATCATTAGTAGTAACAGAAAGTTCTAAAGAAACCTTTTTAGTTTCAGAGCACTTTTTTGGCAAATTCTTTTATGATAAGTGTTAATTAAGTTGGATTGGAAAAGTCGTACCTTTGTCGTCCCATCTTCCAAACATGACAAGGAAAATTCTATTCAGCTGCTTTTATATTTTTCAGTCGTTAAGATATTTTCACTCTACAAACACACGAGCGCGGGTACACACACACACACACGCGCGCGCGCGCGCGCGCGCGCACTTTCTTCACCTGCTTGGTTGTTTATTTTCCTTGTATTTTTCTTACTTACCCGCTTGCGACAGGTGAGCATCCTTCACGTAGACTCCATATAATGTAAGCAAAGTCTGTAACAATAATTGTTTTTTGGTGATGTAAAAAATGTTATAAGTTCATTACCTTGATAGCGTGTCAACCGTCACGAATGCTCTATAGGCAACTTCGATCGAATAATTCATGCATTGGACTCTAGTGTGTTACATCTATCAAATTTAATAGGAAAATTTACTATTTTTAACATTGCTATTAGTTGAGGAATTAAATATATTAATTGAACAAATAAACTTTTATGTTAGATCTCCCCATAACTAAAACAATTTTTAATTTTATTAATGTAAAGATCGTATTATTTACATTAATTAAATCTCTTAAATTTAATATAAGCAAATATAATTAACGTTAATTTACTGTAAATTAATAAAGAACACAGACGTAATTATTTTAAAGTTTACTGTAGGCTTCTCCTCTGTTTCTCTGTGTTTTCGCAAAACGTACTTGTGCAAATATTGGTGTGGGATTAATTTGTAATGTAAGAGTAAAGTGGTAAACAAACATATTTGGCCAATTACAGTTGTCAACTATTACAGACCAACATCGTCGTTGTTTCGAGGACGGATTACGTTATAATCCTATTACTCCAGTAACAGAAATGTTAATTCTAACAAAAGGGGTGCATTTGAAAGCACCTCAAACCCTCTACCGTGTTTCAAGACATACTGGCGAATGCGTTTAAAGTATTTTATAATAATGTACTTACTAATTTCTTAAAGGAGTTAGTACGTAAAAGCTCAAATGGAAATGATTGATAACTTTTATTGATTTTAGTCTTCTTCTTCAAATTTAGGTATTTTTGTCTATAAACAAAATAATATAAAAATGAATGTAAGTATCATTTGCTAAAAAATCGAGCAGAAACTATGCTTGTTATAGATGAAGTTTTGTGTCGTCATAATACTACATAGCAAAATGATTTTTACGGATATGTCAGACGAAAACAACAATAAAATTCGGAAAGTTGATTTATTTCTATTTAATTATATTCATTTGAATAAGGCCTCTATTTTACCATATTATAATTTTCAAAATATTTAAAATAAAAAAATAAATATAAGTACCGTATACAACTGGTTTGTCGTTCACGTTTGTTATTAGTTTAATGTTTATTGTTTCATGTTTTGCAGTTTTTCTTGTCATACGGTGCAGTGCAATTTGACGGGTATGCTTTCACCTCTTCTCTAAGTTACACTACGTACATATAAATGTTTTCGTCAAATTGTTTCATGTGCAGAAAAGACATATCATAAGAGGAGAATTCTCCGTAGCGCTCAACATGCCACAGTCTGTTGTCAGGTCTCTAATAATGTGTTACCTTCTTTCTTTTGCAGAATCCCATATGTGTAACGGCTTTGCTTTAAGAAATGGTTTATATTGAGATATTTAAAAATATGTATCAAAGTATACTTGTTTAGTATGAGTTGTTATCTTAACTGTATTTCTATAGTGTTACATGTAGAAGTTACGTGATCGTGAAGTCAAGAACAAAGAAGGTATAGTTTTAAATGAAGGGAGTATAATACATGCCATAAGAATGTTCCTTTGCCCCTTTGCCATTTTGTTTATGTATAGTAAGTCTATAATTAATATTGTTTGTTAGTTCATATAAAAAAAATATTCGTCAGTTTACCTTAATTTAATTACCTACCTGCAAAATTCCGTGAAGTAGTGCGAAAACTGTTCTGTTTAAACTGCTTTGCCCTGTTGTCAGTCCTCAGTTGGGGACAGTCATTCCCTGTCGTCGGGTAGAGGATAGGGAATGACTGTCAGATACGGAAGACCCAGCTCGGTGCGAGTACGATTGAGCATGCGCAAAACGACGTCAGCAAGCGATCGCCAGAATTCACAGTGGATCAGCAGACAATGAACTTCAGTTTAGCTACTAGAGACAAAGTAAGTCCATTTCAGAGAAGAAATATTATTATCAGCAGTTACTATCGTCCAAATACTAAGAAAATTTCAGAAACGGAAGAAAGGAAAAATCAACAAAAATGGCAACTTTTAAGAAACAGAACTACTGAAGTATCTGAAGTTGGATAAAACGAATTCTGAACGGGCATATAAGTTTCATTCTATGGAGAGATCGAAGAAAACGCTAAAATGACATAATGCATAATTAAATCCTTAAGTTCGTAGTGACCGTCAATCAATGAATTCTTCAGTGAAGGGTTAGTGAGTATCGGTCAAAAATAACACAAATTTTAACTTATTTGTGTCGACGTTTCTACAATGTTTATTGTCATCATCAGGACAATTGTTGCCGACGCCAAACACACAAACTCACACGTCAATCTCACTTTCTCCTTTACTCGCTATGCCTGCGCTAAATAAGGCAGCAAAAAAGTAAGAGATAAATAAATACAAATAAACATGCAAAATAATAAAGGACGAATAAAATATTAATGACTACCTGTCGTTATTAAAGATAATTTGTAGTGATGAGATTCGACGATGGAGAAGAGGACCATTGGATAGAGCTGGCTGGAATGTATCATGGAGGACAGACTAGGTCCATCAAGGGCTAAGGTAGTTAAAGACACAAAAGATTAGAGAAATTACGCACTCTACTATTACATTAAGTCGTAAAATTTAAAGCTACTGCTGTGACACATAAATAACCACAGTAAGCGTTATGAAAACAGATGAATTTATCAGGACTATACGATTCTTAAACGCACAGCCATGGTACACTTACGAGTCACACAAAGTAAAAATATGAATGTTACTCTAGTATAATTGCTTCGTTAAGTCAGAAAAAAGAAGTAAGGAAAAATGGCTGAGTGATAAAAGAATCAAATCTCCACAAAGAAGGATAAAAGGAGATCAAAAGTAAATATTACTTGTGAAGGACACTTTTCCAATATTTATCTCTATGACCTTCGATCACAAGAAGACGTAGAGACGTAGAAAGACTCAAAGGGACGAAAACTATTCAAGGTTTCGATATAAAAATAGAACACTGACGAAACCCACACTGAAACCACAATATGGAAGATGTCAAGAAGATATCAGGGTTTTGCACATGTACAAAACGTCTGTCGTATGAAATAGATCAAATGTGGCGACTGTTAAATTTAAGAAATTTTTGAAAGGCAAAATGCGCTTAATATTGTGAACAGCAATCAACAAAAGACACTGCAGCAATAATAAATAAAGAGACTGCAAGGTTGTAAAAAAGGTAAAAAAAAAGGTAAATAGTCTATCATTATTTCTAAGATTAGGCTTAGGAAATAAAATTTGTTAGCCCGAGCGAGAAAGACATAGAAATGTGACCAAAATTCTGACAAATTCGGATGTAAATTCAGATGTCCAGCAGAAAGTAGAACAGTCACTACATTGCTGATTACGGTAGTAATTCATTTTGATAAGAATACAAAATAATAGATGAAGTTTCTGGGGTAAGATGTAACGTAGAGAGAGAACACTGCAATAAACTAGCTGATACTGGCTGCTAAATCAAATATAAGAATCACTACATGAAATTATAATGGCATCCTGAATTACGTATGAGCAGAAACTCCAGATATTCCTAAAGAAGAGTTATATGCTCTTGATCTCAAAAACATCAGAAACATACCTAAGCAAACGTTTGAAATCTTCCGCTTGAATATATAGTACATTTTCAATTATTAAAAACAATACAAGAAAAAGAGGATACTTTTTCCTCACGTCCAAATCACAATGGTGTTGTTAGCTATTGCAACCAGTCTGACGGTGAGTACGACCTCGTACTCTCTTCCTTTCTTCCCCCCGCTCTCTTTCTCTAACTCTCTCTCTCTCGCCCCCCCCCCCACACACACACACAAAATCAGTGGCGTATCTACGGGGGCGATCACTGGGAACAATCCCCCCCAAAGCGATTAAAAATTTCAGTAAAATTCCATAATAAATTAATGTAGGCCTACTTATAAGCCAGACACATGTACTAAAATAAGGGTTATAAATAATTGTACAAATAAAAGGAATTACAGTATTTGTAAATTAATAAAATAGTTTTCTTAATAATAACTTTCCTCAACATTTGGTAAATATGTTTGTCTTTGCAACACTAAAAAACAATTATGCACGCGCCAGGAAACGAAGGCAGAGCGTATTAAGCTACCTTTATGTTTATCAGCCAGACACACTTCCCCTCACAGGGTCATGACCCTCCAGTCTAATATCTCTATGGTTTGAACTGTCGTCTTTGAATGTGTAACCTAACAGTCAATTTTTGACTTCGGGAAATCGATAAGATTTTATTGCTGGATTGTATGTACAAAATGACGTACTGTAACACAAGCTGCAAGTTGCTTAAAACATTCTTGGGACAACATCCTTAAATTAAAGTGTAAGGGGTAATAATACCGGGTTTTAAAAATATTTTTAGAAAGAATCATTTCACAAGGACTTTTGAAGAATATAAGTTTAGAATTAAAGTGATTCTTATGACTGTGATGTTTATTAGCTATAATTTGAATAACAATTAATAAATATAGAATATTTTGAAATCAGCGCTTTTTCATACATTTTTTAAACCCTTATGCTTCACGTCGATTTACTCAAAAACTATGAGACTCAAAGAATTTTTAAAACGCATTTATAAAATTATGTGGGAAGAACCGTGAATTTTTCTTCGTTCCGAGGAAAAGAAGGAGTCCAATCTTCAAGCTAGTATCATCCCCCCACAAGCTAATCTCAACCCCTCCCCCCAGAAGGAACTCCTAGTTTCGTCACTGCACAACGTATACACATTGGCCTACATGCTATTTACAATCTGAAGAAGAGTGGCAAATTTCTTCATTGCAAAAAGAAGAGATTTGTCATTGAAGGTGAGTTCAGTGCTAAAATCCTACATGTTAATTTGAACTGCTTCAGCAACGGTGTGATGAGTTAGCCGCTTCTGGATTGCCTGAATAACTAAAAATAGACGAAGAGCGATTAACAGAAGATGTAACAAACTTAGAGGGGACTGCCGTACCAAGCGAACTCAAAGACTATCAAGAAATCTGGTAACATGCATGAGTGGCTACGATAGCTGCCTTAAACCGACTGGACAAACCTTTGGCGTCCTGTCCTCACTCTGGAAATAAAGTCCCTTATTGAAGGTGGAAATAGGTGTTATTACTACCACGAAAAGTTTTTCAAATCCAGGATACTAAACAAACATCTAAAACTAACCGTATATGGAAGTCTTATTCGACTAATAGTGATATGTGGATACGAGGCCTGGATGTTAACTAATGTAGACGAACAACAGCTTAGAACATTTGAACGTAAAATTTTGCTAAAGCCTTTTAGGCCTGGGCAAACTGAAGATGCGCTCGAGAACTGGATGGATCTTTACATGGATTATTAACGAAGACATGGTGCTCACGTTCTCCGGTTCATCAAGAGATTAGAATGTCTGGGCCAAATAAGACGATGCAAGGTAACAGAACAAGTACGTCCGACAGAGCCCACTGGGGGCGCCTGGGTTCCAACGTCCCTCTCCAAGCCGTTGGAGTGTTGACGCAGCCGGTATTCGAGTCGTCGCACCCGGGATATTAAAAAGCCTGATGTTTGAATTTGTTGTCACGTCCAGTACCACTTCCCACGTAACCTGAGGGAAGCGGGTGCAGCCAGCCGTTCTTGTCGTGACCACGGAGCCACTTCCCACAAGTCCACGTGGGAAGTGGGCGAAGCGATGTTATAATGTGGCACGTCCGGTGAAATCCGCTCCCGTACCTTCAGACATGCTCTGGATGGATTTCGGGGATGTATTTCCGCCCGAGAGCCCTTCGAAGGCGCCCAGGGTCCCCCGTCTTAGCGGCTGCTGAAGGTGCTACGTCCGACAGAGCCCTCTAGGGGCGCCTGGGTTCAAACGTCCCTCTCCCAGGCGTTGGAATATTGACGCAGCCGGATGTTTGAGTCGTCACAGCCGGGACGAATCGAAAACAAAAACAAATTGTTATCGGTTTACTTTTAAATAAGAATTGATTAATTATTGTTGACGTTAACTTGCTAAATACATTGCGCCTGATAATTAAAATGTAATAATTGTAACTTAAAAATAGTACATAATTTAGAGTACCTAGGCATATATTGTTAACGCTAGTTAATACAGATCTGACAAAATGTTCTAAACGAGCGTGTAAAATTATTTAAAATTCCACTCTTTTAATTATCTAATGAATTTGCTTTCACTCAGTTAATCTGTATGACAAATTAGGGATTTATTATTTCAACAGACAAAATATTTGTTTTTTTTTTGTTATAGAAATCTTATTTTTTTAATGCTTTCAATTTAGTATTTGTTTATAAAACAATTTACAATATTCGTCTTCATCGGTGACATGTAGGGACATGTTAAAAAAGAAGAATTTTGAGAGACTAAAAATTTCCGTGCCGGCGGTTCCAAATCTAACTAAAAAATCTAATAATATTTCCGTGGTTACGATTTATGTAAATTTACAAAAAGCGGGTGATTGTTGGTCAAGTATATTTAATTTTATTTCATTTGAATAAAACTGACTATTACGAAGAAACTAATATCTCTAAAATTAAAAGTAGGCTATCCGGAAAAGAGATTCTCCATATAGCTCAAGTTGGGACAGGGAGGAACACAAAAGAAAATTATATCATGAAACTTACAAAAATATTCCACAACCTTAGTGAGAGAAAATAAGGACATCTTTATTTTTTGTAGCAATCTAACTTTTCTATTTTAAAATAGAATAGAAAAGCGTTGGGTAAGAACCATGATAATCTGTATTTCAGATATTTCAAAGATGAAATTTGAAAACTTGCTATAATTAATTCGATACTATTAAGGTAGCCTCCATATTCACAGCTCATCATCAGATCGGAAATCAGATTTTATTCATCTGTTTGTACTAATATATGAATAAAGTTATAATGTACATTACAGGAACAATTTACCAGGATTATGTTCTTACATCGAGGAAGTATATATCGCTAAATCAGCTAAAATTACATACATCCAATCGTTAGTCGTACCTTATAGCCAGTTTACTTTAATACACAATTTAATTTAATTTAGTTGGTTTTAGTTAATAATATACCGTAATACACTTCAGATTTTAAGCTGATACATCATTGTAATTTGATCACTTTATATCGATTGTTTCTACGATATTTTTTTTTGTATATAGTTTGTTATAATATTTAATTTTGTTACCTCACCTGAAGATAACCACAGATTGTTAGCGGTCGAAACGTATTGACTATTAAGTTATTAACAACTGTGGCTGTCCAAAAGAATAAACTCCGATCATTAGTAGTAACAGAAAGTTCTAAAGAAACCTTTTTAGTTTCAGAGCACTTTTTTGGCAAATTCTTTTATGATAAGTGTTAATTAAGTTGGATTGGAAAAGTCGTACCTTTGTCGTCCCATCTTCCAAACATGACAAGGAAAATTCTATTCAGCTGCTTTTATATTTTTCAGTCGTTAAGATATTTTCACTCTACAAACACACGAGCGCGGGTACACACACACACACACGCGCGCGCGCGCGCGCGCGCGCACTTTCTTCACCTGCTTGGTTGTTTATTTTCCTTGTATTTTTCTTACTTACCCGCTTGCGACAGGTGAGCATCCTTCACGTAGACTCCATATAATGTAAGCAAAGTCTGTAACAATAATTGTTTTTTGGTGATGTAAAAAATGTTATAAGTTCATTACCTTGATAGCGTGTCAACCGTCACGAATGCTCTATAGGCAACTTCGATCGAATAATTCATGCATTGGACTCTAGTGTGTTACATCTATCAAATTTAATAGGAAAATTTACTATTTTTAACATTGCTATTAGTTGAGGAATTAAATATATTAATTGAACAAATAAACTTTTATGTTAGATCTCCCCATAACTAAAACAATTTTTAATTTTATTAATGTAAAGATCGTATTATTTACATTAATTAAATCTCTTAAATTTAATATAAGCAAATATAATTAACGTTAATTTACTGTAAATTAATAAAGAACACAGACGTAATTATTTTAAAGTTTACTGTAGGCTTCTCCTCTGTTTCTCTGTGTTTTCGCAAAACGTACTTGTGCAAATATTGGTGTGGGATTAATTTGTAATGTAAGAGTAAAGTGGTAAACAAACATATTTGGCCAATTACAGTTGTCAACTATTACAGACCAACATCGTCGTTGTTTCGAGGACGGATTACGTTATAATCCTATTACTCCAGTAACAGAAATGTTAATTCTAACAAAAGGGGTGCATTTGAAAGCACCTCAAACCCTCTACCGTGTTTCAAGACATACTGGCGAATGCGTTTAAAGTATTTTATAATAATGTACTTACTAATTTCTTAAAGGAGTTAGTACGTAAAAGCTCAAATGGAAATGATTGATAACTTTTATTGATTTTAGTCTTCTTCTTCAAATTTAGGTATTTTTGTCTATAAACAAAATAATATAAAAATGAATGTAAGTATCATTTGCTAAAAAATCGAGCAGAAACTATGCTTGTTATAGATGAAGTTTTGTGTCGTCATAATACTACATAGCAAAATGATTTTTACGGATATGTCAGACGAAAACAACAATAAAATTCGGAAAGTTGATTTATTTCTATTTAATTATATTCATTTGAATAAGGCCTCTATTTTACCATATTATAATTTTCAAAATATTTAAAATAAAAAAATAAATATAAGTACCGTATACAACTGGTTTGTCGTTCACGTTTGTTATTAGTTTAATGTTTATTGTTTCATGTTTTGCAGTTTTTCTTGTCATACGGTGCAGTGCAATTTGACGGGTATGCTTTCACCTCTTCTCTAAGTTACACTACGTACATATAAATGTTTTCGTCAAATTGTTTCATGTGCAGAAAAGACATATCATAAGAGGAGAATTCTCCGTAGCGCTCAACATGCCACAGTCTGTTGTCAGGTCTCTAATAATGTGTTACCTTCTTTCTTTTGCAGAATCCCATATGTGTAACGGCTTTGCTTTAAGAAATGGTTTATATTGAGATATTTAAAAATATGTATCAAAGTATACTTGTTTAGTATGAGTTGTTATCTTAACTGTATTTCTATAGTGTTACATGTAGAAGTTACGTGATCGTGAAGTCAAGAACAAAGAAGGTATAGTTTTAAATGAAGGGAGTATAATACATGCCATAAGAATGTTCCTTTGCCCCTTTGCCATTTTGTTTATGTATAGTAAGTCTATAATTAATATTGTTTGTTAGTTCATATAAAAAAAATATTCGTCAGTTTACCTTAATTTAATTACCTACCTGCAAAATTCCGTGAAGTAGTGCGAAAACTGTTCTGTTTAAACTGCTTTGCCCTGTTGTCAGTCCTCAGTTGGGGACAGTCATTCCCTGTCGTCGGGTAGAGGATAGGGAATGACTGTCAGATACGGAAGACCCAGCTCGGTGCGAGTACGATTGAGCATGCGCAAAACGACGTCAGCAAGCGATCGCCAGAATTCACAGTGGATCAGCAGACAATGAACTTCAGTTTAGCTACTAGAGACAAAGTAAGTCCATTTCAGAGAAGAAATATTATTATCAGCAGTTACTATCGTCCAAATACTAAGAAAATTTCAGAAACGGAAGAAAGGAAAAATCAACAAAAATGGCAACTTTTAAGAAACAGAACTACTGAAGTATCTGAAGTTGGATAAAACGAATTCTGAACGGGCATATAAGTTTCATTCTATGGAGAGATCGAAGAAAACGCTAAAATGACATAATGCATAATTAAATCCTTAAGTTCGTAGTGACCGTCAATCAATGAATTCTTCAGTGAAGGGTTAGTGAGTATCGGTCAAAAATAACACAAATTTTAACTTATTTGTGTCGACGTTTCTACAATGTTTATTGTCATCATCAGGACAATTGTTGCCGACGCCAAACACACAAACTCACACGTCAATCTCACTTTCTCCTTTACTCGCTATGCCTGCGCTAAATAAGGCAGCAAAAAAGTAAGAGATAAATAAATACAAATAAACATGCAAAATAATAAAGGACGAATAAAATATTAATGACTACCTGTCGTTATTAAAGATAATTTGTAGTGATGAGATTCGACGATGGAGAAGAGGACCATTGGATAGAGCTGGCTGGAATGTATCATGGAGGACAGACTAGGTCCATCAAGGGCTAAGGTAGTTAAAGACACAAAAGATTAGAGAAATTACGCACTCTACTATTACATTAAGTCGTAAAATTTAAAGCTACTGCTGTGACACATAAATAACCACAGTAAGCGTTATGAAAACAGATGAATTTATCAGGACTATACGATTCTTAAACGCACAGCCATGGTACACTTACGAGTCACACAAAGTAAAAATATGAATGTTACTCTAGTATAATTGCTTCGTTAAGTCAGAAAAAAGAAGTAAGGAAAAATGGCTGAGTGATAAAAGAATCAAATCTCCACAAAGAAGGATAAAAGGAGATCAAAAGTAAATATTACTTGTGAAGGACACTTTTCCAATATTTATCTCTATGACCTTCGATCACAAGAAGACGTAGAGACGTAGAAAGACTCAAAGGGACGAAAACTATTCAAGGTTTCGATATAAAAATAGAACACTGACGAAACCCACACTGAAACCACAATATGGAAGATGTCAAGAAGATATCAGGGTTTTGCACATGTACAAAACGTCTGTCGTATGAAATAGATCAAATGTGGCGACTGTTAAATTTAAGAAATTTTTGAAAGGCAAAATGCGCTTAATATTGTGAACAGCAATCAACAAAAGACACTGCAGCAATAATAAATAAAGAGACTGCAAGGTTGTAAAAAAGGTAAAAAAAAAGGTAAATAGTCTATCATTATTTCTAAGATTAGGCTTAGGAAATAAAATTTGTTAGCCCGAGCGAGAAAGACATAGAAATGTGACCAAAATTCTGACAAATTCGGATGTAAATTCAGATGTCCAGCAGAAAGTAGAACAGTCACTACATTGCTGATTACGGTAGTAATTCATTTTGATAAGAATACAAAATAATAGATGAAGTTTCTGGGGTAAGATGTAACGTAGAGAGAGAACACTGCAATAAACTAGCTGATACTGGCTGCTAAATCAAATATAAGAATCACTACATGAAATTATAATGGCATCCTGAATTACGTATGAGCAGAAACTCCAGATATTCCTAAAGAAGAGTTATATGCTCTTGATCTCAAAAACATCAGAAACATACCTAAGCAAACGTTTGAAATCTTCCGCTTGAATATATAGTACATTTTCAATTATTAAAAACAATACAAGAAAAAGAGGATACTTTTTCCTCACGTCCAAATCACAATGGTGTTGTTAGCTATTGCAACCAGTCTGACGGTGAGTACGACCTCGTACTCTCTTCCTTTCTTCCCCCCGCTCTCTTTCTCTAACTCTCTCTCTCTCGCCCCCCCCACACACACACACACACAAAATCAGTGGCGTATCTACGGGGGCGATCACTGGGAACAATCCCCCCCAAAGCGATTAAAAATTTCAGTAAAATTCCATAATAAATTAATGTAGGCCTACTTATAAGCCAGACACATGTACTAAAATAAGGGTTATAAATAATTGTACAAATAAAAGGAATTACAGTATTTGTAAATTAATAAAATAGTTTTCTTAATAATAACTTTCCTCAACATTTGGTAAATATGTTTGTCTTTGCAACACTAAAAAACAATTATGCACGCGCCAGGAAACGAAGGCAGAGCGTATTAAGCTACCTTTATGTTTATCAGCCAGACACACTTCCCCTCACAGGGTCATGACCCTCCAATCTAATATCTCTATGGTTTGAACTGTCGTCTTTGAATGTGTAACCTAACAGTCAATTTTTGACTTCGGGAAATCGATAAGATTTTATTGCTGGATTGTATGTACAAAATGACGTACTGTAACACAAGCTGCAAGTTGCTTAAAACATTCTTGGGACAACATCCTTAAATTAAAGTGTAAGGGGTAATAATACCGGGTTTTAAAAATATTTTTAGAAAGAATCATTTCACAAGGACTTTTGAAGAATATAAGTTTAGAATTAAAGTGATTCTTATGACTGTGATGTTTATTAGCTATAATTTGAATAACAATTAATAAATATAGAATATTTTGAAATCAGCGCTTTTTCATACATTTTTTAAACCCTTATGCTTCACGTCGATTTACTCAAAAACTATGAGACTCAAAGAATTTTTAAAACGCATTTATAAAATTATGTGGGAAGAACCGTGAATTTTTCTTCGTTCCGAGGAAAAGAAGGAGTCCAATCTTCAAGCTAGTATCATCCCCCCACAAGCTAATCTCAACCCCTCCCCCCAGAAGGAACTCCTAGTTTCGTCACTGCACAACGTATACACATTGGCCTACATGCTATTTACAATCTGAAGAAGAGTGGCAAATTTCTTCATTGCAAAAGAAGAGATTTGTCATTGAAGGTGAGTTCAGTGCTAAAATCCTACATGTTAATTTGAACTGCTTCAGCAACGGTGTGATGAGTTAGCCGCTTCTGGATTGCCTGAATAACTAAAAATAGACGAAGAGCGATTAACAGAAGATGTAACAAACTTAGAGGGGACTGCCGTACCAAGCGAACTCAAAGACTATCAAGAAATCTGGTAACATGCATGAGTGGCTACGATAGCTGCCTTAAACCGACTGGACAAACCTTTGGCGTCCTGTCCTCACTCTGGAAATAAAGTCCCTTATTGAAGGTGGAAATAGGTGTTATTACTACCACGAAAAGTTTTTCAAATCCAGGATACTAAACAAACATCTAAAACTAACCGTATATGGAAGTCTTATTCGACTAATAGTGATATGTGGATACGAGGCCTGGATGTTAACTAATGTAGACGAACAACAGCTTAGAACATTTGAACGTAAAATTTTGCTAAAGCCTTTTAGGCCTGGGCAAACTGAAGATGCGCTCGAGAACTGGATGGATCTTTACATGGATTATTAACGAAGACATGGTGCTCACGTTCTCCGGTTCATCAAGAGATTAGAATGTCTGGGCCAAATAAGACGATGCATGGTAACAGAACATGTAAAAGAATCGCAGACTGGAAACCATTATGAAGAAGGGTTAGAGGATGACCTAGGACAAAATGGATAGAGGCTGTGGTGTGATTTTGAGGCTGAGTTGAAAATATGAGAGAGGTTGAGGAAGGGAATGGAAGAAAAACCTTAAACAGGCTAAGATCAACACTGGGTTGTTTTGCCAGAAGAAGAAGCAGAAGAACATTAAACAAGATAATGCTTAATGATTATCCAGAAGATAAAGAGATCCAAACAGAAGTGTTACAGAGAAGTGCTTGGTAAAATATTATAGTGCTGGTTCCTGTATTATATTATACAGGAAAATATTACATCTACTTTACCCTACACCTACATCACATACCAGAGTCAGAAATGTAACGATTGAGGCTTTTGGATATGACACTGCGATCATGAAACAGGAGACAAAGTTAGACACTTACTTTGTTGGTATTTCAACCAGACGACATATTGCTGTCAACTGCAAACAGTACCACAAACTGAAGAATCGAAACCAGATCCGGATTAATGATGTAATGACACCAATACTTTGGCATGGATCGAGATATGTAACTTCGATTGAAGGAATTCGTAAAATAAAGGGAAGGAACTCAACCCTTATCTTGAATCAGTATATCTTGATATATTTAATTTAATGTAGGTCTATTGGATGATGGAGGGAAAGTATTATTTATTTATACAGAAAATAAAGGTCTTTTTAAAATCAACTGTTCCTATTAAAATCAGATTCAATAACCGATTTGGACATAATGCATTCAATCCTTGGTTGTGCTGCCATCTCCAATATTGAAAAAATTCCGATAGTTTAGGAGTAAGTATTGAGATTCGTAGTAGAGTCTTTGTGGTTTCTTCAAATTGAAGATAAGGACAGAGATCTCATAAAACACAGTGACTTTGTAAACTGCAAGTAGTTATCAAAGTAGAAACGAATATTACAACGTATATTAAAAATTAACTTCTAATGAAGGTACTTAGTAATATTCATTAGTTATAGTATACTGCCCTTCAGTCCTTTACTTTGGATATTTGTAACAAATTAATAAACAAAGAAACGATAAAATAAACCTATATATTTGATTTAAATGAATTCGATCATGTTAGAACCCATCAGTGGCGTAAATACGGGGGGGGGATAGAGGGGATCAATCCCCCCAAAGGAAATAAATAAATAAAAATTATTAATTATGATTGACAGAATCCTAGGTAAAGTAATAATTTTGATAAAAATAAACTTAAGACGTTTGAATAAAGCGTTGTTTTTCCCAATCAAACGTCTTAACTTTATTTTTACCAAATTATTAGTGTACAAGTCCAGAACAATAAAATCGAACTTTGTGTTTTTCAAAATTCCCGCCTTATATAAAAATCCCTCCTTAAATAAAAATACTTACAATTACCTTTTTTACCCAAAAGTTACATAATTCCTTCGTTAAGAAATAAATCGCAGCATAAACAACTAATAAACGACCTTGTTTACAAGTCCAAAACAATAACATCGAACTTTGTGTTTTTGAAAATTCCCTCCTTCGAGCCGCAGCCGCAGGGGAACCGCACATGTGAAAGCACTCTAAGCCTGCAGTGCCATTCGGTCATTGTACTTGTCACGTGATATTCGGCCAGCGAATACTAGGCAAACCTAACCTCTTTAGTCCAGTGCAGTGGTTGATATTGAGAAGTTCAGCGTCTGCGTTGATACCTTATAGCTACTCTATAACTTAAACAAACTGTTTAGTGTGTGTCAGTAAAATCTAATATCTAGCACAAATCGTTTATGATATTTTCTCTTAAAACTAGCACCAGTAGGCTCTAAAATGTTGATTTGACAGGTAAATTTTTCAAATTTTTCCGGGGGAGGACCCCGGACCCCCCGATAGAGTCTCCCACAAACTAGACGCCCCCCCCAAAAGCTAATCCTATTTACGCTACTGGAACCCATGTATGTAGAGTTTGTATCTTAGTGAATCTTAGAAAAATGTACACACACTCTCTCTCTCTCTCTCTCTCTCTCTCTCTCTCTCTCTCTCTCTCTCTCTCTCTCTTTCTCTTTCTCTCTCACACGCACGCACACACACACAAACGGTATCTGTAAGTCTTATCTCAAAATTTTGAACATTGGTGGTAAACATTGGTTTGTTGCATTAAAACACTTTTATAAAAATGTATAAATTTATATTTAAAGTAACCACTTACGTGCCACACAGTACACATTTCATATAATTAAATCTACAGGGTTAGCCGTCAGCTGAATACGTGTTGTGGAAAGATGAAATTCCCGGAGAAACGAAAACCACAAAACAAGTCAAAGTTATTGCTGAGAGCACGGAAAGTAAAGTACATAGTCTACAATCTATGTGATATGTGATACCTGTCTGAAGCATCCGTAATCAGTGTCTTACTTAACCTATGTCTGTCAAATGTAGAAAACCGTTTAAAGGGATTACTAGCGCAGATCAGCGGGAATTTCAAGGACAGAACACCAACAAATTGAGAAATCAGGGATATCATTCAGGTTCATGGAAAATTCTGGACACAGTAGTCCAAAAACAATTTAGGCTACTTGTCGGTTACCTCCAAAGGAACGACAGTAAAAGATGGCTGGAGAGAGTCTGGGTTTGGATACCGGAGGAAAAGAGGTAGACAAATGTCCAAGAAGATTGTGACAAGATGGGTCCAAGAAAATAGGAGTATGATTGACATTACCGGCCAAAGTAACGCATAAGAAGCCAGATGGGCTTGGCTTGAGAAATTATGTAGGCCTATAGAGAAAAATGTCACAGTTGACACGGAATTGTATAGGCTAATTGGTTGGAACGTACTGGTCTCTGAAGGGCTTTTTCGCATACTACGCCGGCTGAGCATGTTGAAGCAATGGGCTTTCTGTGCTAAATGGTAAGGTAGCGAGTACTGCATATCTACGTTTGCCGGTTAGTGAAGGTTTTCATGAACTGATCATGTGGATAAACAATATGGAGTTGATAACTTGTCTAATAACTGCCTGACAACGCTGCAGTACACTGTTCCTATTGTACATTCCACTGTTGTAACATGTTACTCTTAACGGCGTTACGAATAATGTCACTGAAGTAATGTTTCGACATACTCGTATGTAAAAAAAAAATGAAACAGATTATTTAAAATACGGCATTGCAGAGGTTTCACTCGCTAACTAACATTGTCAGGTACAGGACTGATTTCAGGTAACAAATACGTACTTTTTATTATCACAAAGTGGACGTGGAAACATTTTGTTTTACACGTAAGAATAACGTGTTTCGCCACTCACGGAATGAGCAAAAAGTTGTGAACTACCAGTAATCTACTGTTATTGGCTTCGTACAGTTGTGCGTAGCATACGATATTTGAGTTACTAATTTCTTACAGACTTTTACAATAATAGCATGTTTAATCCATTGGTTAGTATTAAAGCCTGCTAAACGTAGCAGTGATTCTAATGCATACTGCCTAAATATTGGTGAACACGTAAACGCTTCGTAAACACGTTTTCCGATTAAATGAACAGAAAACTGTCCGGTTAAAATTGTCAAGTAAGACAATTATCCTTTCCTTTCTACTAGAGATTTGTTGGGTTAAATGTTTAACTCAACTTATTACTGTTTATGTTTCACTCTTAGTCACGGTTTAACCGTGACATTTTTCCGTCACGGTTAACAACTGCAGTTAGCACTACATGAGAAGTCTGAAATTTAAGATTAATTTTAGTGCTATTAAATGTATTTCTATCTACACTAACGAAAGCCCTTGTTGCTAGCTTGTGGTTGGGGTTAACCAAACATTATTAAGTTTTGAACAGCGAAAAAGATCAGAGATTCTGAGAAACCGCACCTTTAATACACATTTTGTTATTGAATTTCTGTCAACCTCTAAACTTTGCAATTGAGGTCTTCCAATAAAGGCGGCTGCTTGGTAGATGTTTAATTGTTCTCTGCTTCCCAACCTTTTGTTATGCATTATTAGTAGAATCAATCATCGTGTACTATTAATTTCTCTTCCCCAGTGCTGAGTGATTCATGTATAATTTATGTACGAACTCGGGGGAGAACAATGTACCACAGACGGTAATTGAATTTGTGTTTTACCAGGAGATGGCGTGCGCTTCGCTAAGGAAGAAATTTTTCACTGCTACCTGTATAATATCTTCGTATTCCGAGTTCAGACACAGTTAGTGCTTACTGTTGCAGAAAACACTTAAACATCGCTTAGAGACAATTTAATTTCAATTTTTGCCTACATAATTAAGTGTCTACTTTTTAATTTAATTACAATTAATCAAATAATGTATGATTGAGATGTAAACAAATTAAGGAATATGTAGCGAGTTTTTATTCAACGCAAATTTTAGTTTTCGCGTGTACTGGGTTACATGTTTGTATGTTTACAACGTATCCTTGAAGTTTAAGGAGCTTGTAAACACAAATTTTCTTTTTAAATCTGTCACTTGGTCAGTAGACAACACTTTGTCATCCAAGACATTCGTTTTTATGAGTAGAGAATATTAAACGTTATTAAGACCATTACAAGTAACGCGTGTTAACTTTAATTCCTGTAGCTCACGTTTATGCTACAAAAGTGGCCGAGAATGGCGAAGGGACTAACTTTACAATCTCATTTAGACGTCCAACATTTTGTCCAACATCTTAGTATAGTTAGCCTATCGGTGGGATCTGGAGTTGTTTTACAATATCTATAAACGAGTGGTGACTTCCACCCTAGATTCGTAGAAGACTGTAATGTGGCCCATGTCTTCCTTCGGCAACTTTATTTCCAGTAGGTCCATAAATCTCCACCTTTTTTGTTCTGCCTTTCTGAAAATGTGTTAGCCTAGACAGTTGTGGGAGGTCAAAGCGTTTCTTAAATTGTCAGAAGAAACATACATTTCAGAAAGGTAGACAATCATATTGGTTTTTCCGACTTTAGCGCTTAAGTCATTTCCACAAATATGTAATTCAGAAGTTAACACTTATGTTTAGAACGCTACCAGAAAAATTACTGCAATATTAATCTTTTTGTATTCTTACAGTGGTAAAATTGATCGAAAATATCCCAGAAAAACGGTCGTTACAAAAAGAAAATCTGCAAGTGACACGTTGACTACATTTCGCGTCGCTGCTCCAAGAAGCTCTACTCTGAAAATCCAAGTCGTACTGTTTTCTGTTAGGCACTACAATTTTTAAAATTAATTATTTAGTTGTTAGAGACTTTTCTCAATCTTATACTATTATACATTATTAATATATCAAAATATTTTTTTTAAAAAGAATTGAATGTATACAATAAGACAGTTTACGATCTATTATAAATCACCTTAATATCAATCGTTTCACACTTAAGACTCATATGTTAGTCTCATATAGGTATATACGTAGGAAGCATTTCATTGCGTACGAATGTTAAACGGTTAAAATAATGGCTTATAAATAACTAAGAGGATGTCGTTTATTTGTGATTGGAACGCGTATGAATATTTCAGGACAGCCGTACGTAGCTAACTAGACTGTAGTACTACAGAGAGTCAGCAAATCGCCAATAAAAAATAATTTCCCCCTTGTGTAACGCAAACAAACTGTATTGGTTTATTCACATTTTTATTTAACTTTGAAGGTTGATTATTATCATCAGCAATGTTATGATTTCATATTTATTTAATAAAATATATGTACGGTTTATTTTTAATCGTTTCAATTTCAAACGATTAATTTTCTGTATGCTATAAGATGTAGGCCAAACAACTCTGTTACAATGTGTATGCATATAAACACACACAACACACACACACACAAACCACACACACCACACACGCATATTTGTGTGTAATACCACGCGCAAGCGAATTACATGTTTAATTCCAGTTTCTACCTGTGTCATATATATTATGCAGTTTATTTCATCGTATCATTCTTCGTGTTTATCAGTTGTCTCCTTCTTCTCTTCAAAGATTAGGTTATATATACCTGGCATCCTCGGTCGACCTGCGTCTCTTCTACCAATGGCAGAATATTCTCTTTATAGTCCTTATCCTTCGCCAGGGTACTGCTGCCACAGTTTCCAGACCTTACTCCGAGGCTGCTTTGGGTACTACAAGCATTACAAAGTTTTACATGAACAGGTTACTGGTCTGATGCACAACCCCCTACCAGGAGGACCAGAGAGTCTTCCGTTAGCGTTTCCATACCTTAGCCTAAAAACCGCTGTTTTGGGGCGCAGGAGATTCGCCCTCGCCCTTTTCTTTCTGAGATAGGATTTGGTGGCTCTGTATCAGTTATTCTGGTACTGATAACGTTTCTTAGTATTTCTAGTGGTCACCTATCTGCATCAGTGTGCACTCTAAGATTCTAAGCCACCCAAAATTAAGAAATTAGAATAAAAAAAGAAGACACCTTAGCCCTCGATTACTCTAATAACATCAGGGTCAGAAAAGAACAACAGTCAATCAAGAGAGGGTAGAGACAAGTTGAAGCAAAGTGAGAATCCAGCTAGAGCACATCGGGATTGCCAAACCCGTATCCACAAGATGTGGACCCCTGATGTATTTTGTATTTTCAGTTTTCTTTCATAAATATGTAAAGGGCTCTAGTGTTTTCACTGACTGGTTGTTTTCTTTTCTCCGATGTATTTCTCAGAAGTGCGGAAACCTACAACAGCGCACACGCGCGCGGTGTGTGTGTATAATATATACATATATATTTCCGAACGAAAGCGAGAACATACAGTAGCAGTTACTTTATAAATATTACAAGTCACGGCCATAGGACATCACATAACCTTTGAAATACCAAAATCTTAGTGGCAATAGAACGACAACCGTACAGGAAATAGAGATTGAAATGAGAGAAGGAACTGGAGTTCACTTGGAGAGCCATCATCAAAACGATAGATCGTAGAAATGATATCCCTCCTACACAGCAGTACAACGGTCTGATAACCCGCAACCCCTTCGACGTTCACCTCAAAACCCAGAAGAAAACCATCAGCCCTGTCCACGAACCAGTACAATCCTGAGTCCAGCAGGACTCAGCCAGAAGATGGCATATGCGAGTGTGCTGTTTAAACAAAAACGGCCCTCTTCAGGCGGCCTTTTTGCGAACATTAAGACGTGGGCTACTGCCCGAGAAACCTATGACGCCCGCGCGTGTACATATTTAGCTTGATAGTACATATTAAAGTCGAACAAGATATATGTTCGACAAGCGTGGATACGTTTAGTACAGCATATATGGTCATCATCAGACATTTTGAGATAGCGAAATTACAGTAATGAGACGTGAATGAGATTGCGAATCGACATGACTGCCGTCGAACATATCGCACAATTCCTTGTGTGAAACTTGTGTCTCGCAAGTTAGTACCTTAAATGTAATTTAAAAATTATACATATTAACTAATTAGTTGGCTACGAAAAAAAAAACAGAGAAGTTTAAACTTTTAGCAGTTCAATATAAAAAAAAACTAAACATTTAAAATCTAATTTAGTAATACACGTTGTAAATACAGGAGAAGAATTCCCGGACGTTAGCATCATGGCTAATAAAATGTATTCCGTAGGGATTTAAATGATTTAAATTAATAAAAAAGATATTGCGACGAAAATATTTCTAAAAACTACGTGCGAGATAAACACAAAAAATACCCACCAAGTCCAATCATAATAAAGCCCCAGTATTACCAACTGATAATAAGGATCAACCCAAATACAAATTCATCACCAGACAACTATTCAACATGGTTCAAAATATGTCTCACAAATTAGTACATCTTTAACGAACGTTTGAATAATATTAATATGTAAATGTAAACACAGACACACACAGATTCTCTCTCTCTCTCTCTCTCTCTCTCTCTCTCTCTCTCTCTCTCTCTCTCTCTCTCTCTCTCTCTCTCACTCTCTTTCTTTTTTCTCTTCACTCTCTCTCTTCCGCCCTCCCCCTATCCGTGTCCCTCATTTAATTGTTAAATATGCTTAGTCTTTAGAGATGTTGAATAACCAAACGTTTGAAATTTTATCAACCTCCGGATTTTAGATAAGATTAAAGGAAATTTTTGTTGCCTTGTAAGCAGTGTTGTGCACGCAGGTCAGGTAATCGGAAGTATAAGTTACGCCAGATATCAACCGACCTGATCTAGTACCATGCAAGCAATTTCCTGGTGTACGAGTAATCTCTTAGCCAGACATCCGAGCCGCATTCATAACCGCCGATAAGTCGTGCTCTGAAGTTGCTGCTAACTTCAACGAGAGACCGGAACGAGAAACGAATATTCCGATCCCAGTATCTCTTTAAACTTACTTAATTCGTTATCCACGCCTCCCACATATATACATTTTTTATTTTCACATAATAAAATTTATACTGGTCTCTTCGATAGTTTTTATGTTGGAACCAACATTCGTATACATAACAGGTTAGTATTGTTAGGTAGACGTTGTCGACTTATGTTTTAAATTAAAGTCGTAAAGAATTACTCGTTACCCGATTTCTTGTTATGTTTTACAAATCTTATAAATTTATTTATTACGAATCATTAAAAGATATAGTATAAAGGTTTGGAGATAACGGAGTTACACAGACGTCACCATTACTTAAACCATCCAAGTGGTCACTTACATGTACTACAGATAGGCCTACTCAACAATGATAATACAGGAATTAAATGCAGGAAGTAAAATACTTAAACATAAAATAGATTGCTTATTGCTTATTAATCATAAATAGAATAAACGCACATTAAATATCGAATGGGGTTGCTTTAGAGTAGCGTTTCTCAACCTACGGGAACCGACCCACTGCAGGATCCCGAGGAAGCGTTTGCTGGGTCTCTAAAAGTTTATTTTCTGTGCTTTAAAAACATATTATATTTAGATTACTAAAATATATTTTTTTAATAATTTAAATTCAACCCGTTTTGCATGTAGTCTAAACTCTGTATTTCTGTTATTCGCGCTCGAATCATTGCTTTTTACCGGCCTTGAGTTAAACATCTCAAGGAATCAGATGTCTGTCGTTTCGATCGCAGCAATGATTTCTTCATTATCTGTGCGTCAAATGCGTCGGCTTCAGGTGTCGCTTGATATTTCCGCCCGCCTGTTTGTGTATAAGCTGCTGCCGAGGGGTCAACTGTCATCACTTCACATTGCTATCGAGACTGCTTTGATTACAAAGCTAGCCGTCTATAAACACATGGATTGCGGCGGTTTTAAGAGTTCACTGGAAATTGCAGCTTTTTCCTCATTAATGTGTGCTACAGCTTTGACGTTTTAAGAGCCAGAGCTGTTGGGTTGCGCGTCGTGAGACGACACAATGGTTTCCTAGTACCGAGCCTCCGGTAGGGGCTCCTGCCTAGTGATCATGTCCAGACGGAATATTGTTAATTATTTCATGGCCGCTAAAACGGCATGCTCGTACTAGGTCGTCCTAGTACAGTATTTGCCGAGGCCGTTTCCAAGAATCACCTGGACGTGTTCGGTACTTGCCAAGGCCAGCTATGTAAGGGTTTGTCTGGGACCTCGCAGCTCGGACATAAAATTTACGTGCAAGTCGCCTTGCGGTGTCTTCCAAGGAGCGGACACCGAGTCCTCTTCTCAAAAGTCGAGAAGAAAACCGATAGGGGACTTTGGCCGCTAGCCGAAGACCCCTATCGAGAACGCATAGCAACTTTCTTTTATGAACGGTTGCGAGGTAGCCCCAGACGGGAATAGCGTAGGTAATGATCGGCAGCAGGTACGCGCTGACGATCAACTTACCCAGCTTGCGGGTAATAGCCTTGTTGACAAGTATCGGAAACAGTTGGGCGAGACGAGCGGACGCTCTCTTTCGCATCGTCTCAGCGTGGGCACGCCAGGTGAACCGACGATCAAGGTGGACACCGAGATTTTAACCTCTCTCGACCAGGGCAAGTACGTTCTACCGAGTCTCACTCGTCCTCGTGGTTCTTTCTGGCGCTTTGAGAATAGTACCACGGAGCTCTTGGTTTCGTTGACGGCAAATTTCCAGCTTTCCGTCCACATCGAATACGCATCGAGTGCGCGCTGGAGTCGTGGGATAGCCCTGTCAGCGTTCCGATCGGCGGTATAGACCGCCGTGTCGTCGGGAAACAGGGCCATCTGGACTCCAGGCTCTCTGGGTGCGTCGTTGACGTACACGGAGAACAGAAGAGGCCCTAGCACGCTACCTTGAGGTACCCCGGCTGTAGTGCGTCTCTCGGAAGAGACATGGTCATCTATTCTTACGCAGAAAGTCCTCTCCGTTAGAAAGCTAGCAATCATTTGATGTTCGGTGTCGACGCAACAACAGTCACACAGTCACGATAACAGTCTTTGTTTGTATGCGCACCAATCACAGTCCAAAGAAATTCTGGGATTCAATGATGACTTTCGTTGTCGACAGCTAGTATACGGGAGCTAGTCTTTCAAGTCTTGTGAAAGCATAAACAATAAAAGCTATTTCCAAACGTTTCGTCTATTATTCGCGCTCTGATATGAATGCGACTACTTCGGTAATGGATACGAAACAAAAGAAACGATATCATCATAGGTATGATGCGAGCTACTTGAGATTGGGATTTATGTGGTGCGATGATAAAGACGAACCCAAACCACAGTGTATGCTATTGTTACGACATTCTCACTGGTACAGTGGAAAACAAAATACAAGACAACAATGAAGTCACTAAAAACCACCTTTAATGATCAACAGTTTGTAACCAATTAACAGTTTGTAATCAACAAGTTATTCAACAAGATTATACTCTTACAATAATTCGAGAAAATCTGTCCGCACAAATAATAATGTCAACTATAAAAAATTCCGCACTATAATCATTTTTCACTAATACACCACTTGAGACGCACTATATCAATCGCCCGACAATAACTTCGAACCTCACTGGAATAAACCGCCACTAAAACTGAAACTAAGCGTAGCTGAATGCTTATATTTATACCCCACTGAGATTCTAGAATAATCCACAATACGCGTCAACACTACTAGAAAACACTATACCGTAATTGTTTGCAGCCTTGAATAAAGTGCGCGCGGACCGGTGGAGCCTGGAACAGCCTCGGCTGCTGACGCGTGACAAGCGTCACGTAAGTGTCAGTGTGAGTCCTTCATCACAAAGTAGCAGCAATATGTACGCACACACACATTACAGCCGGACTCCGCTGGCATAGCCGAGAGACACGTAGAATGTTCTGTAATGGCGTACTACTATGTTACGATGTCCTCTCTATTACTTCCATGAAACCAAATACATTGCGAAGACACAAACAAAACATTCAGATGCTAAAGATAAAAGTGAAGAATTTTTGACACGTCCTTTATTGACATTCAAACAGGAAAAATCTGTTGTGTCCAAGTAGGGTCACTAAATTTAAAAACTTTGGAATCATCGTAATTGATTAGTCTACGTATTTCTAAAGCAGGAAAACCTTATTTGTAGGAAGGAATTGATTCTTCCTGTAGCTAAGGATATAGTTAAAACTATATTTGGTGAAAAGAAAGCAAAGTAGTTATATTTAATTCCTCTGTCTAACAGTACAGTGAGTCGCCGTGTTAATGAAGTGGCTAGTGACGTGGAAAATAAACTGATCGCGAGAATAACAAACAATCGTTCTTATTTTTACCTTGCAAATTGACGAATCAACGGACACTGTTAGTTCATCACATCTCATTTGTTCGATTAGCTGTAAGTATCAGCGTACCGTCAATGAAGATTACCTTTTCTGTGAAAACTTATGCACCCATAAAACAGCAGAACGTATTTACGACCTTCTCAGTTTTTATCTGACTAATCACAACATTCACTGAAAAAAAATGTGTGGGACTAACTTCTGAGCGATGTGTGGAAGGAACAGTGGTGTTTTTGCGTGTGTTCGTGATTTGAGTACATTGCTTTAGTCACCGGTAGGCATTTCCTGCTAGAACTATGCCGAGTGATTTTAAAACAGTTTTCGACTTTGCGATAAAAATCATAAACTTTATAAAAGCTCATCTGTTAAATTCAAGACTGTTTTCTGTGCTGTGCAATGAAATGGGCAGCTAACATAAGCACATAAGGGCGTTGGAATTATATGAATCCAAGAATCACACAAAAATATAATTATAAACTGGGAGTACATCCCTACAAATACTTCTGCCGGCGCTCATCTTTATGGGTTCCATGAAGTGTAATATCCTTCAAGGTGGGTCCCGGACTTAAAAACGTTGAGAACCACTGCCTTAGCGTATACAGCACGGAATGCGGAACGTCGCGAATTTCAGGTGTAGTCAGACAGTCTTCTTCTCCTTACAAGATTTAGAGAATTTATTAACTTAACTTGAAGTAATACATATAGGCATATTGACATGCTGATTGCACTGGGATGCTGATTAGTACGACATGCTGTTTAGTACGCTGATTGCACTGGGAGTTCCTGCTCATAGTGATTAGCCGTAGTTAATTGAGACAATTAACTCGATTGTAGTTAATTTTTTATAGAAGAAGGGATTTTAAACAGTCTTGAGGACAACATATTCTGTTTAAATATTACACTTATGTTAGAGGTAATAATCACAGACAGAAACACGCTCTTGTGAACCACTATAAGCTTATCAAAAATTATCACAAGCGCTTTGAGTCTCTCAACCGTCATCAGATCGGAAATATTTATTATTATTATAATATGGTATTATCTTATTAATATGATATAACGATATTTTTGATCGGATGGTGAGCTGAGAGGCTCGAAAGCGCAAATCGAGAGTTTTTTATATAATGGTGTGCAACAGCGTATTTTCTGTTTGTATTCTGTTTACATTAGGTTTATAATTTTAACAGCTGCCACAGGGGGTTACATTCAAGGGTTATGGAGGAATACTACATAAGGGTTAGTATTCAAGAGGGTACAATGGCATGAATTAAGTATGGGTAGTAGGAGGACCCGTAAAGGATTCTTCCGGGGGGGCCTAGAAAAAAGAGTTACACCGCTGGTTATCACAATGAATAATTGAGGATATGAGTCGTCATACATTCGAGGTTAAGTTTGATCTGTGTTTGTGCATTTATTTGTTTATATGAAACGAATTCTTTAATATAAAACCCTATACAAAGTTGTGTAGCAGAAAAAAAATCCCACATGCTGATAACGTTGGTGAAATAAGCATGCCCCACCAACATAAATTGCTGTTTGGAAACAATTGTACTGTGACAGACAAATGATTAGAGGAAACTTGAACTTTGCTAATATACCACTAACTTACGAATGGAGTAAGGGTAATTTTATTACCCTTACAATGTCGCATATAGGCCTAAACGCGTTTGAGTGCTAAGCGATGTGGAAAGTCTGTTACTAACATGCACTGCACAACGAAACGCTCAAGTTTGTATTAAACAATATTAAGAACAAATTATTGCCATATACAATACAATAGAATGCTGGTTTTGCCATTGTACACACTTATCGATATGTCGTACAAAATTAAATTGTATGTATTATAATGATGAGACACGAGAAACAGGTACGCGCGGGTGAGCCAGTATGTTTACCAAATATAAAATAATATTTTGTTTAAAAAGATTATTAAAGATATACTGATTTTATAACGATATACTGTACTAATTTTTATTGCTTGATGTTACAACAGAAAACAAGTTGAACTGAAGTGAAGCAGACAATTTTAAACACCACCCAAAATAAAAGTCATGTATTATGCCAACAGGCCTTGAAACTTACCAGTAGATTATTTTAGTGTAGGGGGTACAGTGTCTACACGTAACTCAGTAATTGTAGGTCTGTGCGTGTAGTGATGGCTCGTTCTAGTTACTGCTGACCAGTAGTGTCTGCTCGTACCATATTGGCGCAATGTTACTGTCAACACCAACATGTTAAACAATAATTTTGAGACACACATTCAGCGCTCTTATTGCCTTTTTCGGTGTTCATCACATTATATATGCGTCTGTATAGTCATACACATTGCACGCAGTATAAAATGTTACAAGTTTACAGTCTGTTATCAGTTTATAAGAATTATGAGATTGAATTAGTTTATGTTTGTCCGTTTATTAATAAAATGTTATTTCATATGAAAAATTGTGAATTTTCTAAATATTTGTTTCTCGGCCTTCGAATTACTTTACGGAACACATGATTAATACGTTAGTACGTTCACATACATTTAATTTACAGATCACATATATTAGCTAAATAAGGAAATGTATGTGAAATTATAAGTAAAATGTAAAAAATTTTATTTAAACGTCTGCTTTAATACATGCATTTTTGACTTGTCAATACCGTTTAATTTTTTTCTGTTATTACACTTAACACTTGGATCAGGACCAGTATACAAACCATAGTTTATACACACTGTTTGTGATCTTTTTATTTTAGTTTAATTCGATAAATATTTCAATAAAATAATTCTAGGTTTAAGGTTTTATAATAAGTAAGTATAGTCGTTTGTTTATCTGAGTGCCATTTTTACTGCTTACTTTTAATTTTCAGAAGACCTTTATTATCAAAATGATCAATATCATAACTTTAAGTATCTTTGATTAAGCTGTGTATATTTTATAGATTAATAGCCTAAATGTTAATAATAACGTTACATAATTAGTGACTTTTATTTCTGGTTGAGTTAAATTAACGCCAGAGAAGGCGTTAAATTAACACCATTTACAAGTTTTTATTTATCACTTTATCCCAATTCAACAATTCTTCTACACAAATTCTATACAAATATGGATGCGCCTTATACACGAATTACATTTTTTCTACGAAATGTTACGATAAATTGGAGGTGCGCATCATACACGAGGATGCATTATATTATATACGGTATTATATTCTGTTTGTATTTCTATAGCCTTTATGACTGGAACTGGAAACTATTATAATATTATTGTCCTTTGGTTCTATTTATTATCTGATCAGCTCAGGTAACAGAAGGCATATACCTTGGTATATATTTAGAATACAACATAATACTTCCCTTTCATATCAGTTCAATCTTGTGCATCACAAAAGACAGTAAAAATATTCTAGAAACTTCTATCTTTATTATGCTCTATTGCCTTATTTCGCTGTCTATATTGCTGTGCTTATACATTTCTTACATAGCTTCTTATTTTCATAGTTTCTTTCTTCTTACTTTCATAGTACTTGCAAATTTCTTACATATTATAATAATTATAAAAATAGTTGGCTGTCATTAAAAAAAATATTAAAAAAGGCTGTTTTTATTTACTATTTTTTATAATATTATTATTTTAATATTACTGTATTGTATTAAAATAATTACTTAATATTTTTGGTTATATTTACAGCATTTATATTATATATAGTACTTAATAATAAATTAAGCATTTTAAAAGGAAATAAATAACCAGAGTGTGCTTTTACAATACCTAATTGGTTAGAAACATGGAAGATGTATATGAGAATTATGCATGGCACTGCAGACTGTACAGAGAAGTATGGGAAGGGTGACAACAGAAATAGAAGAAGGGACATGAAAATAATTTAACGGGTGCGTATCTAACTTACAACAGATGGCATTCAAAGAAGGTGAATGTTATATTTGGTGCAATGAGTAGATGGTAGTCGGTCATAACGTTTCAAGATTGCTGGCTTAGAGACCAAGAGACAAGCTATCAATGACGTTTTTATGACAGAGGAGAATTGACAGTGATACAGTGAATAGAACTGGACAAGAATATCAGCACGGAAATAATTCAAGAACGGCTATTAAAAAATGTCAAGTATGTCTGTATCCATACTTTGTGGCTGTAGGACAGATGCAGCCCGACCTACAATAAATTTCACCTAACCTAAAAATTTTGATTTCGAAAAATTCTTTATACTAATTTCCAATCAAAATATTTATTTTTATTGTTCTTAGACTTGTTGGGATGTGTTCATAATGGATTTTCTGTGTATGTTATTTGTGGAATCAAGAATACGAACAGCGATAGTTTTGTTAGAAGGTGTGTAGTGTTTGTGATTAACATGCAACATCGGACAATTGCGAAGTTGAAATGACTTTTACTGCTATGTAGAAACATTTGTTTTTAAACCAACATTTGTTTGAAACATTTGTAGGCCAATATGAAGTGGCTACGGTAATTTACCTGCCTGTGAGGCATATCATTCTGATTCTGAAATCTAAAAAGCCACGAACGCTTCCTGAACGCTAGCTTGTTGCCTGATACCGGCCTTGACAGCAATCTTGAAGATATTTGACCATCTCCTGTTGGGCCATATCCGGCTCCTGGTGGATGACATCATCTGCAATTTGAGTTTCGCTAGGGCACCCGATTACTCTTCAGCTATTGAGAATCGTTAGCCACTAGCAGACGCTACCAAAAGGTATATTGTTCTTACGGTAGCAACAAATACGTGGCTTGTGTGCTCTCCTGTCAGCCACCAACAAACATATGATTGCAGCATTCCAAAACCGTATGCTCTAGTTCCTCACCGGACCCTATGGTAGTCAAAAAATGATGTTCTACTTTGGAGTCTCCTTGTTTCTTCCCTAGAGGAATTCATTTGAACCCTGACAACTAATGTGTTTGCAAAGGCCAGTGAATCTTTCCCACACATCCATCAGCCAAACAATACGGACATCACGCCGCCTCCTGCTGGGCGTCAAACCTTTACAATCCGCCTCCTACTGGGCGCTTCCTTGAGTGGTAATTTACAATCCATTATAGACCGTTCTTTATATAAATCCAAAATGAATCGATCACCATCTTTCTATTTTCCCATGATCCGTTGCCTGGCACAACCAGAAATATAACATGGCGGCGGCTTCTCCACGGCGGCTTAACCCCACGTCTGCATCAAAATTCAGCAACCGACAGAACAGGAACAGCTTAAATCGCTTCGGCTATGCTGTCATCCAAACATTGGAAACTGCGAGGTGTGCAAGTGCCTCCTTGCGGGAGTCGCCCCCCCCCTCAACGTGGTAGCGTATCGATCCGGCCGACGCTTTCCGGCGGTCGGTTTAACGTCTGCGCTAGTGTGGTTATAAGCTCCTGCAGGTGAATCCTTAAGGAAGCGATGGAGCTGAACCTCTAAACGTGGAGTCAGGCGAAGCAAACCAAATACAAAATGCCCTATTGAGCAAAGAGGGCTCGCATTCTAACACCCATGTACGTATAACCGCGGATCAATGCAAAAGAGTGGAGTTCATCGAACCGGACAATACACAGACACACCAGGACGCTAAAACAACCCTCACATCTTCTCTCTGTTTTTAAACATGATAACACAACACTGACGTCTCGAAGTAGCCTATGCTTACCACGAACTGAAACAACGATATTTCGTTATGTGGAAAGGTAAGCTAATTAAACAAATCTTAATGTATGACTTGCTGAAGCAAACCAACATCCATTGTTTTCAAGCTGTTTGGTATAGTTTATTAAATGGCTGAAGAGTGGCTGCTTATCGACTCATTTTTCTAGACGGTGCGAGAATTGGTGCGGCCGCTCTCACTGTGTCAAGGCCGCGAGTATTAACGTCGTAACTATACTGGCGCTATCGCGCATTATGGAATAATCTAGTAATTTGGGGAGATATAAATACCAGTACTCAACGACGTTCAGTTCAGTATTAGTGCGATATATTGACAGTGCGGTTCGAGAGTTATAGTAGCGATATTACTGTGCGCGTTCAAGTGGTTATTAGTTAAGTGTTGTGTTTTATAATCGGATGGTATAACTGTAATACAATTGTGTTTAATATTAGTGACATTTTATTGCGTGTGAACAATTTTATTTGATTTGTTGTAGTAGACTGTGTTGTTAATTACGAACTGTTTAACTGTAAAAATTAAAGCTGGTGATTTGTGACTTAATTGGTGTCTTGTACTGTATTTTGTTTCCACTGTACCTACGACGATCAAGGAGGCCGTCGTAACAGTGGTGTCAGAACTGGAATAGAACGGTTAACAGTGGAAACAGTGGACAGTTTGTACAAGACGAGGTAATTTGTAATTAATCGATAAACAATGGATGCCAGTCAGATGATGGTAAATTTACAGGCGCTGGTGTTGCAGACGGAAAAACGACAGGATGAAAAACGTAAGCAGGAAACAGATGACATCAAAGCGTTAATTCAAGAGCAAAAGGAGATGCAAGAACATACTACAGCAGAATTGGGTCTCCTACGTGGTGACGTAGTTGAATTACGAGGTGAGCTAACAATCAGATTACCAGAATATCTGACGTAGAAGAATCCATGTCAAAAAAATAGCTGAGGTAGAAAAATCTGTCTTGAGTGTGGAAAAAGCTGTGTCAACAAAAATAGAAGACCCGATTACAAATATAAAAGAGCAGATTAAAAATGAAGTCGAGCAGTGCCTGAAGTTACAACCAAAACAACTTTGTGAACAGACTGTACCAATGATAAAAACAGAGAAAGACACAGAAAATAAGTCAATAGAGAAGGTCACCTCGCCTGCGGTTGGGACAGTTCATGTCAAGGCCCCAACCTTTGATGGAAGCACGCACTGGGCGACGTATTTACGCCAATTCGAAGCTGCTGCATGCGCAAATAATTGGACGGAGAAAGACAAGGCAGTTTCACTCGTTCTCTCATTAAAAGGACCCGCGGCAGGACTATTACAGAAAGTGCTACCTGACAGCCAAAACGCCTATGCCGAATTGATAAAAGCTCTGGAATTACGGTATGGTGATAAACATTTGCGAGATGTGTACTGCACCCAGTTGAGAGCAAGTGGACAGCATGCAGGGCCGTAGCTAGAGGCTTGGGGGCCCCGGGGCAACATGTGATTATGGGGCACCCTCTTTATCTGCCCCCTTCCCTTGCCACTACATCACTTGCATTTAGTAAGCCACTTGCATTCAATAGGGTTGCTATTTGGTGGTGTTTTCTTGATAAGTGAAAAGAATGGGCATTTAAAACAGACAAAACGCATCTTAACTTTTCACACTGAGTTTAATATAAAATTTACGGAGTTACAATTTTGTTATTGTAAAATCAAATTAATTGGATACATTGAATAACTAAGATAAAAGCAGAAACAATTAAGACAGAAAAGTAATTGCATGACTCATATCAAGAATTGCAAGGTTTATCTTAAAAGTGATAATTGAAATACGAAAAATAACACAAGTTAAAAAAAACAGCAAATTTTAAAGAGAAAAAGCAAATTGTTTAAAACTGTGTACTTCATAAGCAATATTCTAAGTCTACACAGGCTGAGTTTTAGCTGAAAACATAGGATTACATGAACTTCTGTTTCCTAAATTTTTTAGAAGCAAAGTCATTAATTACTTTATCAATATTAATTTCTTGAGCTCTATCATTTTCAATTGAAAGCAAAGCTAGATTTCTGAGCCTTTCCTGTCCCATAGTGCTTCGTAAGTAATTTTTTATGAATTTTAATTTTGAAAATGACCGTTCAGCCTTAGCTACGGTCACAGGAACTATCAAGTACATAATACATGCTGTACACGCATCAGAATAAGTTGGCGAAAGTGAGCTGTGATCAATTATTAACAGTTCTGCAAATTCCTTGACGCTGCTCATTTTCTCAAGTTTGTCTTTAAATGAAGTCTTAACGGAACATATCTGTGATGGAAATGTTGGAGACACATCATCCAAATATAGTTTGTTTCGATATCGCTTGGTGCGCCTCGATCTAGAAGTCAATCCCTACTGCGTATGCGAATCTGTTAAACTGTTATGTTTACGTTTGTGTGATCGTTGCGTCGCTCCTTAGTAATTCGAGGAATTTGCCACACGAAAATACGCACTCGCCTTATACGCGTTGTTTGCTCGCTTAAAAGTATTTTGATTGCTACGTGATTCGTAAATTCGTTTCAAGTGTTAGATTCAAGTTTACATTTTTAACTCTTGCTTTATTGTTGTTTGTTATAATGAAAAGACAATCAACGCTGAAAAGTTTCTTTACGAAAAAGAAGTGTAGCAATAATGGTGAGAAATTGGTGCCTCTGGACAATGCTGCTGGACCTTCAAAATTTAATGTGTGTCTTGAAGTTGTTGAAGACAATACGATTGGAAAGGGAAATAAGGATCAAACTTCTAAAGAAGGTAAGTTTTATCGATATTCGGTTGTCAATTCAATAGTTATATAGAAAGATATTCAGAGAATTGAGAATGTCGCATTTCCCATAAAAACGCGTGTTAATGAATACATTTTCTAATTGTTATATCTTTTTTTCTATACTCGCTTTGTATTCGAAACTTTAAAGACAATATTTTTTCATTATAATCTATATATATATATACTGAGTTTTATGGAATTCTGTTTGTTAATTCTGTTTGTTAAGGTTATGAACTATCTTAAGGGCCTTTCTTATCCAGATCGTTGGAAAATAAGCAAAATTCAGAATTTTTTTAATTGAAAACTAATTTCTTTCGTTTTAGGGGAAAATGAATCTTGCAGTGAATCTTTGCCGAAGTCATCTGTAATCTATGAAAATGACATTGGAAATTACATTGGAACAAAACCCTCAGACAGAATTCTTGCCAATCTTCTCGAAAATCATTGGGAACCTCCTTCCGGATACAAATATCCAAACTCATCACATATCAAGAATGGCAGAACTGAAAACCGACAGTTAAAAAAAGATCATCTAGAGAAGTATAAATCGTGGCTTGTCCTTTCTCAAGCAAGGTCTTTTCTGTAAATTTTGCCCTTATTTTGCTACTGGCCATGTGCATGTGGGTGGACACCATGGTGGGATGAAATTGAATACCCTTGTTAATCAACCACTAACTAAATTTGCCAAGCTTTTGGGGAAGGATGGAGATTTAGAACATCATAGTAAATTATTGTATTACCAACAGGCAATGGGAAAAGCAAATGACTTTTTGTTAACTTACCACAATCCTGAAAAATCAGTGGAAAATCAAGTTGATTCTTATAGGCTTCAACGTGCTAAGATAAATCAAGAAAGGTTGTCATCATCTCTGGATAATGTTCTGTTTCTTGGTAGACAAAATATTCCTTTTCTGGCCCGACGAGATGACGGATTTGAAAATAATCCATTGAAAAATCAGAGAAACATTAAAGAACTAATGAAGTTTAGAATTGAGGTCTGTAAAGATGCACAAATTCAAAAGCAGTGTGACTCTATAAGGCACAGAAATTCCTTTCTGAGCAAGACCGTTCAAAATGATTTGATTGAATGCTGTGGGGAGGAAATTTTATCACTAGTACTTAGAAGAATTGAAGAAAATAAAGTCTACAGTATTGGTTTTGATGAAACAACAGATGTTTCACATAAGACCCAGTTATCAATTTTCTTAAGATATGTTTGTAAAAATTGTATAAGGGAAGACTTTGTTGGTTTTATCGACCCACGGAATGACAGTGGCAATCTTTGGGAAAACAAAACAAAACCCCAAAATCATGTTGTAAGTGAAGAAACCCTATCATCCTTTTCAAGTAATAGTGAGAGTGAGGAAGAGCCTGTTGAGTCAGAAGATCCCAGATTAACAGGAGATAAGTTAGGTAAACTGGTGTTGAGTGCCTTCATGGAATGAACCTGAATCCAAGTTATTGCATAGGCATTGCAACAGACGGTTGTTCTGTAATGACTTCTGAGCTGGTAGGGGCGATAAAAACTACAAAAGATCAGTGTGTCTTCGCAGAACGAACACCCTGCTTAAACCACTCCTTAAACCTCTCAATTTCTAGTTGCTCTAATGTACAAGCAGTTAGAAATGCAATTGGGATAATAAAGGAAACAGTTTCCTTTTTTACGGCCTCCCCGAAAAGAAATAATGCTTTTTTGAAGAATGTTGGAAGGCAATTGATATCAATGTGTGAAACACGTTGGGTGGAGAGACATTTATCTGTTGCTGGTTTCCTAGAGAATTTTAATAAGATCGTTTTGACTCTAGAAAAAATTTCAAACTGGGCTGTTTTTATGTCTGATAAGTCCTCAGCAATGGCAAAAACTCTTCTATGTTCAATTACTCATGGAGAGTTTATTATTACTTTAGTTTGCCTCGCAGATATCCTTAGTCAAACTTTGCCTCTCAGCAGATATTTCCAAAAAGAAAACGTTGACGTATACAAGGCTTCTGAGTTTTTGTCCGACGTTCTTTTTGTGCTTGAAGACAAACGACAGAATGCAGAAACTGGATTTCATGAACTTTTTGAGCAAGCAACAGAAATTCCAAAATCTGTCAACAGTGAATTGAAAGTCCCTAGAACCACTTCTAGGCAAGTGAATAGAGCAAATGCTGCCACATCTGATGTTAAAAGTTATTTCAGGGTAAATTTGTACATACCACTCCTTGATTCAATTGTCACAGATATGAAGAGTAGATTTTTTGCTGGTGCCTTAGAATTATACAGACTTAATATACTCTTACCAAAAGAATGTATAAATGATACTGTAACAAAGAAGAGGCAAAATGCTGATATTGAGTTGATTTCAAAAAAGTATGGCAAGACCATGGAAAAAGACGATAGTGCCTTTAAATCTGATTTAAAGGCTGAAATGAACATTTGGATGGCAAAATGGAAAAGAGAAAACTACAACAAAACTCCATTACCATCATCAGCAATAGAATGCTTAGGTTATTGTGTTGCAGAAATGTTTCCCACAATAAAACATCTTTTAGTAATACTTGCCTCATTACCAGTATCAGTTGCAACAGCAACTCTCAAAGCACAGAAGGTGGAAAGAGAAGGAAAGAAATGTTTTCATGAAAGAAGAAAGAAAAAGAACAGAAATACTGTAATTCTTTTATACTATATTTTAGTGTTTTTGTATCTTTGGAAATTATTTATTATGTTATCTTTTGAACAAATTCCTCTCTTTGAAAATTCTCTTTTTCTTATAAACAGAATTATTTTGTTTTATTGCTTAGAATAATACTTAAAATGAATTTTTTTTTTCATTGATTAGCTTTTTTGTGGTATATCATAACTTAATAAAAACCTCGGAACGTATGAAATGTTTAAAAATATGCTTAAATTCTATTTTTATATTTTTGTATGGATAATATAATAATATGAAATTAAAATAATCTATTTTGTACTTATAAAAAGAATTAATAAAAATGTACAAACAGAAAAATAGTGCTGAAAATGAGTTTCCGTGGTGTCATAATTCATTCTGAAAAGATACATCTTGGATAATTTTTGTTGGAGTTTGGTCATTTTAGTCTTGCCCCCCCCCCCCCCCAAAGTGACACTGGATTGCAGAGACTTTGACACAATGTTAAGGGCCTCTAAAACTTCACAGAGGCCCTTAACACTAGGAGTAATACAAAGTTGAAAGATTCCAGCTTTTTCTTTATTTGCATGGCTTCATCCCTTTCCTTCCTTTTTTTTGCTAGTCAGAATTAGGCGGCTGAGACATTTCACTACATCACAGAACCTATGTTTGAGGGCACTTACTGCGTCAAATCTGCCAGCCCAGCGAGTTGGATTTAGGGTTTTTAATGTCACTTTTGAAGACCCACTCTGGTACATTGTTTTTAACTTCTCCCAGCGAACAATTCTATGGCCAAAAAAGCAATATACATTTTGGATGTTTTCAAAAACTGGCAAATATCTCTGTTTCCTTCAACAGCATCACTCAGCACAAGGTTAAGGTTATGCGCCGCACAATGTACAAAGTAAGCATATTGGGCTTTTTCTTTTATACGTTGTTGCACACCGTGGTATACTCCAGTCATTACGGCTGCTCCATCATATCCTTGACCACGACATTTCCTCACATCTAAACCCTTCTCTTCCAGCGAATTAATTATTTCTTTAGCAAGCCCTTGTGATGACTGATCTTTAACCTCTCTAAAGGAGAAGAAAACTTCACAAATTTTCAACTCAACAGCAACAGGTTTTCCTGTTTCGTCGTTCTCTATTTTCACGTATCTATAAACTTCACTTAACTGGTCAGCCTTAGATACATCTTGGGTTGTGTCCAAAATGACTGAAAAAAACAAAGCATTTTGAAGCTCACAAGTGATTTCGTCTTTAACTTGTGATGATAATAAGCCGATCAGCTCATTTTGAATTTGCGGACTTAGATATTGTACCGCACCATGTGGACGCTTTAGCAATTCTTGCAACACAGGGTCATACTTTGATAGCAGTTCAATGATTGATAGGAAATTTCCCTTATTGCTATGTTCTAGCCTCTCACTGGTTCCGCGAAAAGCGAGATTGCATGTTGCAAGGGTTAGGGTTACATTCAGTATTCTTTCAACTACCTGCCGCCAGAAGCTTCTTTCTTCCTCAAACTTTCTATCAATTATCTCATCAACTGTCCCATGTTTGCGCCACTGTTCATAAACTATACAGGCACGAACATGGGCTCTGGATCCTTCACGACTTATTATACGTTCTGAAATGTGCTTCCAGTCCCTAACTCCGCTGGTCGAAAACCTTTGAGACTGAGCAACATGTGCATGTCCTTCTTGTTGTTGGGGAAACAACCTACATGGTAGACAGTAAATGCAATCAAGCTTCATTGAGTAACACAACCAATTTCTGTTTAGTTTTAATCCAGCCTTAGTTGTCAAGCGGTAATAGCTGTTTGAAAAAGATCGGCCTTGTTGTGTTTCGTCTCTTGGAAAAGGGCCATCAGGTTGGTGAGGGCCAGCTGTTATAAGCCTACATTTCATCTCAGGGTCTTTTACAATGTTAGGGAAGACATCATACTCTGTAGCTACATATATGTCTTGTGTATTTTCACTGAAAGGTACAACCTCTTCATCTGAAGAGTCGGACTGAGCTGAATTTTGATCAATGTCATCTTGTGGGAACGCACTGCATTTATCAATGTCTTCTAAGCCAGGAGGGGCAGGGTCATCACTTATATGCATCTTCCTTTCTTCTAACACACTTTCCACATCTTCTATTCTCTCTTGATTATGGTCTTGGATCTTCTTCAACACTAAGGGAAAACAGTTTTTCAGGAAAAAGTGGCAAAGGGGGGAATCTAAAGTAACAGCGTCCGTAGGCACCATATTAAAGAAATACAAAAGAAAATATATTAAAGAGCTGAGAGAAAGATATTTAAAGAACTCATATTTGATGTACAGTAATTACGTATATCCTATAGCGATACGACACACTTTTAAGGTTTATTAGTGAGGAATTGGATTTAACTGCAATTTAAAATTTTTTATGAATTGTGGCCTGAAAGTTACAAAGGCGTTGCTCAAGTATGCAACTATAGTGCATTTTTCTCCCCGCAGCCGAAAAAATGTGCCACTTATATGATTTTATAAAAGTCCTTATTTTGCTGCCTACGGACCCTACATCTAGGTTTCAGCCTTACATATATATTATTTTGATAATTGAAAAATAAAACATGCAGTAATCAAGTAAACAAAAAATTGTAACTTTTTGAATTTTTTTATTTAAAATACCATATCCATGAAAATTTAAGACAATGACTCAAACGTTCTTGAGATATTATTTACTAATAAGAAAACACAGTGCACAGTAAACAAACAAAATTGTAAACACACAGATACAGTGGAACATTTGTAATTCGAAGTTGGGTACTGTGTTTTTGGTCTTGAAAAGAAAAAAATACAGTCTCACAATCCGATGTCGCTATTTGGCTTCCAGAACATACCAAAAACAAAAAAGAAAAAAAAACATGCAGTCATTGAAGAGTTAAACATTCAGAAAATCACGTATCACACCGACATTACATACAGGTCAACGGTGAAGTATAAGTTATGGTGTATATACGTCTCTGCCACTCTGCCAGACAAAAAAAGAAAAGCCATAGGCCATAGGCCTAACCTCTAAATTTGTTTGGCCGCCAGCCCGTGGCCCACTCATTGTTTAGTTTTAACTAGACGGAACTTTATTCTAAAAGAAAGAGGATGAGCACTTGCTGACTTACGACAAAATATGTTTCAATTTTTACCTCTCTCGTCATCGCTTCTCGTGGACTCAGAGCTGGAAAGCCAAAAAGATAAACTCCCTGAGCTTTTAGCTGCCTCTGCCGATTTTTTCTTCTTTTCTTGCCTTTTTTGGGCACCACTGAGGTATGTCCGTTTCATATTTATTCAAACAACAAAACGCACTTTGTTTGTATTTAAAAACTGACACTGTCAGTCAAACTGGTAACAGAAAAGCTAACCGGTAACACGTTGCGGGGTAGCAAACAAAAACAAACTGATGCCCTGTTGCGAACACGGTGATGCGTACTACTCCCTCCACCTGCCGCGCCACACACAATCTACCACTCTCGGTCCTTTCGTTGTCAGTGACTCTTCGACTCTTGAAATAGCTAAGAAAGACAGCGAGAGTAGGCTATTGTAGACAAAATAGGCAATGCTGTTATACATTATAAATACGTTTAATTTGTTATTATTTTAAGACTTTGATAAGTTTTTAAGTCAATTTATTTTGAATGTTTGAAACAAAATGAGTTTGATTCAAAATTTTTTAGTCTGGTTTAGTATAAAAAATCCCTCCTCGTTCGGGGGCCCCGGGGCACTGCCCTGGCTGCCCCGGTAGTAGTTACGGCCCTGACAGCATGCCGGGGAGAGCCTTCAAGAGTTTGAAGCAAGTATCGACAGGCTAGTTAGACTGGTCTATCCTGAAGCGCCAGAAGATTTTCGAACGAGTTTTGCGATGCAGACATTTACTGCCGGTGTCCGAGATAACGAACTACAGCAAGTGTTACGAATGGCAAGACACCAGAACAGTGCGGACGCCCTGGTACATGCTTTGCAATTTGAGGCCGCCAAATCAGCGTCTGGTTGGACAAGTCATAAAGTGCGCGCGCTAAAAGATCGCGACGGCACAGACGACGAGGAAGAAGAACAAGGAACAGAGACTCGACGGTCGGCGCCACAGAATAAAGTAAGAAAGGATGGAAGACCGAAGTGTTATAGATGTGGGAAACCTGGACATCTACAACGAGATTGTCGGGTTTGAATTCAGCAGCAGGGAACGAGCAGTAGTCGGTAAAACGGGGCGTGTGCTGACTAACTGGAGGAACGAAGCCCCTAGACAATACGCAATTTCTACACTTCAGAAAAACAGCGGAAGCTTGGTAGTTACCGGATTTGTTCAAGAAAGGCCAACCTCGATTAGCCTACAGTTGACACAGGCGCAACCGTTTCTATTGTGCGGCCCGACGTGGTGAAAGATCTCAAGCCAATCTGGTGCTCTTGCAGCTTGCGAACAGCTACTGGACGGCCTGTAAAAGTGTATGGAAAAGTGGAGATACACCTACGCCTCGGTCGACTTGAGTTTAAGTGTACTTTTGCAGACATTGTGGATGAATCAATTCTTGGTGTGGACGTTATGAACGCATACGAATTTATAGTCGACTTCAAGAACAATGTCTTGAGAATCGGAGGCGAAGAGGTAATGCTATCAACAATGACGACAGCAGAAAAATCAATGGACATCATAAACCAAGTGGCCGTAACTGTTCCGCCAAACTCCGAAAAGATCATTATGCTTAGAACCGAGGTAGATACTAGGGGCAACCAGTGCTCTATATTCGAACCCCAGGTAGTCAGCACACCGGGCATACTAATTGCCAGAAGTTTAGTAAAACCTGACGAAACCGGAAATGTACCTATTAGAGTGGCAAATATTTTGGATCAAGCTATCACTTTACAAAGCAATACGCTCCTAGGCAAATTGACTCCTGTAGCCTGGGTAGCCGGAATAATGCAACGAAGATCCAGTGCTTCGGATAATTTCAAATTACCAGAGGAACTGCAAGAATTATTGAACAGAACGTCTAACGACCTCTCAAGTGGTGAGGTAAAAGAACTCAGACAGTTTTTACAGGAATTAAAAGATTGTTTTGCAGTTCGGGGACAGTCACTGGGAAGAACCTCTCTTGTGCAACATCGCATCGATACCGGGGACACAACACCGATACGCCAACCTCCTCGGAGGCAAGAGGCAACCTCCTCCATTATCTAAACAAGAGGAAATGACTCGGTTAGTACAGGACATGTTGACAGAGGGAGTAATCGAACCTTCGTCAAGTGCTTGGTCTTCTCCGGTAGTGCTGGTAGCGAAGAAGGATGGTGGATTGCGTTTCTGCGTAGACTACCGGAGGTTAAATGACGTTACAAAGAAAGACTGCTATCCATTACCTCGCGTTGACGATACACTCGACACGTCGTCCAGAGCACAGTGGTTTTCCACATTGGACCTGAAGAGTGGATATTGGCAAGTGGGTCTTCATCAAGAAGACAAGGAAAAGACCGCTTTCTCGACCCCAAGTGGCTTATTCCAATTTAACGTCATGCCATTTGGACTCTGTAATGCACCGGCAACATTTGAGAGATTGATGGACCTGGTACTCCGAGGCCTGACATGGAAAACTTGCCTTGTTTATTTAGACGATGTCATAGTCATCGGGAAAACTTTCAAAGACCATTTGGAAAACCTTAAGGAGGTTCTAACTAGAATTCACGGTGCCCAACTGAAGCTGAGCCCGAAGAAGTGTTCTCTATTCCAGAAGGAAGTACAGTATCTGGGCCATCTGGTTTCGGCATCGGGTGTTAGCATGGATCCTAATAAGGTAGACACTGTAAGAGACTGGCCAGTGCCGAAGAGTAAACACGAAGTTCTGAGTTTCCTGGGGTTATGCTCATATTACAGACGTTTTGTGAAAGGCTTCGCTACTGTTGCTAAACCACTACATGAGCTAACGGAAAATAAATGAAACTTCCAGTGGTCGAGGGAGTGTGATCAAGCATTTAGGACACTGAAAATTGCATTATGTTCGCAGCCAATTCTCTCTTTCCCAGCTTCCGAAGGGAAGTACATTGTGGTCACAGACGCAAGCAATACTGGCCTAGGAGCAGTTTTGTCTCAAGTGCAAAATGGTGAAGAACGAGTAATAGCGTATTACAGCAAGGCACTTTCTAAACCGGAGAGAAATTATTGTGTTACAAGGAGAAAGTTGCTGGCAATCGTCCGAGCGTTGGAGCACTTCCATAAATACCTTTATGGAAGAGAGTTTTCACTACGTACCGACCATGCCGCGCTTGCATGGCTCTTGAGATTTAAAAATCCAGAAGGATAGTTGGCAAGGTGGCTTGAACGTCTGCAAGAGTACAACTTCAAGGTACAACATCGACGGGGGCGCCTGCATGGTAATGCAGATGGCTTATCACGAAGATCGTGCCCGGAAGACTGCCGACATTGCCACAGAAAGGAAGAACAAAACTCAAGTGAACATGTTCAAGTCATCACTGTAGATTTCCGCGCAGACGGCTGGACAACACAAGACTGTCGACAAGAACAGATGACTGATGAAGACATTGGACCGATCTTGACAGCAAAAGAGGAAGGTCGCCGCCCGGATTGGCAAGATATCTGCCATGGTTCCGAAGTGCTGAAGGGCTACTGGGCACAATGGGAATCTCTCACCTTAGAAAACGGATTGCTGAAAAGGGCTTTGGAAAGTGCAGATGGACGAAACGTGGTCATGCAGTTGATAGTTCCCCGAAGTAAAATGCAGTCTGTTTTGAAGGAGATGCATGATGGAACATCTCGAGGCCATCTTGGCGTTAACAAAACCCTTGACAAAATAGCGATTCTATTGGCTTCATCTTCGCCACAACGCGACGTAAAGGAATGGGTTCGGACGTGTGAAATATGTGCTGCAAGCAAGGGCCCAGAAACCAGAAGCAGGGGGAAAATGAGACAGTATAACGTTGGATTGCCTTTCGAGAGAATCGCCATAGACATTGCTGGACCACTCCCAGTTACTGACGATGGAAATCGGTACATCATGGTTGTAGGTGACTACTTTACTAAGTGGGTGGAAGCCTACGCAATTTCAAATCAAGAGGTTACACTGTGGCAAAGGAATTAGTTCACAACTTCTGTTGCCGTTATGGAGCCCCTATGGAAATCCATACGGATCAAGGGAGAAATTTCGGATCAGGAGTGTTTAAAGAATTATGCCGTCTACTCGGAATTCGAAAGACCAGGACAACGCCTCTGCATCTTCAGTCGGACGGGATGGTTGAGATATTCAATAGGACACTTGAGCAGCATCTTTCGAAGGTTGTTGACGAGAACCAAACAGACTGGAACCAACGTATACCACTATTCCTCATGGCGTATAGATCATCAGTACACGACACAACCGGCATGACTCCAGCAAAATTGGTGTTTGGGCGGGAGATTCGTCTTCCTGGGGACTTGATGTTCGTATCACCTGAGACTCAGTCCCAAGTGCCGCAGAACTATTCCTTGCAATTAGAAAACCAACTGCGAGAAATGAATCGCTTGGTAAGAGGACGGTAGGACGGCTGAAGATTGCCAGTGATAAAATGAAAACTCGGTATGACATTCCCAGCAATAGTGTGGGTTTCCAAGAAGGAGATCAGGTCTGGTTATTCAATCCAAAGCGCCGTCGTGGTCGCTCACCTAAGCTTCAGTCTAACTGACCCTATACTGTGAAAAAAAGAATCAACGATGTTGTTTATCGGATTCAACAGGAAGGACAGCGAAAGTTCAAGGTCGTCCACCTAGATCGCCTGGCTAAGTACTACTTCAGAGACGGTTTGCCAGTTCGGGACGAACAGGCTTTAGGAAGGGAAGTTTTACGACATCACAGAACAATCTACGTGTTTGTCGAATGTTCCAGAAGAATCTCGATGTAACGCGTGTGGCGTACGTGCTTGTCGACGCATTTTTCTAGACGGTGCGAGAATTGGCGCGGCCGCTCTCACTGTGTCAAGGCCGCGAGTAATTACGTCGTAACTATACTGGCGCTATCGCGCATTATAGAATAATCTAGTAATTTGGGGAGATATAAATACCAGTACTCAACGACGTTCAGTTCAGTATTAGTGCGATATATTGACAGTGCGGTTCGAGAGTTATAGTAGCGATATTACTGTGCGCGTTCAAGTGGTTATTAGTTAAGTGTTGTGTTTTATAATCGGATGGTATAACTGTAATACAATTGTGTTTAATATTAGTGACATTTTATTGCGTGTGAACAATTTTATTTGATTTGTTGTAGTAGACTGTGTCGGTAATTACGAACTGTTTAACTGTAAAAATTAAAGCTGGTGATTTGTGACAATTGGTGTCTTGTACTGTATTTTGTTTCCACTGTACCTACGACGATCAAGTAGACCGTCGTAACAATAAGGCTCCGGTGTTGTAAGAAAAATTAAAAAAAAACTGCCAAAGGAAAGAAAAAATGCATAGGAAAAAACTTGGATTAAATAAAACTGTTTATAATAGCAAGTAATATAAATATATTCTCTTATAAGAAAATTTGTAAGATAAATTTATCAAAAAATATAATTTAATTAAGCACGCGCGCACGCGCGCGCATGCGTGTGTGTTGGGGGGGGGGGTTAAGGTACAAGATCTCACTACAAAGTAGCCAGCCACTTTGAGTATCTTGATAATGTGCCATGTGACCTTCACAAAACTGCATAGCCCAACTGTAGGAGACCTTACCATGCATGTACGAACATTCACACTTCCATCGTACCCTTCATCATTCAGAAGTGAGATGCTGTTAACTCGGCTTGTGTTTTATGTGACCATCGCATTTGCAATGACTGAGGAAGTAGATCAGTGAATCTGCATCAAGCATTGCTTCAAAATTGGTCTTTCTTCTCCAGAATTAATCTGAGTGATTAACAGGGTGTTTGAGGAGGATTCCATGAGACATGCTGGACTTGAAATGTAGTACTGGTACTTTTAGGATTTCAGGGAATTCATAGAAAGTGACTTAGAATGTGGAAGCAACATCAAGGCCATGTTAAGTGTTTTATTTGACAATAATAGTGTGGTTCATCATGAGTACGTTTCTCTAGACAATAACTAAGGAGTACTGTACAGAAATTCTTCCCAGGCTGAAGGATGCTCTGAGAAGAAAATGGAACCACATGTGGGGAAGTGGATCTGTTCCATGAAAATACATATTCACATACGTGATGCCTGTTACAGAATTTCTTGCAAAACATCACATTGCAACACAGGTTGCTTACAGTGGCGTATCTAGAATCTGGCCTGGGTGGGTGTCTGGGATCGGGTTGGCTTCATACAAAAGAAAAAACAATTTAAGACTAATCAATTTTGCTATGTTTAAAGTGGCTGAAATCAGTTCCATTAAAGTGAACATTAATAAAAATATGTGTATTGAAACATTGTTTACAAGATACTTATTGACTGAATTGATTTTACTATATTTCATATTTCAAATGTATATGCTATGAAATAAACTTGTTTGTATATTTAAAATAGGGTTACTACTATATTAGTGTACACAGCAGAAAAATAATAAAAGAGCCTAAAAATTAAGTGATTAACAAAATTTGTCAACTATTTTGACCCTCTGGGGGGAGATCCAGTTCCGTTTGTCCCCCCCACCATGAATTCTCCCCCTTTTTGCTTAGCTACCAATGAAGTGTTGATTTGATGCTAGTAATCAATTGTCACTGAAACAGAGCAGATTTCAAACACTGGACAAGATTCAGGAAAATGCAATGAGATTCCGATTCCAAAAGAGGAATTTGCATAGTGTTTTAAGAAGTGGAAGAGAAGATGGCATAAACATGAGAAGTTCCAAATGGAGTATTTGAAAGAGGGATAAAAGCCTCTTATGCTAAATAAGCCATTTTTCTCAAACTGTTTGATGGTTGGGTCCTGCCTGGCCATACCTGGTATTTAAAATATGTGTAAAAATTATTTGTCTGCATATATTTGTATATTTATATTTTGTTACATTTTGACTTAAATAAAGGTAATTATAATAAGGATAATTAATTTTGACTTATTTCATTACATAAACAACAAATTCAGGTTAAAACTAAAAATTGTAATCTTTACAAATCATTAAATTGAATTTTCTTAAATGATTATAACTTAAACATAACATATTTGAAGTTGTTATTTGAACACAAATTATAAAAATGCAACTTTTATGACTATTTGTAAATTCTTCACTGTAATACAGATATTATAAATATACATATTATTAAATATGCATTTTGTTAAAAAAAAAAAAAAACATACAGATTCGAGTATACACTATGAATGTAATAGGCTTAATAATTTTGTTTTCTTTGAATTTACTATCAATCTTAAATATTTTTTGATTTTTTAAATTTTAGTTAAATTTTACAGATTTTGTAATAATTTTTCATGTTAACTTTTCAACGGAATTTAATAAATTTATTTCTTAAGAGAACAACAAGGTAGGTTTTCTAACACTGGCCTACACTTACATTCAAAAATATGGTGTATGCTTCATAATACTTCAGCTTATCAGCTTTTAAGGATGCTTTGTGGCATCAAAGCTAATGTAGTATCATTTACACTTGTAAAAAGTGGAAAGATAAGCTTATTCCCTTGGCACACCAGTCACTTGATGACCTGCCATCACTGTTCATTGTTCACCTGTTGATAACATTGTTAAAAATATTACTACAATCTATCTCTTTTCAACTAAAATATTTTTGGCATAAGATGTTAGTGTTTCACTTCAAAACAGCCAACTTATCATTCTGAATAGTGAGCGAGTGCTTCAGAGTATTCAGAATATTATAGAGCTCAGGGAGCTTACTAGTTTGTATCATAATAAATTTTTAATTGTTGTGGAATTGTAATGTTTATTTGTATATTTTGATGTGGAAGAGGAAACAATAAATTGGATAGGAAAAGGAAATAATAAAAATATATATTGTGTTTTGTTGCTGACCATTATAGAAACTATGTAATTCTAGTTACTCACTATGACCCAATTAATACATGAAAGGCTATTCCCATGACAATATGAAATTTCAACACAGTATTAGGTGCACAAGATTGTCACTTGAATGTGTTTTCTAGGAACTGTCAAGTGTACTAAAGCAAACCATCATGCTCCACCTTGGTTTTTGTTTATTGTTTTTTTTTTTGTCAGTTTAGGTATCAAACAGCTGTTTAAATTTATTAGACTTTATAAATTTTTAAATTAAATTAATTTATCTATGTAATTAAATTTTATATATTAAAAATGCATTCTACCATTTGTTTATAAATATGTAGATAAATATTATAGAATCCACGTGTATATGAGGCAGTATGAAGCTCAGTGCACAATGAAATTTTATCATATACAATTTCGAATTTATTTTATATTTATAACACACACACACACACACACACACACACACACACACACAATTCCATGTCCATCTGTGAACTACCACTGAACAGTCATACAGACAAACAAACCGTAAATACATAGACACCTTCACCGCCACCACCGTCTCAGCAAAAATGGTGACTGTAGCCTTATTGCCAGGTTTTCTAAATCAAACACATTACTTTCATAAAACCAATTAAAATAACTAAAATTAATTAAAAATTCCCTGCCAAAGTGCAAAATGCTGTGAAACACCCATAAAAAAGTGAAGCACGTATTAAAATATAAAAACCTTAGTTTAGAAAACATAAACTTAATAATTAACAATCAATAATAGTTTAATTATTAAAGTATTTGTTCATTTTTTAGGCTAGTTAATTTCAAAGACATTTTTCCTAATATTTATCATTATTAAACCATTGTCTAGGTGTAAAATAAACTAACTGATTATTCTGTAGTATGTGTTTAGATCATTTTAATCGCAAATCACAGACTACAGTAGTAATGGCAATACAATTTTCATTACTGATGGGGAAATAAATATTTTGAAGAATATTTCACTTTAGAATTGTAATTTCCATAAATTTTACCAGACTATCACTATATGGCAGCAAAGAGTTGTAATAATGGCAGCTGGTAGTATAGCCAAAGTAGACAATACAAATATAGAGATCTTTCAAAATTTTTATTTTGTGTTTTGATAAAAGCTATGAAATAATAATTTCATAGGGATGATTGAATAACTTTTATACTCTTATAATAAAGTCTCAGTGGTGTTTGCGCGGCACATTGCAAACTTATTCAAACAAATACTGTAGCTTCTGAAAATACAACATAAATTGAACGAGTATTGTATTCCAATAAGTAGATTACTCTTTTATAAAACTTTTTAAAATCTAAGTTATAAACCGTTTTCCAATGACGACTTAAATTCAATAGTAACGATGTTTTATGAAAAAATAAGACAGTTGCGGTAAAACGATGTTATGAAACAAGTAACTATTTATGTTGGTCGAGTTTAAATTTATTAAAAAATCTGTTTTATTCAAATGGTTCAATATATTTCTTTCCCCTAGCTGATACAGTTAATCATATTTATGTGGGCATGTTTGACAGGCGCACCTAGAAAACTTGTAACCATAGCTGAAGCGCTACATTGTTATTGCCACAACCAGCAGCGCTGGGGGATGTTTTTAATCAAATTGAACATGAAGCGGTGGTAATAAAGGCGGGCTTTATTTGTAACTATACAACCAGTTACAAATGCTGAAGATAGACACGAATTTAATTAAAAACTTTTTTTATTTTACACCCTACAGCTGAGCACTAATTTGTTTAGCAGCAAAGATATTCCGTTTATTATTATCACTATTATGTTACTTTTCTTACTGTCGGTTCGTATGTGCGCATAAAGTACGTAGAAAAAGAAAGCGTGTCTGTAATAACAGAATTCTGTTACGTTTTACAACGGAATACGATTGTGATAGGATAAAACAACAACAACAACAACAACAACAACAACAACAACTACAACAGCAGCAGCAACAATATAGTTTAGTCTCGGTTACCTTGTGAAGTGCTTTGTAGCGCGTCTGACGTTAGTCATTCCATTTGTTCAAGTACGCTTGGATTGCGAACGCTGCTCACTGAAATGCACAGTCCTTCTAGACAATGCTTTTGTCAAATGAATTGTTGCCTGCAAAAGGCATATGAATTCAGTAAGGGTATCAATTATATTCAATGCTAGACATAAAGCAGCAGCAGCAGCGATTCAATTAGGTACTATTGTCCGGAAAGAGCTGTTGAGTTACAAGAGCTTGGAAACACTCTGACTGCGACACAGCTATGCTAATGGCTCCAAGCCCCAATGCTCTGTGTCTAGAAGACACGACTAATACAAAAGTCCTTCTAGCCCTGAAGCAACTGTCACTCGCTACCTCCCCCCACCCCTTACTTATCGCCATCTGCTCTTAAAGATTAATCCGACCGTTAAATAAAGGCGAAGTACTCTTAGTGCTCTTACAACGCTTTTCGCACATTGCAAATTCCCAAGAGAAAGTCACTCAGCAGAAAGTGTAAGATATCCTGTGTCGGGAAAATATAAAATCAGACAAGTCTGATATTAATAACAAATGCACTTTTTTCTTTTTGCCTAAAGTTCTTTTTACTTCTCCTTGTTCTATTAATATTGATAAACGAGCCAGTTAGAAACGATTGAAGAATATTCTGCTTGTAAAAATAGGCCTAAGGATATGTACAAAAATATTGTTCAAACTTATTCTAATTAAATTGAATACCGAATTTTTATAGAGCAATAATTTCCGTTAAAAGGATTTTTGCACTTTAAAAATATATGCTTTTTTAGTGTATACTACTATCAGGCAGTAGCAACCAAATCCACTATGTCTGTGCAAGCAACGCTGTCTCACGTTGAATAATTCTATATACCACAATGTACTCAGTAAACACCAGATGTAATTGTATCTAAAGCCGTATGGCTGAAAAATATTTTGAAATGTTAAACATAATAATAGAATCTTAATTATGGACAAAATTAATTTCACATTTGGCATAACATATAACAATTAATCCACATTTTCACAATAACTAAGACAGGTTACAACGTAGCTCAAACATTATAGCAACGCAGTCAATTTGGACTGACAAGGCTGTAGAGTTTACCAAATTGTGATTCGGGGCAAAAATATCTTCATCTAAACTTGTAAAAATCACAAGGATATTATATTTCTTATGGGATTTAGTAGACTAGACGGGTTGGCTCCTCCAGGCTATTGCGCTTGTGGTCCCGGGTTTGATTGGTGGGAATACCATAAAAAGAAGGCATTGTTCAGCCGCCAAGGTCGACTCAGCCCCTGGAATTGAGTACTTGCTGACCTAAGGTGGTAATGGGCGTAGTGTTGGCCACACTGCCGTAGTTGTATGCTCACAAACCCTGCCTCGCTCCTAGACCGCTTACGCAGAAAAAAAACACTCATTATCATTATTATTTATATTTCTTATACTACTATAGAGAAACACACACAGACACAAAACATTAATGCATACCGAATTACTGTACTAATATTATTTCAATCGTATCAGCTCAATATGCGGACGTATCTATGAGCGCGCGTGTGTAGACTTGAAGTTAAACTTTTATGTTTACAGATATCATGAACGAATAACACAGATATCAGAACACGACGAAATAACGGTAAGATCATTATTTCCTTCCTTTCGAAAGCACTAAAGTTGATGTTTTGGATGTAGTTCTATGGCTGTAATTTAAATCTTTACCATAATTTCTTAATCGCTGATAATCCTCCTTGATGTAAAGAAAATTAATTAAAATATTCCCGACTAAGCAAGCACGACGTCCACTTCCGGCAAAATGGAATCCCCTTTCCTGGTTTACATCTTCCTCCTGTATGTGATGCTTACTAGGAAAATGGCATGCGAATGATATTGTGAACTTTGTGTGCGTTACTGTTCGGCATTAACGCTAGACAAAGTAAAATATCCATTTACTTGTTTTGAACAACTGCAAGCGTACAATAATGTTTTGCCAAAGCGTACAATAATGTTTTGTAATTCAATTGATTACGTTAACCATCGCATCCACAACTGTATGACCACGATTGATATTGTGTGAATGCGACTGTTGTTCACGAGGTATAGGCCTATCTCAATAAAACTAGGCACGGAAAACATGTACGCTTATGTTGCTAGCTGTTATAAAATCAGTAGAGAACATAATTAATTTTAATTTAACTAACAGCTATTCAAATAGTTTTACTTTTTAGCTGTCGAAAATGTACTAATCTACATTTACGTATAGCCAGCGTGTATAAATATTTGTACTTTTGTTGCCTGATACCTTCACCTTGAGTTTTATAACTCAATCTCAAACGTACCAATTACAATTACTGTATATCTAAAACACAATAACCTTTATTTATTTTTGTTTACTGGGGAACGCCAAACGGTTCACTAACCAAAACTTGAAGCCAGTAAACTTAAGTCGAAGAGTATTGGCGCTGTCCTGTAAATTTTAGAAATCCAGTTTCTACTTGTAACAACCACGTTACAAGAAAATACGCTTTGAAAGAAAGGACGGGGATTACGAGATTTAAGAAAGAATTGTTTTGAAAACATTCTTCTGATATTTTTAGTACACGTTTAATCGGAAATTACAATTAAAAAATAAATAAATAAAAATAACGCACAAATTCACTAAACACCATTTAAATACACTATATTACTCAGTATAATAGTGATATACTCTACAGGTTAGTCTTACCCCTTTCACGGGAAATCGGCACTTCTAGTCTCAGTAATATAAGACTAACTTTCATGTATGCATTAACTTTATCGACTTTACATCAGATGCGGACAATTACTTCCCGATATTTCGGATAACACAAACTGTGCATGTTTCGATGGAGTTATATTGATTATGAAAAAAAATTTTGTTACACAGTTTATTAATTAACTTTTCCAAACATTTATTATCAAAAATTACCTTTGGGCCATTTTAAAAGCATCGTTGTCGAGGAAATTTGAGAGTTTTCATGTGAAACTTATACTGGAATTGCAAAAAAGTATGTATTTCAGATGATGAGATTCCTAGGTCAGCTGTTCCCATATAAAGTAAGGTGATTAGAGGTTGAAGGATATTTTTAGCTGCTTGCGTATCCCGTAGGACACTATAACGTTCCGGGCTACGTTATAAATCCAGGGAACCCGTGATAATTGACGCTAGCCAATTACACAGGCTGCCTAAGTTGTAACAAACTGAAAATCAACACAACACTTAGAACAATAATAATTACTCTAATTATAGGACACAAGGGAAGGTATTTTAACTGATTTATGCACTCACATATGTAACAAGATGACATCTCTTTATTAACAAATGATATATATATAGATCCCATTACATAAAAATTTTCTCATACTGAAATAGTTAAAAGGGGGTTTCTGTCAAACAAACGATCAAACAGATCATGTATTTTACCTCGGATCCGAGTCTCTTTAAATCTAGTAAAGACGTCTGAAATTTACTTTACTTATCAAGAAGGTTACATTGTTACATGAACACCATTTGAAGAAGGTATTATTTAGTTAAGGGATTAAAGTTATATCTCAAGAGTAATGTTACAACGTATGATTTTAGAAATTACTGGTTACATTTTTCTAAAACTTAATGCTTAGAGATGATTAGTGTCTTTTTAAAAGTCTTTGGCATGTATGACAACTTATATTTTAAATGTACATAATTCTCGGTAGACGAGCTACCGAGTCACCTCTTAGATACGCTTTTGCTGTCCGTGTCCTGGGGCGTGAATCTTCGGTACTCTGTTAGTCGGGGTAGTCATCTGGGTAGTGTTTCCGGTGAAAGTCCTCTGGGTGTATTAACGAGGAGATGGATGTTATGCTGCGTGAAGTCGTGCTGATCCTCGGCGGTTATGGTAAGTGTTGTTTAGGTGGTAGTCGTCCCTTTCTGCAGTTGTGCACGTCACATATTTACTGGCACCGTAGTACGGGAGTTTGCATCTTCTTTTATATTAATATGAATTACATTACTCGAACAATATTCGAGAGTTCGTTTTTTAATTAACTTGAGACATCACCTTATATACGAATTCTTTTTACATTATCACACTTTCTAACAAATTCCTCACTACATCTTCAATATATAACTAGCTCTCCACGCTTTTTAGTGGAAGCTAACACTCAATTAAAAATCAAAAAGGATAACAAAACATTTTATGAAGAGCCCTCGCTTGGAGGTGTTTACATTCTGAAAGCCGCATCGTTACTCTTGCATTGTTACAACAGGTAGATTACAACGACGCGGAGTAAGTACTCCGCCATAATATAGTTCCAACTCTTTATTAATAATACATTCTTATAGTAAGACAAAATAAACTATTAGACTTATCTTGTTTACAGGGATTATTATAACTACTACTTGTGACTTTAAATTATTCATTATTTACATTACGATTTACAGATATTTCTAATTTACTGCCGGTTCGGTATGCACGTTGTGTCCGGAATAGGCAGGTCAACGCATGATAAATTTACTAAAGGGTTAACTGTATTATTCTTAACTTTTACATTCAGATTTTAATTACTTATTTAGTTAGATTTTCTTAATTTAATTTTCATTACTATTATGAGTTAGTTCAGGGGTATTTGGTTTAATCGTGCGATTTAAAGTACTTACTTACTTTCCGTTTTTTTTATATTTTAATTATTAATTTTTTTTATTTATTTATTTACCATTTAAGTCGTCACATACTCCGCCGCTTAAAATCGACGTGGGGGAATTTTAATAAGGGAAATTCGAAAGTAGGGTACTGGGAGTATGCTTGCCGTTACTGTGTGGAATTTCTCTCCTTTTTTCCCTTTTTCTTTCACTTAGTTATTGACATGTGTTATACACATTTATTTCTTTTGAGTATAAAACAATATACATATATATATTCTTACAAACTACCTTTTTTTTACATAAAATTCACACTTAATGACTACATTTTAAAACACAAAACTTCTTCTTATTTCTATTACTTAAATGTACTACCGGTTTTTTCGTTCTTGGGTTTTGGTTACTCTCTTCATAGAGTTACTTTCTAAATAATTTCTCATTTAGTGGTCAGTTAGTGGTCATTTAGTGGTCAGCTGACTACTCATTTTGCTCATCTTTCGCTGAACAGGATCTAAGGTTGATCAGGCCTCATTCCCAATTCTACGATTAACACTTAGCATGGTTACTGAGGTACAAGATAACTTGTCTACCTAGTATTACCTTTTTTATTTTTGGTGATGCTATTTCCTCTTTTCCTTGTATACAATTTTATCTGCGAAATATGTGTTCTTCATACATATTCTCGAGTCGCAGGTTCGTACAGGGCTACGGTAACTGGGGTTAAGTACTTCTGGATTTGGTAAGGACCACATTATCGGTATGATAGTTTAGAGGTCGTCTTATCAATTGCATTACTAGTCGGGTGTGTCTTGTACATTACTAAGTCACCGACTTGGTACCTAACTAAATTGTTATTGTTATGAATATTTCTCTCGTGGTATTTTCGGGATTTCTCTAAGTTCGCTCTTAAATTTGCGCGAGCTTTATTCCAGATTTGTTTAATCTGCTTATCCATTATTTGCGGAGGTAGCAAGTCATGTATTTTCCATTTTGTGTACAAGGGATGGTTTGGTTTGTATTTATACAGTAACTCAAATGGGGTAGACTTATGTCCTTCGTGATAAGCTGAATTAAAGGCGTATTGTATCCAGGATAGGTTCTGGTCCCAAGAAGTATGATCGTTCGCATGGTAGGCGATTAATGCAGATTTGAGGTTTCGCAGATACCTTTCAGCAATATTGCCTTGCGGTCGATACTCCGTCGTGGTAATATGGTCTATTCCTAACTTGAAACACATATTCTTAAATTCCTTCGCCTTAAATTGGGGTCCGTTATCTGACACTATACGTACAGGTGTACCATAATCTTTAAATAATCTCTCCTGTAATATTTTTACAGTCATCGACGCTAACGCTCGCCGCATGGGATACATCCAAACAAATTTGGTGAACGAATCTACACATATGAGTAGCATAGTATTACCTGATTTAGATCGTGGGTAGGGACCTGAAAAGTCTAAATAAAGTTTAGAGAAAGGGGTAGTAGGGATTTCTGAAATTAATTGGCTTACCTGACTGTTTCTTGCCGGTTTACTGAGAGCGCATAAATTACACCTTTTTACGAAACTAGCTATTTCGCTGTTCATATTGTTCCAATGATATTCCTTACGAATGCGATGTATTGTTTTATTGATTCCCATATGGGCTCCAATGGTGGATGAATGGAAGTACTCCATCAGCATGGGCTTAATTACATCAAGGGCGATTATCCTTAATTCCTTTCCATTTCCTATTTTGTGGCATAGTATTCTTTTACTTAATACATATTTCTCTGATTTAATTCCTTGCTCAAGTTGTTCTATAATCGGTTTAAAAAGAGGGTCTTGTTGTTGATATTGAGCAATGTTGGTAAACGCAAGGGGGAATTCAGTAATTACGGTGTTAACAATGGGTGTTTCCAGACTCTCCTTGTTTTCGGGAGTATTAGTGGGCGACTGGAACATACGGGACAGGGTATCAGCGACTACGTTTTGTGTACCTTTAATATGCTGCACTTTGAAGTTGTAACAGTTTAACCTCAATACCCATCTTCCAATACGTCCTAACTGTTTAGGGTGATTCAGTAAATAAGATAATGCTTGATTATCAGTTTCCAAACGGAATTCTTTATGTTCTAGAAAGGGTTTAAACTTCTCAAACGCAAAAACAATGGCTAAACATTCCAATTCATATGCGGAATATTTTTTTTTTGGTCATTCAATATTCGTGAAGCATAACTAATCGGTAGTCTACTGTTTTCTATTTCCTGATAGATGACTGCACCTAAAGCTACACTTGAACTGTCGGTCTGAACTACGAAAGGTTTCATAAAATCTGCTAGTTGTAATACTGGGGGAGATATAATGCTTTCTTTTAGTTGTTCGAACGCATTTTGGTGTTGTGCAGTCCATTCAAATTTCGCTCCCTTCTTTCTTAAGGCATTCAGCGGTGCTGCTATTTCGGCAAGATGGGGAATATACTTGTGGAAATAATTTACCATTCCCAAAAATCGGGCTATACCTTTTGCATCTCGCGGGGATAAAAAATTCTCTGATTGCACGGGTTCGTTCGGGGTCTATGCTTACCTTTCCGTTGGCTTTCACGATGTGACCTAAAAATGAAAATTGTGGGACTGCAAAATTTACCTTTTTGGGGTTAACTGTTAATCCTGCTTTTTGTAATCGAGATAACACTTCACGTAGATGTTTAAGATGTTGTTCCATCCATTCGCTATAGATTACGATGTCGTCCAAATAGTGATACACATATTTAAATTTAATATCATGAAATATTCTTTCTAATAGTCTACTACATACGGAACTTCCTTGAGATATTCCAAAGTGTACTCTAGTAAATTGGTACAGGTTGAAAGGAACAGCAAACGCGATTAGACGTTTGGACTCCTCTGAAAGGGGTATTTGGTGAAATGCTTGATTTAGATCCATTACCGTAAAGACTTTCGCTTTTGTGAAGTAATGAAAAGCACTATGGATGTCTGGAAGCGGGATAGATTCAAATTCTATTTGTTTGTTTAATTGCCGGTAGTCCACAACTAGTCTATGTTTGTCGTGACCTTTTGGTACTAAAAAGGAGGGTGATGAATACGGAGACGTAGAGGGTTCAATGACTCCTTGTTCTAACAACTTGTTGATATGGTTCCTCATCACTTCCATCTTGGGAGGCGACAACTTGTATGGGGGTAGGCGTATTACTTTGTGATCGCTCAGATTGATCTTATATTCTATTAGTTTCGTAAGTCCTAGCTTAGGCGTAAGAACGGTGGAAAATTCTTTTATTAATTTCTGCATTCTCAGCCTATCTCTATTTCCTAGATGAGATAATTCAGACTCTTGGTGTACTATGTGTGCAGTCGATGATCTAATACTTTCTTGTTCGTCAGTTTTACAATCAAAATTATACTTCCGTGTACGGTCGAATCTAAAATAATATTTCTGCTCGTGGATGTCAAGAATTATTCCCGTTTTACTTATGAAGTCTGCTCCCAAAATTAAGTCGGGTCCTAAATCATTACATACTAACATTGTAATAAACCACGTTAGATTCTTGATTTTTACTTTAATGGTGATGCTAAGTTTTATCACTATATTCTGTTTATTGGCTGTAGCACATTTTATATTCACAGCTTGACTGCGTTTCACTAGGTTGTGTTCGAATAATTTATCTGCTAACTTTTGACTGATTAAGGTTCTAGTGGATCCAGAATCGATTAATGCGATGTTGGAGGTAACACCTAGGTCAATTTGTATTAAGGGCAATAGACTTTTAGTCCAATCACATTTAGTTATCGCGTTACATTTTTCAATAAACTTTCTAACATAGGGATCTATTTCTCTAGTGTTTCTTTTCCTTCCTTTTTTTTATATGGTCGTACATTTCTTTGGGTTTACCGGATCTCAAGTTGCTGCGGAAGACACAGGATTTCGGGTCTCCCTGCCTTACATGTTTTTTGGATTAGGGTGTTTACGTTCGTATTGCTTGTTGTTACAGTTTCTACTTATGTGTCCATACTTACCGCAGTTATAACACATATTCTTATTACGAGGAGGGTACCTTGCTTCCGTTTTAGGTTGTGTTTCATTTGATTTACCAGGGCTGTGCAAATTGTGCGGTCTATTGAATACTCGCCTTTCACGCTGAGTTGTCACATCGGGCACTAGGGCTTGCAATTCATTTCTATTCGCTTCAGTTGATTTCATCGCATGTCTGTTCTGATCTGAGTACCATACATTCGAAGAGTGGGTACTGCATTGTTCTAGATCCGCAAAGGTGTTGGGTCGATTTATTAACGCTAAACGAGATCTTTCTTCTGGAGACAATCCTACTAAAATGGTGTCGACCATCTGTCTCTCATTCCAATCTACTTGCAGTAGTCGAGAGGACTGCCTGATGTCTGAGATGTAATGGGCCAATCTCTCGTGATTTACTTGTACTCGTAGTACGGTCTTTTTCTTAAGTTCTTCATAAATGCCGGTGGGAATAAAATATTTTATTATTGTGGTATGCAGTTCTTCTACTGGAAGGGTAGAGCTTAATGATTCTAGCACACGATTCTTTAACGGGGGTTTACATTTCGGTAGGAGGACTTGCAAAATTTGCCAGTCATTTAGCTGCTGTAGATCCTTTATCTGCAGGAGATATTTGATGAAATTCAGTAGTTTAGTGACATTTAAACCATCAGTATATGGAATTTCAGCTAAGAGTTTTTCTACGGGATGAGTGATTTTTCCATAGAGGTCTGCGTTATAATTTACGTGTGGCATCACTTTAGGAGGACCAGATGATGCGTTCGGGGTTGTCAATTCGCGCTTTCCGGGGCGAATCTGGGAACTACTGGGAGGAGGGGCTTCAAATATAGTCGGGGCAATTAAATCTTTATTTGGGTATTGCTCTCGAGTAGGTTGTATTTGCGATACGGCGGGTGAGTCCCGATCCGTGTTGGGTGGAGGGTGTTCTAACGTAGGGGATTGAACTGGGGAGATGTGTAGTTTCTTCAAGGACTTCTCAATTTCATCCATTCGGAACGAGTCAGATTTTCTTCGTAATTCATTGATAATAGTGGGTAATTGACGTAAAGCTTCATCTGCAAAACTTTGGACTTCAGGAGGTATTTCCGTAATGTTAGGCCAGTTCAACAAATTTTTCATTCGCCGGGTTAAATGTTCTATCCTTTGAGTTGTCCGCAATATTACCGCAGGAGATTTTTCGTCTTGGAGGGTTTGGGACAATAAAGTCAACTCACTATACTTGGCATTACACGTTTCTCTCTCGCTCTCATAATCGAGTCCGCTTAGGTTGCTTAACTGCGCGGGTGTATCAAATCCACTTTCGCGTATAGACTTGCGCAATTCCGCGACTGTTACATTCGCATGGGGTAAACCACGTAAAAGAGCTTCATAAGACAGCTCGTCCTTTAATAGTAAATCTGGATTAAATTGTGCCATTTTTACCTTATATCTAATACTAAAATTTATTTTACTACACTATACACTTATTACATAGACAATTTAATTCATGGTTAAAGCATTTGCATTGTTCGTAAGAGAATAACCTCTCTTCTCAAAGAAAGACAAAAATTCCACACAGACGTCAGTGTATTGTCAACGATCAGCTGTTCGCTGGAATGTAGGTCAGACTAGTTTTCTTTGTAAACAATGGCATACTTGTTGTATGCGTGGGAACGCGAGAAATACACTTGGGGTGAGGGATGTTATTGTTCTATACAACAATAGCTGACGGCTATGTTTATCGACTGGTTTCAACTGGCTCCAACACGGGGGTGAGTGCGAGGCAATGATACACGTTTTACACAAGTTACAGCCCGTAATAAGCTGAGTTTAGTTATTAAGTGTCTTACGTTCTAATTTTTTTTTTTTTTTTTTTTTTTTTTAGTAGCAAAATTAAACTTACGAATTTATTTACGCGTAATTAACCTGGTCTAATTTAGTCAATAGTTTATATGTTTCACCGTGACAACTTACATTCTATGCAGGCATATTCAGGAAACTACAGGTCTTGAATTGTCGCAATATAAACCTGTTAAAGACTGAACAGTTTGACAAGCACTAAAATTCATGTAGGTACTTACATTGATGTAATACAATGATAGTTTGTATGATGTTGCGTATGTTAAATAAATTATACACAAGTTCGTGCGTAATCTTACACAAAACAAATTCACAATGGTAAATTAATACTGTCGCTATTTTTTTTTTTTTTTGCAACTTACCATTTTTGGGGTGACATGAAATACATTAACTGAGTGCATAGATCAGCAGAGAGTTAACTATTTTTCTTTTACTACGTAGCAATTATTTCACACGAAAGCAGAGTGCCGCAATTCTATATGTGACACTCTGTACACGATCAATTCTTTTGTACAAAGCAGAGTGGCGCAACTTTATAACGTTCCGGGCTACGTTATAAATCCAGGGAACCCGTGATAATTGACGCTAGCCAATTACACAGGCTGCCTACGTTGTAACAAACTGAAAATCAACACAACACTTAGAACAATAATAATTACTCTAATTATAGGACACAAGGGAAGGTATTTTAACTGATTTATGCACTCACTTCAATATGTAACAAGATGACGTCTCTTTATTAACAAATGATATCTATATATATAGATCCCATTACATAAAAATTTTCTCATACTGAAATAGTTAAAAGGAGTTTTCTGTCAAACAAACGATCAAACAGATCATGTATTTTACCTCGGATCCGAGTCTCTTTAAATCTAGTAAAGACGTCTGAAATTTACTTTACTTATCAAGAAGGTTACATTGTTACATGAACACCATTTGAAGAATGGTATTATTTAGTTAAGGGATTAAAGTTATATCTCAAGAGTAATGTTACAACGTATGATTTTAGAAATTACTGGTTACATTTTTCTAAAACTTAATGCTTAGAGATGATTATTGTCTTTTTAAAAGTCTTTGGCATGTATGAAAACTTATATTTTAAATGTACATAATTCTCGGTAGACGAGCTACCGAGTCACCTCTTAGATACGCTTTTGCTGTCCGTGTCCTGGGGCGTGAATCTTCGGTACTCTGTTAGTCGGGGTAGTCATCTGGGTAGTGTTTCCGGTGAAAGTCCTCTGGGTGTATTAACGAGGAGATGGATGTTATGCTGCGTGAAGTCGTGCTGATCCTGGGCGGTTATGATAAGTGTTGTTTAGGTGGTAGTCGTCCCTATCTGCAGTTGTGCACGTCACATATTTACTGGCACCGTAGTACTGGAGTTTGCATCTTCTTTTACATTAATATGAATTACATTATTCGAACAATATTCGAGAGTTCGTTTCTTAATTAACTTGATACATCACCTTATATACGAATTCTTTTTACATTTCACACTTTCTAACAAATTCCACACTACATCTTCAATATTATATAACTAGCTCTCCACGCTTTTTAGTGGAAGCTAACACTCAATTAAAAATCAAAATATCGGTATGGAGAACCATACATGACTTCCATATTCTAAGATTTATATTTAAAATCATTTTCAGCCAAACAGCCAGGCTGTGTCTTACCTGCCTTTTTATTGCTGTATTAAATGAAAAATATTATATTACATTAAAATGAAAAAATTATAATTTTATTGCCTGGCAACAAAATTATTTTATTTTTAACAATTACCATTGTTTCAAAACGTTTAAATAAATTTTCAAGTACTTTACTCTTGTTAAAACGTAAAAGGTTGCCGGTAAACTACCCCTTCCCCTAAACCGATCTTCACCAAAATCGAAAGTCATTGAGACCTCTACAATTCAGGGACGTATGCAAAACATTATTTGATTCTGTTTGCATTTGCGGCTGTTATCGTTTGCCATAGAAAATACGCTTGATAAAAAAACGTTGCAGGTAAACTACCCCTTCTCCTTAACCGATCTTCACCAAAAACAATAGGTCTTGAGTACTCTACAAATCAGGGCTGTATGCAAAACATTATTTGATTCTGTTTGAATTTGCGGCTGTTATCGTTTGCCATAGAAAATACCCTTGTTAAAAAAACGTTGCAGGTAAACTACCCCTTTCCCTCAACCGATCTTCACCAAAAACAATAGGTCTTGAGAACTCTACAATTTAGGGCTGTATGCAAATAATCTTTTGATTCTGTTTGAATTTGCGGCTGTTATCGTTTGCCATAGGAAATACCCTTGTTAAAACATAAAACGTTACAGGTAAACTACCCCTTTCCCTTAACCGATCTTCACCAAAATCAGCAGATCTTGAGAACTCTACAATTCAGGGCTGTATGCGAAACATTATTTGATTCTGTTTGAATTTGCGGCTGTTATCGTTTGCCAAACAAACAAAATTACCCTTGCTAAAAAAAAACCGTTGCAGGTAAACTACCACTTTCCCTCAACCGATCTTCACCAAAAGCAATAGGTCGCGAGTACTCTGCAAATCAGGGCTGTATGCAAAAAATTATTTGATTCTGTTTGAATTTGCGGCAGTTATCGTTTGCCATAGAAAAAAAATCTACAGACAGACAGATAGACAGACAGACACACAGACACACAGACAGACACACACACAGACACTTTTCGGAAAACGACTTTTTTTCATGTTTTGAGTGTAGTAGAATCAGAATCTGCAATAATCTCGAACACGATTTTTTTTGCCATCACCATACTTCCATTCCTTAAGGAATATGGAAGTAAAAGAATAACAAAACATTTTATGAAGAGCCCTCGCTTGGAGGTGTTTACAGTCTGAAAGCCGCATCGTTACTCTTGCATTGTTACAACAGGTAGATTGCAACGACGCGGAGTAAGTACTCCGCCATAATATAGTTCCAACTCTTTATTAATAATACATTCTTATAGTAAGACAAAATAAACTATCTAGACTTATCTTGTTTACAGGGATTATTATAACTACTACTTGTGACTGTAAATTATTCATTATTTACATTACGATTTACAGATATTTCTAATTTACTGCCGGTTCGGTATGCACGTTGTGTCCGGAATAGGCAGGTCAACGCATGATAAATTTACTAAAGGGTTAACTGTATTATTCTTAACTTTTACATTCAGATTTTAATTACTTATTTAGTTAGATTTTCTTAAATTAATTTTCATTACTATTATGAGTTAGTTCAGGGGTATTTGGTTTAATCGTGCGATTTAAAGTACTTACTTACTTTCCGTTTTTTTTATATTTTAATTATTAATTTTTTACTTCCATATTCCTTAAGGAATGGAAGTATGGTGATGGCAAAAAAAATCGTGTTCGAGATTATTGCAGATTCTGATTCTACTACACTCAAAACATGAAAAAAGTCGTTTTCCGAAAAGTGTCTGTGTGTGTGTCTGTGTGTCTGTCTGTCTGTGTGTCTGTCTGTAGATTTTTTTTCTATGGCAAACGATAACTGCCGCAAATTCAAACAGAATCAAATAATTTTTTGCATACAGCTCTGATTTGTAGAGTACTCAAGACCGATTGTTTTTGGTGAAGATCGGTTGAGGGAAAGGGGTAGTTTACCTGCAACGGTTTTTTTTTATCAATGGAAATTTTTTTTTTTTTGCAAACGATAACAGCCGCAAATTCAAACAGAATCAAATAATGTTTCGCATACAGCCCTGGATTGTAGAGTTCTCAAGACCTATTGTTTTTGGTGAAGATCGGTTGAGGGAAAGGGGTAGTTTACCAGCAACGTTTTTTTAACAAGGGTATTTCCTATGGCAAACGATAACAGCCGCAAATTCAAACAGAATCAAACGATTATTTGCATACAGCCCTAAATTGTAGAGTTCTCAAGACCTATTGTTTTTGGTGAAGATCGGTTGAGGGAAAGGGGTAGTTTACCAGCAACGTTTTTTTAACAAGGGTATTTTGTATGGCAAACGATAACAGCCGTAAATTCAAACAGAATCAAATAATGTTTTGCATACAGCCCTGATTTGTAGAGTACTCAAGACCTATTGTTTTTGGTGAAGATCGGTTGAGGGGAAGGGGTAGTTTACCTGCAACGTTTTTTTATCAAGCGTATTTTCTATGGCAAACGATAACAGCCGCAAATTGAAACAGAATCAAATAATATTTTGCATACGTCCCTGAAGTGTAGAGGTCTCAATGACTTTCGATTTTGGTGAAGATCGGTTAAGGGGAAGGGGTAGTTTACCTGCAACCTTTTACGTTTTAACAAGAGTAAAGTACTTGAAAATTTATTTAAACTTTTTGAAACAATGGTAATTGTTAAAAATAAAATAATTTTGTTGCCAGGCAATAAAATTATAATTTTTTCATTTTAATGTAATATAATATTTTTCATTTAATACAGCAATAAAAAGGCAGGTAAGACACAGCCTGGCTGTTTGGCTGAAAATGATTTTAAATATAAATCTTAGAATATGGAAGTCATGTATGGTTCTCCATACCGATATTTTTATTTATTTATTTACCATTTAAATCGTCACAACACCAGTCAGTGTTACCCAATCATTCTTCATTGGCAAATACAATACCTTATTAAAATTGGTGGTCTGGTCTACACTCACAGATAATTAAGAAATAAAATAAAAATAAAAAAGTAAATGACGGTAACTAGTAAACAATAATAAAAATTACTCTTGTGCCTGTGAAATAACTGAACTCTTGGCTTTTTCTAAAAGCACTTAAGAAGTAATTTGAATTTGATTCTATAAGTTGACAAATACTGGACGTACAATAAATGGATGGATGGATGCACGGGAATCTTGCGCCCTTATTTGTGTGCGTTGTCGAGGCCTAGGCCTGATGAACGCCAGGTGCCAACAGGTCAGCTCGGTCGTTTGCTCTGCACAAGGCTGTTATGTTGCAGTCCGCGGATACATGATAAAGACATGGCCACCACGGGAGCAAGCATTTGCTTTTGCTTCAGCCAATTGTCACGCCGAGGCGCGGCACCTTGGTCCCCTCGGGCATACGCCTTTGGGAACGTAGTGACGCACTGGCGAAGACAAGAGGCTCGAGCGCCCTAGGGCGTCGGCCGAAACGATGGGAAATGACTCCAAGACAGCCAGCACCCGCAAAGAAGGCACTTGCACAACCTCGCGGGAGCCCGTGTCTTAGGTCATACCCTGGCGAATCAGCAAAGCAGGTGCTGACGGGGATCTCAGTTGTCATGGCTTCAGCCAATTGCCACGCCTGGGCGCGGCTCCGTGGTCCCCGAGGGCATAGCCCACGGAAACTTAGAGGCGCGCTGGCGAGGACAAGAGGCTCGACCGCCCGAAGGCGGCGGCCGAGTCGAAGGGACTCATCACCGGGGCAGTCGGCTCTCGCAAGGAAGGCATTTGCATAACCTCGCGGGAGCCCGTGTCCCGGATCTCAGCCCTGCCGAGTTGGCAAAGCCGATGCTGGCAGTAATGTTCTATCCAATCCAATCTGCCGCAGCATGATTGACTACAGAGTCGGCAGTCGCAGGTAGTGAATGTTTATGATCGATTCAGATTTCCAGAAGGTTGGGGGGTTCGTTGCTGGGGTTCATGTGATGAACTAAGGGGGGTCGTCTAACAGCACCCTAGGGCGCCTGACGCGGCGAGGAGGCGGTGTGTTTTCCATGCTGTTTAGTCTTTGGAGGTGCGGATAAGGGGACTCGCCGGCCTTGGCGAACAAATTCGTTGCCAAGGACCAGACGAAGGCCTCTAAGGTGGGAACACGGAGACCCCGGTGAATGGCGGAATTTCGCACAAACCACGGGGACCCCGTGAGGGAGCGTAGGGTCCAGTTCTGGAACGTCGTCAGCCTATGCCTGATGGTGGTCGACAGTAGAGGCCACCAAGCGGGTGCCGCATAAGTAAGTACTGTCCGGAGGAACAGTAGATAGATGGTCAGTTTTGTACGGACAGCCAGGCGGCTGTTCCGCGAAAGCATTGGTGATAGCTTGGCTCTGACGCCACGAGTCTTGTTGAGGGTTGAGGTCACGAGGTCGTTGAAGTTTAGGCGCCGATCAAGCCAAACGACTAGGTACTTCACCGACGCGGTCCAGTTGATGGATCTCCCGTCTAAGGAGAGGGATCGGCATCGGGAAGTGGACTTATGAGTAAAGCAGATAGCCTCGGATTTTTCCGTATTGATCACTACCCGCCATTTCCTTAGCCAGTCCGGAAGCATAGCCAACTGGCGCTGTAACATTACGCTCGTCCGCCAAGGCGAAAGCGAGCTAAAATGAAACGTCGCGTCGTCGGCAAATAGAGATAACGTGACCCCGGGATAAACAGGCAGATCGTTCGTGTACAGGACGTACAGAACGGGGCCGAGGACAGATCCTTGAGGGACGCCTGCGGCGACAGGGCGGACCCGAGAGAACGCCCCATCGACGCTGATCCTGAAGGTGCGATCCGTCAGATAGGATCGGAGCAAGTGGACGATAGATGTCGGGAGTGGCGAGTGCGCCAGTTTGTAGAGCAGGCCTTCGTGCCAGACTTTATCGAAGGCTTTGCTCACATCCAACAGGACGGCGCCTGTTGCCTGATGATTGTTGGCGGCGTCTGCTAGACAGGTGACAACCCGTACTAGCTGAAGAGTAGTCGAGTGCCTCGGCCTAAACCCAAACTGCTCCCCGCGGATGGAGCCCAAACCCAAACCATCCACCAGGGGCCGAATACGGGCCAGGAGGAGACGCTCGAATACCTTCGAGATTACTGGCAATAGCGATATCGGGCGGTAGCTTTCAGGAAGCGTGGGCGGCTTTTTGGGTTTCGGGATCATTATGACGTTGGCGGTTTTCCACAGGCGGGGGAAGTACCTCAGCCGGAGACAGGAGTTGAACAGCTCAAGAAGAACGTCAACTGCCGAAGGCGGGAGATTCTGCAACGCAGCGGCACCGATGCGATCGGGGCCAGGGGCCTTTCTCTTCTTCAGTCGGCTAAGGACAGACGCAAGGTCTTCCTCGTCGACCGAATTAGGAGGGTCATTGGGGGGAGCAGAAAAGTATCCAGAAAGGAAATCCCTGACGACGGCCGTATGAGCCGGGTCAGAGATGCCTCTATGGACGGTGAACTGTTCCTCAATACAGTCGGCGAAGACTTCCGCCTTGCCTTCTGCAGAGTATACAGCGCCGTCCGGGGTATTCAAGGGATGGCGAGTCCTCTTTTCGCCTTTCAGTCTACTAGCAGCTCTTCATACGGAGGCGTGGTCGACTTCCAAGGACTCCAAATAGGAGTCCCATCGATCTGCGTTTACGTCAAGCAGAAGCTGCGAGACGTGTTCCGACTGGGCTCGAAAACGCCGACTAGCGGCAGGGTCACGGGTATGCTGCCATCTGCGGCGGAACTGGCGCCGTAATCGGATGGCCTGGAGAACTTCCGCAGGAAGGTCAGAGCGTTTATTACTCACCGGGACAGTGTAGGTGTGCCTGTCCATTGCAGCTTAACGAGATCCTGAAGTTGATTTAACCGGAGATCCACGTCGTCACAAGAGACGAGTGGGTCCGGAGGGACAGATGGCAACTGCCTAGCCAGATCGTCGTGGTAGGATCGCCAATTGACCCTGGTGAGACCGACGGCAGCAAGACAGTTACAAGCAGGGGGTCGTGATCGGACGAGAGGTCCGACACCGCGCTGACTTGTAGATGAAAGGGGACGGCCTTGGCAATTACAATGTCAAGGACGTCCGGCGGATGACCCGCACAGGAAAAGTATGTCGGTTCGGACGGTCCGATGACGAGGACACTGGGATCATCTTCGACAGCCCTACGGAGAGAATTACCGTAGGGGTTTGACGTTCTGCTGTTCCACGAGGGATGCTTGGCACTAAGGTCTCCGGCAACGATGGTTGGGAGATCGCTGTCTAGGAGGGCGTCCCACTCCTCGTGCGGCGGAGCTCGATGGCCGGGCGGTTGGTACGCAGACGTACAATAAAATATTTTATAGTGCATATTACCTGAAGTTACCTGATTTTTTGTTACCTGAAATGCGTATTTCTCTGTTCTATACTTTTGAAATTCTGATGGTTTTGGTCATTACATCTAAGCATTTGTAAGCAAAATTTACAAAAAAATATTCCAAGTAAAGTACAAATATTTGAAAAGTACTTTTTAAAATAAAGTGCCGAGTTAATACATTTTGTAGCGTTTCATTTAATTTTAGTATTTTAGTAAGCCATGCTTCATGTATGTAGGGCGTATCATTTTGCGGACTGTGGATGAAGACACAGTTTTATCCATTTTGTGTTATCTCTGTAAACAGACGCGCACACGGCTCTAAGTAAAACAAGACGTATACCACTACTATGACTGGTTACTAGTCACACAATGTGCTTTTGTGTTACCGGTACTCGATGGCTGGTGGCATTTTGACACAAGTTTGTGACGCGAGTATAAGCCAGGCACTGCAGCATTTTTAGACCCAGAAAAAGGTATTCGGCCGAGTGTCGAAATGTTGAAAAAAGGAAGTAGCAAGACGTGTTCAGTATTGGAAAGGTTTTAGAAGAGTATAAGAGAAACATCGGAAAGGTATCGGTATTAATTTATTACAAAAAGCGTCAGAAAGTAGCGAGGACTAGAAGGCTATTGTATTTCAACTAGCCTACAAAGTTTAACATCATAGCTTATTATTAACCGGTAATGTTGTCAGTTGACTATAAAATGTTGATGGGAACTATGGCAACTAAAACGAAAGCAGTGCCATTTAGGAGATCTAAACATGTAAACATAATCGTTTATACTTGAGAATTAAAGGGAGTTAATATTTTTATTTATTTAGGGAAATATCATTAATGCTGTGACGGATGCATTGACAACAAACTAAGTAAACTTCGGATACTTAAAGAATAATTCATAGATCGTTAAAATACATTGATACAAAACGTGAATGCGTAAGGATAGATACAAAATTGGCATTTTACAAGGCAATGGTCGAACTTTTTGATTTAATACAACGTGAAAATTGGACACTGATTAGCACACATGGAAGGTGAATTGAGACGTCGAAAATGCCATTCTTAATATGACTGAAGTTAAGCTAGACTGAGTAGGATAACGAACTAAGGTGCACGGGAACAAGAAATGGAAAGTGTTATGAACGACATGTCAGAATAGAGGGGGAACTGTGCCGCTGAGAGGATCTCCGTGGGTGCAGTGAAATACAAGCATTCGGATTGAAGAACTGGAAAAGGACAAAGTACGAGATAGGAAGTTCATCGTTGAAGGTACAGTGCCAAGCCGTGAAAGGGAAGAAGAATGAGAAGATGAAAATTATTTTGATAAACAGTTGTTGTTCACACTAATTGGTTATCAATATCAGTTTCTATTACAACATGCAAGGCTACATGGCATTGTACAGTTACAAACAATTCGTTTTTGATAAATTTGGCAAAAAATAAACATCCGTTGTTCAACACGTATTTGTTTTCTCTTGTTACAAACGTACAAACAAGTGCCGTGTGCTGTGTGTGCGTGTGTTTTGCGAAACAGACCACACGGGATTTCAGAATTTAATAACTTTCTTTTGAGTTGCCCCCCCACTGCGTTGTGCGTAATTTAGCGCTGTGTGCATTGCCAGGCACAAAGCCTTTAGATGGTGCCTTTGTTCTCCCCTCGCTCCTGCTCCATAACTATTTATATTTATGACCGGTACAACGTTGTACACAGTTGTTTAGTATTTATAATTAATTTCGATTTCATAATTAACTCTTACAAATTTTTCAGCGTTAGGATTACGCTAATATTACGGGGATGTTAAAATTTTATTTACAAAGTGTTCTGGTTTCCGTCGCTTATAACTTCTTTAGATTCGAGAAGCGCTTCAGAAGTCAACGTTTCAGAAAGATTTTAATTACAAATCATATACCACATTTCTTACCAGTATACCATACAGTGTATGTAGAATAGAATAAGCCCAAGTAGAATGCCGAGAAGCACATTTGAACCGTGTTTCTGACTGCGTGTTTCATCGTTACATTTTGTTTAATAATTGTACATCGACAACTATTAACATTTTAAGAATTTTCTACATTGGTGTTAATAACAATCCATCCACTGATTACATAATATGTTACGTAACAAAACACACAGATCGTCTGAAGATTTATAAACAAGTATATTCTACACAAAGTAAGTTCTATTGTAAGAATATGTATCACTTAAAATAACAATCATTTAAGAGACTGTGGTTAATATGAGTGGTTATGATTGTTATTATTAAGCTGTGGTGAAAAGAGCTGTTATCCGTACTAAATTCGTAAACAATTTTGACTTATGAATTTTATAATATCTTTGGAACAAGTAGCCCGATATTTTCCGCCAATGTCTTATTCATTACACGAAATAAGTGATACATATAGTAATTCTACTAGAATTTAAAATTCTAAGCTCAGACGCGGGCGGGATATGTTATACACCGTTAGCAACAGGTAGATTGTTTTTGTTGTGTCGTTAATTTAGCAAAAGGTTCAGTACAGTAGTTTAGTGTAGTAAGGGCGCGTCACAATTGGCTACCAGGTCTTGAACACTGTTCCGGCCTACACCCTTTATTCACCGCCCCATTCCGCCCTCCAGGAAATTACTACATCGATCCGCGAATACACGTCTCTTCAATTACATCTCGCAAAAATTACGACGTTGCCCTCTCGTACACATGCGTCCACGTTAATAAATCAACAAAATGTAACTCTAGTGATATTCAGACCGCCACGTGACGCACATCTCTCCACTCCTCCTGCGTTTACAACTATATTATGCCTTTTAATGTAAAATGAATTATTATGCGACACATGAATTATGATAATTTGCTTTTGCTGTTTGGTTGTACGATGCTGTTTCAAAGCGGTGAAACATATATGATTCCTGTTTCGAAAGAAATATCAGAAAAAATATTTAAAGTAAGGCACTAAAAAAGGAGACAATTTTTAAAAATTTAACAAAAGTTGAATTTTAATTTAATTTTATTGCAACAGTTAGTTTACTTTCATTAACAACGAATTAAAATGAATGAAGGCATCAAGGATCATTTAATAAGTAAAACGACAAAGGTCAATTATTTAATTTGATTTATTCAATAAATGTAACAAGTTGCCTAGTGATATTATTTCCAGTTAATAGTATGCAATTCTGTCATTGCTCTGTTAGTCTTTTGTCAGCAGGAAAAACTCTTTGTTGTCAATTTGAGTCATTATTTAACATTTTGTCTTCATATCTTCTTTGCTGTGAAACTGGACTCCTTGAGGTACGCAAACAACGAGACGTCGGATGGGGCGACGTCTGAACCATACGTTGGATCTCCCAACACAATTCTGGACGAGCACTATCCTTAAGAAGCACCTCTTTCCTTCGAAAATTGTCAGCGAGCTATTTTCGAAGCTACCTTGCACATTTTTTAGATTATTCACTTTCCTTTTTCAGTTTTCACCTTTTCACCGTCCTTTTCCTTATTCACTTTCCATGACTGTAGGTGACAATTTTGTTATGTTATCTGGGGTGTAACGGATTTGTTCACTGGATGATCAACGGATGTGTTCAAACTGGATATCTTCACGCAACAATTTTCTGTGTACTCTAACTCGCCTGTCTCTTGAATAAATTCATCAAGCCGAGATTTCACAGTTGTAACTAAAATCTCATTTGGTCGCGTCCCTCAAATCGGTTATGAGTAACACAGTGTTCGCCACATTTGTTCAACCGACTTGAAATGTTTTGTACAGATCATAAAATTACTACTGTACTGCTTGAGCATATGATAGTAAATTTCAAATGGATTTTACAGCATCTGAAACAGAAAAGCATATCACTGATTATTATTGTTCTTCAAAAGTATTATACCAAGAGGCCTTGCCATTGTTGAAGAATTGATGAAGGTTTTGTGTATTAAAATGGTTGTCAGCTGTTATGACAGGGACGGTAACTTGTGATTTTGAAGTACCATATTACATACATATTACTTAGATAATTTTAACTATTGGCGTATGTCCCTATTTATTGGATGACCCAAGTGCATTCACTAATAGGTTCGACTGGTTTAATTCAAATTCTAATACGACTGTTACATTCCCAATACGTGCATGTTAAGCTGTTACAAACTAAAAACAGTCTATGTTACTAATGACGTTATCTTGCATAGTCATAGTAGGCCTACATCTTCGTACACCGTCGCAGCATCTCCTATAACACTAGAATGTTACGTTCTCAGATGTCATAATTTATATAAAAATTTGCTACGAACGATCGGTGTCATATTGACGGCACATTCCCGTTTCTTAGAAGTGCGTTTGTTCTTTCCGAATTTCTATATCCGCGAACGCGCGTGTTTCAGCAACCCGGTGTATCAGGACTCTTGTTTTTCGTAATAACTGATGGTTTTTGTCTTGCTCTCTACACTTTCGACAATTTCTTCTACGATGCCTTCTGCAGAAAATAGCATGCTTCTCTTGTTTAAAGTATTAAATTAATTATCCACATAACTAAATTCAGATTATACCTCCGGCCATTTATGATAGGTCATATGACATATGTCCTTCAAGAAGTCGATGACACATCTAATAGGAAGATTCGAAAAAAGTGTACAAAAGGATTACAGGGTCAGTAAGTAGTAATGAAGTAAATTAATAGTACGGAAATACGGGGAATTGTAGGCCTACGCTCAGTATGGCCACTCCTGACTTATGTATACGAAAAAAGGATTTCGTAATATAGCCCTACAGTGCGAGACAAAAAGGGACGCGTCCATGGCCAGAAGAATCAGAATCCTAATACACACGCGCGCGCGCTCACGACGTACCACGATACATTTGAACTATTTATTTTTCAACGTTTTTTGTGACCTTTGGGCTTGTGCTGGTATCTTCTTTTACACCACAACAATGTTAATGATTTTTTTCTCTAACTTTACTTACTTTTCTATTTTCTTGATTTAGAACGCTTCAAAATTATCTTTCTGATTTCACAGTTTTTTTAAACATTTGTTAAGATTCTAAAGTTGTTTTTGCACAAATTTCACTCGTAACTCTACTTAAGTACGGAATTTTAATTTGTTTCTTCCATATTTACCTACGTTTCTAGTTTCCATGATTTAGGACCCATAAAGAATTAGGTTTTGATATTTTAAGATATTTCGTGTCATTTTAGAGCTGTCTTTCGAAAATTGTTCAATTGTAGGCCAACTTGTAATCCTACTTTTTACTAGATTTTACTCACTTTTAGCTAATTTTAGATACTTTTTAGTTATTCTGTGTTAGGTCTTTGAAAAAATTTAATTTTTTACTTTGTAGGTGCTTTAAATTCTTTTCAGGTTTGTATTAAGCTTTCAGGGTGGTATTTCGAGAAATACCTGAGTGAGCTAGGAACTTCAAGACACACAACACCGCCCCCCCCACACACACACACACATCCAACTGAAACAAGTTTATTTAAGAACTTGAAATATTTTCAATGAAAGACAGAATTATATATTTGTACCTAATTATATATCTTGACCGTAACAAATACCTTGAGCTACGTGTTTCACTGTTACCTTCATTGTGTTTCTATTATTTTATACCACTTGAATAATATCGTGTAAAGCAGTGTTTATTGTCTGACTTTCAGCTGTTAAGAGGCTTTGTGGTGGCCTCTAAGGCGGTTGTTTCTATATAGTACTTTCGTTACAGAGGCGTATGAACGTAGCTGCCCTTGGCTTACTCTACTGCTGCCGTCGTTCTGCGTGGGTGATACTTGAACTTTACTGCTTGAGGTCCTCCAGAGCACTTTCTCTCTGCCGACCCTTACGCTTCCCTCTAGGTCACATACTCAACCCAGTTTGTCTGTTCACAATCCGTTCTCAAGTTATGACCTGCTACTTCTGTCACTGTTTACTGATGTTGACTACGAACATAACAGCATACTCGTATAATAGCAGAATGTAAGGCTAAGATTTTCATAAGCTCCATACATGTGTTTCCTTTGTTTCAATTTCCTCTGTTATCATGTATTGGGTCTATAAATCATCCTGTAAACGTCTTCTTCTTCTTCTTCTTCTTCTTCTTCTTCTTCTTCTTCTTCTTCTTCTTCTTCTTCTTCTTCTTCTTCTTCTTCTTCTTCTTCTTCTTCTTCTTCTTTCAAGCATTAAACCTGCGGGCTGTTGCGTCCCCTGGCCACGTTTATCACCGTCAGAGAGAAATCAGCAACCTAGTAACCAGTGCAGTGGTGAGCCGCACGGTGCAGAGAGAGTTCTGTGTGTGTGTGTGGGGGGGGGGCGACCCTTATTACTTATCTATCTCAGGTATTTTAGACAAGACCGTCGAATTATATCCCTACCGATAGGGGTGAGCAGGAAGAGCGAGTCGTGACCCACTACCCCAGCATAGCCGTTGACATTGTGAGTCTCGAACGTTGCCACTGTGTCACCCCGCGTAGTGTATTTTTATTTATAGTCAGTCTATTAGATCTATTACTGCCTTGATAAGGGTCTAAGTTTCGTTGTCATATATCATAACATTCCCAACTACTTACTTATTGCCAAGTACATCATATTATGAACTATTTATTATGAAGGCGTTGCTTTCATTTCTTCCACTCTGGCAGTCTTCTGTCAAGTCACTGAGATCTGTGAGATTAATGTCATTTAATTGCAGTCACTTTACTTTTAAAGTTAAAATTAAGAAAAAATATAAAATTAAGAAATTCATTAGGTTTTAAATTAATTTACCAGATATACCGGTAATTGATTTATATACCCGTACATTGTAAGTACTATAGTAATATTTTATTTCGTTGTTCTTATTAAAACTAATTTTTGCTATTTTTGTGTTATAATGAGATAGCATTTATTTCCACTTCGTTTTCCGTAAATGTTGTAAGTGCTTCTTTTGGTGATCCAGATCTAATTGTTTCTCTTTTTTTCATCGTTGTCACTGATAACTGCTGGTCGCTTCGCACTGGGCAAGAGAATTTCTGTGCCCTCATTACTGACCACGACACTTGCCAGTGACAACGTTGAAATAATAGACATTGCTAATAAACTATGTTTTTCTTTAATTCCAATTTGCTTTTCTTACAAAATCCCCCCCCCCGTAAGGCAAACCGGCATTGTTTTCAAGATTTAAGACCACATTTATCTAAAAAAAGACGAAAGTACAGATCTATTTTAGTAACCTATTATGCGACCGTTTGTTGCTATCTCGTAAATAACTTGACAAACTATAATTATTAAAATACCATCAAATACCATACATTAATACCACAAAAACTTCATTACCATTTAATCATATTTTCTGATCAAAAGCGGATCTAGATGAGTGCATAGGTGTTAAGCCTTTCTAAGAATTTTTAGGGGCTGATTTAAATGAAAATATTTAAGTCTCAACCTGGAATTGCCAAATTTTTGAAACTAAAATTTCTTTCTATGATACACTTGTTTCCTTATTGTTCGAAAGTAATGCCTCCCAGGTACTCTCACAAATGGTAGAGTATGGAATAATTGAGTAATCCGTACCCCCTCCCCGCCGGCAGGGATCTCTCTCTACCAAGTTCCCAAAACCAAAAACCAGAACTCTAGCGCCCGTGCTTCTCAGGTGCATCTCAACATGCATTTGTGTAGTGTAACTTGATGAAATTCCAAATAGAATTCCGTCGGGCTTGACAAACAGAATGTCGAGTAGAATAACAGACTATTTTACTTTAAAAAATTCGTACATTTAGTTACTGATTTTAAAAATAACTACTGTCGTCAGATAAGTCTTTTTATTGTGAACATTCTGATATAAGTCCCATCTGAAAATTTTCCATATCTCAAAAGTTATTTAAATTAACATGTTTTTAATGAACATCCCGTAAAATAATTTTGTACACTCGCACACGCGCACTACACACGCGGCTAAGCGTCCTTATGCACCATCTCATTACACTTCCAGTTGTTTTACTTGTCCAAAATACATAAAACTAACATTTTTCATAATGTTCCTTATCAACTCCCGCAATCTTTATATGCTTTTTCTCTGATATACTCTATATGCAATTAGAATGTCCACTCCAATATATATATATTGTAGCGTGACAGAAAATCCACTACATTGTAAATCATATGAAATGATAAAATTTAATTACATCAAAAAATGTTGTAATAATATTAAATGACATTTAAATAAATCAGAGGAATGAAACACAATAAGATAAAAATCCTCACTACATAATATATAAAAACCACTGTTAAAAGAAACCAAAGAAAGTATTGAAGCAACTCATCAACTCATAAATAATACCAGTACGTTACCCAGGAAGCTCAGAGCAGTAAACCAGTTACATAAGACAATATCCCGAAAAAAGAGACTCAATCAAAGAGTGGTGAATACCAAAATACTCTAAAAACAAATAGAAGAATAAAGTCAGTTCAGTGAAGAAATTCAATACTCCAAGCTAAACCTCAGTCGTGATAACACCAAGTACCTTGGTTCCCAAGAATGAGGAAAGAAGAACAGAAGAGTGAAGACTAGACGAGGGACAAGAATGAAAACTAGAAGAGGGACAAGAATGAATACCAGAAGGAAGATATGAAGAAGGACAAGAAGGAAGATAGGAGGAGAGGAAGACATAGTATGAAAGAAACACCGTAGTAAAACCTATTATTATATAAACTACTATCAATCCCAAACCCACAAAAACTATGTCAAAGAAAGTATAACATCCCCAAAATCTTATAAAAATGTAATTATTGAGAAAACTAAAGTGTTGTATAGCGTTATAAGAAGTGCACCGGCTAAAGCTATTGTGTAATAAAGAAAATAAACTAGTCTTAACGGTCCATGATGACTAAAGGTCTGGTCTGAGATAATAAGACTCAGAATATCAGAACCAACAGTGAAAGTGAATTTGTATAAGTGTTTTTTAAAAAATGCAATAAACTTAAAGTTGGTGATACTATAACTTAGTAGTATGCTATATCACAACTTTAAAGTCTAATAATAACCAGCATGATAAAATAATAAAATGGAAGGTTTCCAGTATTTTATTATTTTTATGTAAATCCTTATTTAAAAGACCTTTGTAAAAAAGGATGATAATGAATAGAGTATGGGAATTAATGTTTGCTGATGTGGGGAATCACAATAATAATGATTTAAACCAAAAAGGACTGGTACTAATATAGTATGAATAAGTGTAACATGTTTAAATAGACTATTATTTCACAGTCCTAAAATCAATGTATTAAATAAATGTATTTGTAAGGTTTATTAGAAAATAAGAGTTATGTTATGTGTTTTAAAAAAAAGAATTATGTTTGATAAATAATAACCTACATACCAGTAATAATGTACTAAAAGGTATGCTATGTTAGATTGAAAATAGTCAAAAGAGATATGTTTAAGCTGTATCTGCAATATGTTAAATTGTGCAGATTAATAAACAATGTTCATAATTAATTATTTTAATAACTGTAGTGTTAATTAACTACTACACAAAACAATAAGTTGTAGATCATGTTATTTTCATATAATTGTAGTTATGTAAAGTCAGAGGAGGAATCAAGTTTAATTTATTGAGAAAGAAAGAAATATAAAATTCTAAAATCTAGGCCATTTGGTGAAATCAGAGAACCAATATAAAATAGTATAATTCACTAATAAATCCTGTAAACTACCCAGATTTATATAAGATAACACCATTAACTACTACTAGGAATGATCCTATGAATTAAAATGACAATAAGGAAATATACCTTAACATTTTGTAAATTGTCAAAATATATAAATTAATTAATTTTAAAGAGCAATATCAAATCTACAAATTAACACAAAAAACCAGTTCAAAGGTGTAATTTATATGTATTTAAGGAAAGGAAGAGAAATATGACTAATTAAAATTTATTATAATAGTATTAATAATATTTAAAATGGAAGGAATTTTATATAAAAACGGAAATCCAATTTTGAGCCTATATTTCCAAAGTGTGAACAAAATTTGTTAATTTCCACAAAATGTCTACAGATATGGACTATAATACATCAATTTAAAGGGAATAAGATGATTAAACTAATAATAAGATTAATAATTCATAAAAGTAAGGAATAAAATAGAAAAATTCCATATATAATGTAATATTTTCTAATGTGTATGAAATCGAAAAATGTTAACAATACTTTTTCAAGGATTAACTGGGCAAGATTTATGACCAAGTTAATTAGTCTTTTGTTGAATATCAAGCTGAATAGGTGTGTGACAAAATCGTTCTTTAAACCGAGTCGAACATGAAGCTAACGTTTTAGCCATAGAAATCAGTGAACGAGAGTTAGACAAATTAAACACTTTTTGAAGCCAATACTATAAAAACATTCACGACAATAGTGAAAACAAACCTCTAACTTCACTATACCAGTGACAGTAAACGGTAAAACATTATATTACAACTGATTTACTCTACAAACCTAACCGCAACTTGAAAACTTAACCGTAATAGTTGAACAAAATAGAAAATAACCTAACTAACGCAAGTTTACACTGAACACTTCACCAGAATACACTAAATAGATTAACAGACTTATTACACCAGTGCGGGGACATTTTAAACCTTGATGAAGGTAATTTTATAGTAATTTTCTGACTCGACGCATATACAATAGCCGAGACCAACCCAAGGAGCGGCCATCTTGAAAACGAAACCTGCCTACTACATCATAGTTACTGACGTCACATCAGTCTTCATTGGTTCGACAAAACATTTATTCTTATATCATAACCTGAATTATTTAATTACTATTGAATAGTAATTATTGTATTTATATGTGTTAACTGTTAATGTTATACTTTCTCGTCACCCTTCTCTGACTATTAATTCTTAATCGCTCAAAGAACCTGTCTTTAATATAATATAACATAAAATTTTGTTCTGTATGACAATCGATAATTCCTGAGACAGAGTCGATAATTGCTCTCCATCGATAAAATATCGATTATTTATCTAAAATTGTCAATAAATCTTTATATTTCTATTATTTTGTATCTGTATTTATTTCACAGGGTAATTTAAGGGTATTTATAAGGCTGAAGGTATTAAGTGAAAAGAATATACTCTATTTTGAACAGGATATTGGACCAGTAAGGAAGGTCACCAATCGATTATTACCTGGAGTTAATATATTTAACTCCAGACTTGGTGCAAATATTCAAGAAGTGCTCGACGGTCAATAAATACCTACCTGTTATTAAAATTTCACAGAACCCTTTAAAAAACAGATTTACCTATTATACATACCTCTTAAACATAAACAAAATTATTTTATTGTTTGAAAATTCTATTATCATTGAATTTTCCATTTTTATTTTTATTCTTTTGTAACGACCGGCATACAGCGGTCTGGTGACCAAGTGGCTAGCCCAAACAGTGGGATTTGATTTGATTACAGTCATATATAGGATCTTCTTACAAAGTGACGAATCTAACGCTGGGTACTAAGGAAGAAGACAGCCACCACCGAAAGGTCGTCATAGTTACAATATATATATATATATATATATCGTAATTATGTTCGTCCACTGCAATATATATATCGTAATTATGTTTCATTTTTCCTCCACATAGACGTGTATATCCGAAGGCATTTGTTAAGAATTTCCTTTTTCGGTAATTAATTTGTATGTTTTACGTCTTGAATAATTTGCTAAGAAAGTCTCGTTTAAGTACTGTTTGTAAGATATATACATAGGCTACATACATACATACATACATACATACATACAAACTTTCTTTACCATACTCACTCGTATATATAAAGTGTATTAGATTAGATTAACGCAGACGCCTCCCCCCACACGCACCACTCTTTATATCGCTATTTTAAGACTTCAATATCCAGATTTTAATAGTTTTTTGTTAAATATACTTTTCGCACTATTTACTACGTATTATCGTCTACCAAGGCAGTCATGTGTAAGACTTACTGTAGTGTATGCAATTTATTATACAATAATGTGCACACACACACACACACATACTGGCCTGTGAAAAGCTCATTGCCGATGATATTGTGAAAGTACGTTCAGAAGTAGCCCGATAAGATCGGCTTGAGTATGTGGAAAGTTCATTATTTGATCTATATTACAAGCTACTATAAAATGACTTAAATGCTGTGCTATTCAGTATATATATATATATTGAAAACATTGATAAGTTTATGGCTACTTAATATTTTACTCAATAGTGAGAAGGCTTATAAGTAGGCAAGTAGGCAAGAAGAGTATGCGTTATGGAATATGAATTTGTTGTTATGGTAAAAATGAAATAAATGAAATAAATTCAGAGCGATAACAATGGAATAGTGCATGTTATCAAGATGAAACGTAAATGAATCTGATACATAATAAAAACTCACAACATAAAATCGTACTTAAAATGCAAAACAAAGTGCATTTCAGGACGTAGGAACATAAAAGCTAGTGTAAAATTGGGAAGGGCAGAGGCAGCGACGACAAGCATAAAGTGCGGCTGGGACAGGAATGTCTCCAAATTCATGAATGACAAAGAAGCTGCCTATTGTTTCGGCTTTCCTTCAGCGCCTCGTGGGAGGTAGACGTGTCTACACTACGCCAAATAATTTTATTATTAACATGAATTTATTTGCACGGTATTGACCATATCTTATGAGGATAAACCTGTTGTCGATTGCATTATTGTTATCATTTATTATTAGGTATATAGAACTACTGGTTTCTAATATTATCGTAATTTCAGCTTCAGAACACTAAAAATTATTTAATTTACAAAATATAACTTTTCTGTAAAGCTATACGTTGTCTAATAATTGTCCGTCGATGATACTATGTCATATGATAGAGCTACATATTACAGAAAATTTCGTTCATACTGAAAGACGGTTTTTCTAAGCACAGAAAAACCGAATATTTATCATAGCTGCAAATAAACATTCCTTTATCGAAAAGCAGTTTTCAATGATCAGTATCAGGCTTCATAAATTAGTGGGCACTCAGAGCAATCCAGTAAATTTTTCCATTTAAAGCTTAATAAAGTCATAATGATTCCAGTAACGACGACCACGAAGTGATAATACTGCCATATTCGAATTATGTTTATGTTTATTTTACCTCTTTACGTAAAAATGGATACAAATAAAAACAAATATTTAATGGATTTAGAAGCAAGTACGAACAGGTGTAAATAATTAACTGACCTAAATCAGTAAACACAAAAAAGATAAACACAGAAGAAAAAATGTAATGTAACTTTAGTTGAACAACTGGTATGCTACAGTACAGTGAATAAATAAAAACAAAATATTGTTTCATTGGATTGGTCTCATAGCTACAAATCCATGACTACTTGTTAATGTGCATACCGCCGTAAAGTTTCGTTAATTGTACAGAATGAAACAAATATTATTGTTTATTTCCCCACTGTTGTTCCATTCTTTCATGTTCATTTGTTTAGAGTTTTATTTGTAAAAAGAGTTTATCTGAGATGACAGAAGAAAGGGCCGAGTGTTTTACACAGCTTGTTTTGCAGCACGTAATTACTAAGTAATGGCACGCGTTTGCCTTTGAAGTATGCTCTGGCTGCAGTGTTTAATTACAATCATTGTTTTGAAAGCAAAGCTCTACTACCTGGCTGGCATACGGAAATGAGTATTATAAAACTACTACGATAACTATCTCAAAGGTAAGCTACATCAGTTGACTTCATATTCATATTTCTACGTTGTATTTACGCATAATACATCGTAAAATAATACCACGCGTATTGAATAGTTTCATAGTTGAATAGTCGGACCGAACCGCCATCAGTTCCGTTATAAATGTAGGTATAAGCACTGTTTTCTTCGCTATCGAGCTGTTTCCCGTGTGCTTTCGATTCGTTGTTAGCCTTTCGACAATTATCTTCTTCAGGACCTGCAGTGCACTCAACATATATATTGCAAGGTAACAGGTTCTAGCCCAGACCAGACTTGCAGAAAAGAATGCACAATTAGTGAAATTTAATACATTTATTTGTTCCTTCTGGTACACACTTTGTATTAAAATGTTCTTTAAGTATTTTACATACAATTAATTTGTTGTTGTTCAAAAGTCTGCTTGAAATGTCTCTGTCCTCCCGGTCGACGATCTCGATCCGGCTTCCAGCGATCCGTCGTCTCGGTCCACGTTCCGGCAACCGCCTCCAGTTAGTGCTTTGCTCCAGGTCTCCAGCCGCTACGATCACCAAACGATGCTCAGGAACGGTAGTCGAATATCTCGCACTCCGTGATGGTTTCCTGCTGACACTCCCTGCTAACTCGACTATACGGACCCAAGGACGTCTGGAATTAACGTTGCCTGGAATCGCTTCCCACTGCGACCACCTTCGCTGAGAACTTTCGGAGAGAGAGAGAGAGAGAGAGAGAGAGAGAGAGAGAGAGAGAGAGAGAGAGAGAGAGAGGGAGGAGAGAGAGAAGACTGGCTACTCTTTTTATAATGCAGCCGAATGTATATCGCTGCGCTGCCGAGTGACGTCACCGCCGCTATGCGCGTAGGCGTCGTTTCAATTTACTCTAATGTATTCAGTAGCCGCCACGTGTTTTCCAACTTCCTCTTTCTTGAATCTTCTAGAACACATCTTTGTAACACATGAATATACTTCCCTAACATTCTATTCGCTACCTACATTACACAACACTACACTCGCATATAAAATTATATCTTCATGCTTCTACAATGTCTTATTTTCTAATTTTATCCTATTAATTCTAATTATTTTATTAATACTATTTATTTTCACACGTTCTTTTATCGTTTGGAACATTTATAATAGCTGATAATCATTATTCTCTACATTCGCCTATACTGAGACCATTTGTCACGTTGCAATATATATATATATATATAGTAATAAAACCAATTTATTACAAATAATATATAATTGGTTAATAAAAAAAATTTATTTACATATATATTTTTTATTTTTTTTAAATTTTTTTTATTTAATCTTACTTGGTGTAGTTGTTTTTTAATTGTTTAGATTCAATTAATAAAAAATATACTGTTTACTGACTGTGTGTGTTCTGATGTAAAGTTATTTATTTCTTCACTTCAAATAGATTATCTAAGCCGTATCGATTGCATGTAGCAGCCAAATTAAAATCTGTTCTTCTTCTTCTTCTAGCTCGTCTACTTAAGAAGTCCACTTTTCTCTTAAATAATTCATGCAATTTAATTTAAGGCTTAGCTGATCAATAAAACAGTATTAAAACAATAAATAAGTTTATTTGTCAAACAATTATTTGAATTTGCCGCAACGGCTTGAATCTGATTCGATAAGAACTTACAGTTCGATTAATTTATATATGCAAAATATTTCAATGTAATTATTATATTATAAGGTTCTTTTAACTGTAGAAATAGTCAGGAAAGGCAAGAGAATTCAATACTTACAAGGTATTAAAAAAGATATTCATGAAACAGACAAAAGTGATAAAGTGTAATGTATATAAAGAGTTGATATTACGGTACTGTTGACTTTGCTGACGTCACTCGTCACGTTACCGGCGTCCTCTTCGACTGGAATCAAAAATGGCTGCCTTAATGAGTTGAACTGCGATGTAATTTCAGCTACGAGTTCTTTCTTCAAATAAATGTCTCCGCTGGTTATTTCCTCTCCAGTGATGTTGTTCTTGGACGATCCACGAGTTGTAGAGTGTAGTGTTGTTTACCCACTAGGTTTTGGTTCGGTAATAGTAGTGTTATGTCCCAAAAGGTTCCCTTCACTCGGTGTACGTTTATCTGAGTTCAATTTGGTTCTGCTGTCGTGTCTAAATGTAGTGACGTTTTAATTTAATATTATTTAATCTAGTTTAATGTTTCAGTGACTGATATTATAGTATTTTCACTTTAATTCATCTTCTATTTATTTTCATATAGCTTCGTCATATATCTCGGTTAATGTTAATAAAATTTTCGTTAATATTTCTTTGAGAAGTCTTTTGACACGTCTATCTCGTTTGGCTTTTAACAATCAACTAACTGATTTTTGTTCCTTCATATATCAGATTTATAATATTTCGGTATCATTTCTCATTGTTCAGCCATCAGCTGTTGTCTTTGAATTCAATCTTATATATAAAAAATATTGACATTTTTATATTGAAATGACTATAAATTATTTGTTTAGTACCTTTATGTAAATTTAATTCTATAACAATATTCCTGATTTCATTTTATACACTTTAATACTAAATTTTCCCTATTTTGGTTTGAACTGTGCTTCTGAATTATATTCTTTGAAATTTATCTGTAGGCCTTATCTTGACTTACAGAATTACCTATTACTTGGTTTAAAATATGTCTTATGTTACAATTTACTTTTCACTCGATTCCTAATTAAATGTCTGTAATTTACCTAATTTACATTTGGCTATTATTTTAAACATTTAACAAATCATTTGCATTTTACTAGTACACTTTACTGATTATGGCCTTACCTGGTACAAACACCTAATTTAAGTCAATTTTACCTGTTGATTCCTCTCATTACTATTATAAGTCGTGGTTATTATCATGATAATGTATTTGTATATTGAATAGGGTAATTTACATCAAATTAGTTTAGGTTCTATTAACTTGTATTCTTTGATTAGATTTGTATGGTCAAATTTGAATTTGTTTTGGTCATCAATTTCCAATTTTCCTAGCAAAGTTATTATTAATTCATCTTATTAGTTTCCTATTTTTTGATCCACTATTTCTGGTTTGTTTGAATTATTAATTTGCCTTTCCTTACTTTACAAAATATAATATTAATTAACATGATTAAAATACAATAAATTCTTACATTCTAACATCTAGCATTTACTAGCATCAACATAACTTGTATGGTAATCACAAACAATAATAACATAACATGGTAAATAATTATATAAATAAATACATTAAAACTTTATATTAATAATATTCCTTTTGTTGTCCTTTTTGACAAATTGGTTTGGGGTGTTCCCCTTAATCACATCTCTTCTAATTATAACTAATTGCTTACATTATTTTCCATTAATTGTATTGGATTCTCTTATTTGGGCTAGTCATTTAATTTAAATTGATATAGTTAATATAATTTAATTTCCCTTGAACCATTTATTTGCTGCTCTAGAGGTTTTTTTCTTTATAATAGATTTTTTGGGTATCTGGATTATTATTTCCCTTTAATTCGTTAGTCCTGGGCTATTATTCTTCACTGTTTCCTATTTTAAAATTGTCATTTCTATTTTATTTGTCCTGGGCTGTTACTCTTCACTATATCTTACTGGGTTCACTAATTATTATTCTGATATGATACTCTTATTATTTATTTTTTAACACTTTATGGCTATGATTTGACTACATATAATTCCTTTGAATTGACTTTTCTAGTTCTGTCAAGTTCTTTTGTTTATAATTGTAAATACTTTTCTGTTGATTTTTATTTAAGTTGATATTATTCCTTCTAGATGACTTCTTCCCTTCCTTTCATATATTATCTTATTTTGTAGAACAAGGTAAAAACTTCGTTGTTCTACAATATATATATATATATATATATATATATATATATATATTACATTTAATATTTATAATTAAATTTACCTCAAGATGTTATTTTTTTCCTTTTTTTGGAACATGTTTCGGGTACTATCTTGAACCCATCCTCAGCCTTCCGGTTTTTTTGTCTGGTGAAGTACATACGTGTTGTTGGTTGACTATTATTATTGTGGCTTCCTGTTGTTTTCTGGTATTTCAAATTGGTTTTATTGTGTGTGATTGTGGTGTATGTGTTGTTTTTTGTGTATTTTCAATGTTGAGTGCTTTGAATATTGTGTCATGTTTTGTATTGATTTGTATTTGTTCAGGTATTAGTTTGTTTTCTGTTTTATGTTTGTATATTTGTAAATTTTCCCAAATGTTCATTATGGTGCCTTTGTGTGGTATATGTTTTATTAGTGTTACATTGGTTATGTCTGGGAATTCATGTCCTGTGTTTATTGCATGTGTGGCTAAATTGGATTTATATATTTCTGGTTTTTTGTATGGATTTAGGTGTTAAAAATAACGTTTTTTCAGCTGTTTTTTTGTTTGTCCTATGTAACATTTATTGCAATCTTGGCATTCAATTTTGTATATGCCGTTAGTTTTTGTATTATCTTTGTTGTGTGATCTATTTAGATTTTGTAATTCATTTTTATTAGTTTTGTATGCTATTTTTATATCTGTGTTTTTAAATAGTTCTGTTAGTTTTGTCATTTTATTATTTATGTATGTGAATGTGGCCCATTTTTTGTTGTTGTTATTATGTATGTGTTGTTCAGTTTGATTAATTCTTAATTGTTCAGTTTTTATTTTATATTTGATTTTATTTTCTATTTTGATCACAGTATTTTTATTGTATCCATTTTCATAACCAATTTGGTATATTATATTTCTTTCTTTGTCAGTTTCTTGTTTGTTTAGGGGAATTTTGTACATTCTGTTAAATAGCGAATAAAATGCTGCCATTTTATGTTGTGGTGGGTGGTCAGAATGGATAGGTATAATGATGTTAGTGGAAGTTGGTTTTCTATATATTGCATATTGTATGTGGTTGTTGTATCTTGTGATGGTTATGTCTAAATAGTTGATTTTGTTATGTTTTTCTTTTTCTTCTGTGAATTGTATTTTGGGATGTATGTTATTGATTTGTTTCAGTATGTTCTCTGCATTTGTGTTTTTGTTATTTGATACATATAGCCCATCATCTACATATATTATTCATATGCCATTTGGGTCATGTGATTTTATGATATTTTGTATTTTGGTGTCTATGTGTTGTAGGAATATTTCTGCTATTATGCTTGATAATGGTGATCCCATTGCTAAACCTTCTTGCTGTTGATAAATTTTGCTATTAAATTCAAAGTAATTTTGTTTTAGTATTAGTTGGAGGCTATTTTTTATTTCGGTTATATATTGTTTGTTTTCATTTTGTTCTTTAAGTTTGTTTATTATTATGTCTATTGTTTCTTCTACTGGGATGTTGGTGTACATGTTTGTTATGTCATATGATGTGAAAAATGTATTTTCATTTATATTTATTATTTTTAGTTTGTCTATTAATTCGTATGTATTTTTTATGTTATGATGGTTATTTGTTAGATGGTTATTTTTTAGTTTTTGTGCTATTATTTTTGCTATTTTGTATGTAGGAGCTTTTCTGAAATTGATTAATGGACGTATTGGGTTGTTTAATTTGTGTATTTTTATTAGGCTATTCATTTTAGGTGGTTCTGGATTATTATTTATATATATGTCTGTGTTTTTATTGTTGAAAATGTTTTTAGTTGTTTTTATTAGTTTTATTGTTTGTATAAGATAGTTTTCTGTTGGGTTTTTATTTAGTTGTACGCATTTATTATTGTTGTTGAAGTCTTCGGTTTTTTTTATGTAGTCTGCTTTATTAATGATTACTGTTGCTTGACTTTTGTCTGCTTTAGTTATTATTAAATTATTGTTCTTTACTTTATTTTTAATTTCTTTTATTGTTTTATTGTTTTTCTTTTGTTTATCTTTGTTTTTCATTTCGCTAGTGATTATTTTTTTAATTATATGTGTTGCTTCTGTTCTTTTTTCTTCTTGTATATTGTCTTTTATTAGGTTAATGGCAAATTCTGTTTCTACTATTAAATTTTCTAGATTTTTGTTTGCATTTTGAGTTATGTTAGTTTTTGACATATTGTTTAAATATTCTGTTTCTTTTTTGTTAAATTCTGTATTGCTAAGGTTAATGGTTCGAGGGTAAAATGTTTATTTTTGTTTTTTTGTTCTTGATTTTTGTTTTGTTGTTTTAATGTGTTGAGTTTTTTGTTGATTGTATAAGTCTTTTTTTTTCAAATCTTATTTTATTTTCTATGTTATTGTATTTATTATTCCAAGCGATTGGATGTAATAAATGAAAAAAATAACATCTTGAGGTAAATTTAATTATAAATATTAAATGTATTATATACATCAAGAAACGGACTGTAGCAGAAAGTGACTAAAATATATATATATAAATTATATATTATATATTATATTCATCAAGAAATAGGCTGTAGCAAAAAGTGTTTGAATATATATATATTCCAACAATACATATATTTAAATATTTGCCCAGAGCGGTAGGTTTGTAAATATTTAGCATAGAAAATATATGATGAACAGTTTTTAACAATATTATGCAGGCTAAGAATTGTCAGAAAGCGTACACCTGCCCCGAGAGTGAATACAGCGCTTGTGTGTTTGTGAGTGTGAACGCAAGCTACGACAGGCAAAGTCTACGATGGGGTGATGCGTACGAATTGTTGGTTTGTTTGTAATCAGGTTTTAACCGGATAAAAATAAACTAATTAATATATTTTAAACCTGTGAACAAAGACTTGCCCCAATTATAAAAACACCATTACATTAAGGAATTTTTAACGAATATGGTGATATAAAAGTATTGCAGAATTGTGCAATAATAAAGACGCTAGGTAATTTAATGTTAATTACTAGTGTAATTAAATAGTAATTAATAAGTGTGTTACATGTGAGTGACCAGAAAAAAATTACGCAAACGATGATATCGCTCGTGCTACGAGTATGGTTACGAAATCGCGAAAATGAACCAAAAAGTGATTTGTAATTAAAAGGACGCTTTGCACGAAGTGACAATGTCTAACAGGTCGAAAACAGTCCTGGATTTGTCAGATCGCCGTCCAGTATAATAAATACCACGGCAATTTTGGGGCGATCTCAGAGACTCAAGATATCTTCACACAACGTCACGCTGCTGGTCTGCCGACCGATCGAACATCTTTACCACACACACCAAGACTTATGGAGGAAATCTGGACCATCACAAACAATAAACCCTAGAGACAGAGAACACAACATCAGCATAATCAACATCATCAAATTCTCAGAATTCAGGACACACACACACACACACACACACGCGCGCGCGCGCGCGCGACGGTAACGTCGGCAGTGCGAAGGTGATGATTAAACAATTATGTTTTTTGTTTGTGAAAAGAACTCTTAAAAAAGAAACTTATATATGAACAGTAAAGACTTAAAGTTTTAAGTATAATCACTGTACATTAATTTAAATGGTAGTTAAAGAAAATAATTTAATTTAACAAGAAAATTTAAAAATACTAATCTTCTGTTGTATGTTAAAATTTGGGTGTCAGTAGAAATAAATAATAGGTTGGAAGTAAATGTTATATTTTTTATTTTGTTTATGGCAACAATTAGTTTTATTCTTGAGATTTAATATTATTTTTGTTTGTAAATGAGTTGCTATTATTATTTAAAATTTGAGTCAAAGTCAGACACACTGAAATAAAAAGTGTTTAGATAATTTGTTTAACATGTCTGTTTAGCTAGTAAGATTATATGGTGTTTATTTTTATATGTCATGAACAGCATAGAAGGTTATATTGTATTTTTTTTTTGTAAACTTATAAAAGAGAATATTTTTTATATTTATATAATTCGAAATTTTAATATTTGCATATTTTCTATTAATATTAATAAATCATAGAATGATTATTTTGAAACGGTTTTAATTAATTATTTCATATCATCAACATCTCACTCCTCTTTAAAAATTATTTTTTTATTGTCCAACTACATATACTTAACGCAACGAGAATAAAAAAATTCTGCGACCTGACCGGTGTGATACACTTCATAGTTGCGTTGAGTACATGGTATTGTATTTGTGTAATTTTTTTGAAATACTTGTAACGTTGCATAATATATATTTATTTAAGAAGAGAGGAGGAAGTTTATGTGGCGTGGAATACATACTAATAAAACCAATGATTTATTAAAAACAAATTCTTTAAAGATTAAAAAGAAATATGAATTTAAATGCCACTTTTTAAAAGAAGCTGTTTAACAAGCATTAGCCGTTTTATACACATTATAAAAAATACACATCATAATATACAAACAACCACATAAACAAAAATATATGAACACACTTATGAGACAAGATTCTAGATACTTGGGTGCCTAATATAAACATTTAATGCACATAATTAATTTAAATATTATAAATCGTATATATAAAAAACTATTAAACTATTTATTCTATAAAAATGAACATAATTTGTAGTATTAAAAAAATACCATTTATTTTAGTTCAAGACTATATTAGTAACTGTCTACCCATTTCAAGTAAATATAGAAATTATTAGAGAAAATATTAAAGTTACAAAATGTTATTATAGTACTTATTTTTTGTATTTAAATTATTTACACTTACGTATGCGTTTTTGTCTTTACTTACATCACATTTCAAGTTCTATTTATAGTCTCTGTTAAGAAAGATTAATTATTGGTCACTTTTCACATGTTTATTTTCGGCAAGTTTTCCCCTTAACATTATCTGATTTATTTATTTAACTCTATAGATTTTGTGCGCGTGTGTGTGTGTTGTGTCCTGGACAATGTCGATGATGCTGGTGATGATTCTGATTCCGGAGTTTTCATTTTGATCATCTGTCGGGCGATTCTCCTCCGTCGGGAATGATTGGCGTCTGTTGTCTGTTGGACAGAGTGTTCCCCATCGAGAATGACTGGCGTCGATTCTGTCGTTCAGAATCGGCAGCGGCTTTATACTCAAGGCACGCTGGCAGGTCGAAGAGTGCTGAACAAGCCTTCTGAAACCTGTATATTTTGGTCCAAGATTGTTCGGCGTGTCGGTTTTCCGCACATAACTTTTTGCGTACTTTCACCCTCATAATTAGAGTTCGTGTGCGAACTAACGGAATCATGAGACTCGTGATACTTTTGTCTTAATTTACATACTAATTAATTGCTCATCACATATTAATTAGCTGAGTAATTAATTAATGTTATTTATAGTTAGGTTATAATTTCACCATTCACCTTCGAGTTGTAACGACACATGTGTCATTACGTCTTAAAATGACATATTCACTTTGCTGTAGGTATTGTCAGAGTGCGATTTTTTATTAAATAAACATTAGTTATTCGTATTTTATGCCTGTGTGAACTAGAGCTCTCTACCACAACGAAGTCGTGTGTACACAAAGACAGGATGATTTCCTGCAGTCGATCAGGTCAAAGCAGGCATAACACATACGCAGCAAATACACAGACACGTTTTACAATTCTTCTTTTCGACGTGTCAATTAATTAATATTATCTAAAAGTACTAACAAGATGTTTTCCATACTGGAGACATGTTTTGAGCATCATGCAGTATACTCATATACTCGTCGTCACCCATGTCTTGACTTGAGACACGAGTATATGAGCATACTGCATAATGCTCAAAACATGTCTCCAGTATGGAAAACATCTTGTTAGTAATTTTAGACATTACTAAATTTGTCGCGCGAGCGCACACACGTCCACGCACGCGCGCGCGCACACACATATATGTACTGTCAACTGTTAAAATATAAGTTATTCAGTCATGTTTATAAGATCACAACGATTAGACAAAAATTATTTACTTGTTAATAAAAGAAAATAATAGTTTCAGCTACGACTAGTGTTTGTAATATGTTCACATGTCACCAGTACGAGATCGTTATCACAAACTGCTGATTATTCTTAGGTACAGGGATATGAATTTCAATTTCCCATCGACATGGCTAAATATAAATTCATATCAGTTGTACAGTATATGTACGTGGTGGACTATTTAATCCTCTGATGATACCGGTCTTACGCGTATATTGCTGGAAATAGGTACACGATACAAACACAACTCGCAATTGAAACACTCACCTTATTTACAATATTATGATAACGTAAATGTGCATGTACTCGTGTGTGTGTGTGTGTGTGTGTGTGTGTGTGTGTGTGTGTAATTATTGTAAGCACAGGTTGTTTGCTTGAACTACATTCGTTTACTTTGTTCAAGGGAAACGGAAAAGTTATGGTTTTTAGTGGCTGCGTTTGTAATTTAATTCCACAGGCTTAAACACAGTACTTTGCAGTCACTACACAATATTCATTGTGACCACTGCTTCCATGTCAATAATTAATTTTTAAAATACAAATTATATTATTTAGTAATAAAATAAAACACGTTAAGCAAAAACTGAGGTGTTTTCACAAGTTATATATTACCATATGTATGCATATAAAACAGACTAAACATGCTATTCCGAACAGGATGGGTTGTCTCTAATGTGTGTGGTATTTGTGCCATTAGGTGCATCAACAGCTTTGCCTGCTTTCAATGTAACACAAGTTTATATAACAAGCAAAACACCTAGTGGTATAAATATAATCCTTTTTCTTGTACCACGCAAGCTGCACTTGATGTTAATTCAGGAAATTTCTTTGGATCACTGAAAAGTGTAACTTAGCGCAACATTTAATGTAACTTAACGTAGCAACAAAATCAAAATTATTCAGAACAAGTTTAATGAAATTTTTATGATATAATCATACCAAACCCTAACTCTTCGTAACTTCCTTCATCAGTAAAACGAGTTGTTAGCATGTTTGTGTCCTATTTCCAGCTACATAAACATTTTTCAGAGAGGGTTACCAAAGTTAGCAAACTTCTTTTCTTTCTGTAACTTACCTCTAAAACCTAAGGTTATCACAGTTTCCGCCAATCTGAAAACTTGAAACAGGCAGAGCATTGTATCTGTGCAGTAACTGGATAGGTCTGTGATAATATTCTCAACGACCCGAATTAACACCATCAGTAAAGAATGCTAGCCACTGAATAAAAAACAATGAGTCATATTCCATAGGATAAATTAAAAAAAAAAAGATAAAGAAGATTCTGAATCTTCCGAGAGGAGATTGAATTACTCTCTTATTGCTGTGTCGTTGTTTACAGTTCAATGAAAGATAAACTACATTTTACAAACTGCTTTTATTGACCACTGCTGAGACGCTAATTCTGGTAGTTGACACTGTGCCCGGTCATATCCGAAGTCGTAATCACCAGGCGCTACAATTGATGTACACATAATTGTTCAAAAAAGCATTATCTGAGGAAATTGAATGGAACCGCTTACATCTGATGACATGTCAACATATAAAATGATCGTTGCTAGCAACTTTTGCAGTCTCTATGGTGCTGTAAAATCTAGATCTCTAAAATTTCAAGAGAATACAAATTATCTTTGCATTCAGGAATCACAAGAATAGGAAATAATTTTTTTCCGAGGGTAGGTGAAAATCTCTAGACACTAGGAACCCCGTAGGTCCTAATGGTGTGTGAATGTAACCCACTAAAAATACCTCCCTTAATGCTACAACTGAGCAAGTCCATCCAGCAGCTTCTCCTTTATGTTTCCTTCACGGGTGATGGGGTGAAGCCCAGTGGCTAATCCTAAGATTATTCTGTATTTCTCTCACGTAGAGTTTTATGGATCTATACATATTAATTGCTTTCTATTGCGACACCAGATAATGTGGCTTCTCTCTTTTGAGTCGCCTCAGAACGTGTGGATCTTCTTCCACCACGTGTCGCATTATTGGGTTATCGTGGATCTGAATCATCTGATCATGTTTGTCTATATATTTTGTTATTATTTCGCTGACATATTCTACATTGAGGTCTCTATGTAGGTTATTGTTCCTTATATACCAAGGGGCATTCACTATGCTTCTGAGTACTTCGTTCTGAAAGGTTTGTATCTTTTCTAAGTTTGTTTTCTTTGTACAGCCCCACAGGTGAATTCCGTAAGTCCACACAGGTTTCAGAACTTATTTGTACAACAGCAGTTTGCTTTCAACGGTTAGTTGCGAGTTTCTACCTAACAGCCAGTACATTTTTCTGTATTTTATGTTGAGCTCCTCCTTTTTTTTTACATGCTCTTTCCATTTAAGCTTTGTATCCAGCGTCATACATAGATACTTTGCTGTGTTAGCATACGGCACTTCCAGCCCATTAACATAAACCTTTACTGGATATACTTTTCTGTTGGTGAAGTTGATATGAACTGATTTGGATTCATTAAGTTTGATTCTCCACCACTCGGTCCATGCACATACTTCTGAGATAGAGCATTGGAGCTTGTTTGCTGCTGTTTCAACCTCGTCGCCCACTGTTAGGATCGCAGTATCGTCAACAAATGTTGCCACGGTAACTTCCTCACGATTAGGCAAATCCTTCGTGTACAATAGATACAAGATGGGCCTCAAGGAAATAATAACTGTATACAAGTAAGACATATTAGTCCACAGTCTTCTCTACTCATTATGATGATCATAAAACGTCATGTTATGTATATAACCTCTTGTTTTCTTGTTAAGTACATAACAAATTCTTGTGAAATCTGAGATAAAATCAGGTTTTTTACCCTTATAAAAACCAGTACCTATCATAGTAAAATTTTAACACTGAGTTCAAAGGAACCCGCCTTAAATATTAATTAACTTATCTATGCATATTTAAAATAAGTCCTTGACTTCATGATTTTTGGAAATGTTATTAAATCTCGTTAAAGGAATACTGTCTGTTAAGTTACTGTCCTATTTACATTCAGATCACAATGCTTTTTCTGGAGTTTTTTTGGAAACAACATTGAAGTGTAACGACTGTTTCATTCACAAGATATTCGTGTTCAACACAAACCTCAGCTAATATACAAGTCAACAGCGACATACTATGAAACAAAGTATTCTATTGAATTAGTATGACGTCTAGCAAAACCTTATGCCAAGTACGACACTTATGAAAAACTAGGTTATCATAATAAGTATGCTGTCTTATGGATCAGGCCCAGATCCATGGTATGTTTCAACATAACAGTGATACAATGCCGAAATATTCTCTCCTTGTGGTATAGATGCCACCACCTTTGATGCTCAAGTGTTTTTTAAGCGGATATCAAAATTCGTTACACCAAATTACATCCAAAGGCAAGGAGGTTCTAGAAAATGCTTTGAGAAGTATGTCAACAGGGACTGAAATACCATAAACAGATGATAGCGGTGTAATACAGAAGTAACTGTGGTCTTCATTACAAACGCTGTATCACACACTTAGTAGGAGTTGAGTTCAAATAAGACGGGAAAATATAATCATGAACCGCATAACTTACTGGTCTGAAAAAGAAAAGTATATATATATTATATATGTATATAATATATATATATTATATATATATGTATGTTTCATTGTTGAATCAGTATTATTAATTCTGTTTGTAAAATGCTTGAAAATTAATGTTGAGTAAAGTTTTATATTAAAAGCTTCAGTGGAATATTAGTTGTTTTGTTATTCAGTTTGTTACTGTAGTGAATAGTTTACATTTAAAGTTTGAAGTAGGGGGTTTTTCTATTCAGTAGTTACAGAGATTATTAATAGCAATCTTTGGTTTGTTGCAGTTGATAAGTCTACTCTGTTATTAATATAAATATCATCCAAGTAGACCTACATCAAGAAACGTACATTTACTACAAGCCGTTTTAATATTTTTTCTAAAATAAATATTAATGCTGATGAAGTACGCATGGGAATAAAGTAATACAAAGCTCTTGGCACAGGAGCTTATTTATGTCTTGCTGAAATGTTATGTGTATTTTTGCTATCGATTTGACATGCATGTGAGTGTTCTTCGCATACTTACGGACAAGAATCTCTTATTCTCCCAGAGTGGACTGTTTTTTTTCGTGTTCTGAGCAGGTTTGTCATTCCCAAATGAACTATTATTTCAACTACCAGCAAATGGCAACACGCACTTACAACTCATACATTAAATGTAATAGCACCTAGCTGAAACGTTGAACAATTCTGTAAAAACGTCCCAGCTACTGTTTCTGAAAGTGATAATAATTGAACTATTTGTAAAATTTCCTTCTCAACACAGATTAAATTAAAGAATTCATTTGCTCTCTGTTTGCGTCGGAGTGTATACAATTATTTATTGATACAAGCGAAGGTGTAACTTGGTCTCCGGCTGTTTAAATACTGTATACAAGAAAGGAATATTTAACCAAACAACACGTTTCTTGTCAAGGGTGCGTGAATATTTAGTGGTTTAGTTCCAAATAAAAAAATGACGCTCACTTCAGCAGAGAATATTTTCAGCGAGCCAACAGCGGCTGGGACACTTGTTGAATAGCTGAATGAGTAGCCAATTATGATTCATCGGAAAGCATGATATCGCATTCTATTATATGGGTGACTGCTTGTAGGGATCGATCCCAATGCACCCCTCGACAACTCAGATATTAGTCCCCTTCTTTGCAATAACAACTAATACCTTTTCTGCCGCTGCCCAAATGTTAGTGGGAAAGAAATCTTGAATTCCTAGCACAAGGAGGTAAGAACGCATTCTTCTGCGGTGTGTGTCTGTTTGTATGCTGTGCCTGATCATTAATCCAGTGTGTTTATTTTTATACGAATAAGTAGGTTAAAACGCACTTTCACAAAATCAAAAACGATCTTTGAATAACAATTAAAAAATTCATAAACGATCTTTTAATCCATAAAAGAAATAAACATATGTTTGTAAAGAATAGCTTCAGACAATCTATAGGCCTATTTGCGTAAGACACAAACGAAACAACAATTGTATTATCCTGGGAGTTGGTACGTTTAACTTTGTTTATTCAGTAGCAGATGAGTCAGCAAAGGACAGTGCAATTCGACACATGTTGGTGCAGGGGGATGGACTACCCCACCCCTCAACACCTCATTGATTGTAGCTATCAGCATTACGTGTATACTCCAAGGGAGAGGTAATCCCCTGTTTATGACCCTTGTTCAACTTGTACAGCTATGGAATAACATGTAATTAATTTATTGATTAATTCAACTGAAGTTTTAACGTGCGATGTGTGCATATCAATTAATGTCAGACTGTATCCAGGAAAAGATGGCTCGGTTTTCCTCAACGTGTAAAGTGTTTTAATGTGTGGCCGTTTCACATACGTATCCTAGACAACAAAACATGACTTATCGTTTGTTACGCGTCCTTTTGTTTTCAGGTAACGGAAGTTGCAAATGAAGAAGAATCTTCTTAATCTGCGTAATCTAAATATTTTCTACATCATTCACTTGGCCTATGTGATAAATCAGTTTCAGAAAGTCCTTGTTTTGGAGTTTACAATGCTAGGCCGAAAGGTAACTTACAGTGTGCTCTAGGCTATACTTTTAATTGAACTCATGTTTACTGTTTAAAGATTTCTATCTGGTGTAATTGTCAGACATGTGTATTTTTAACTGAATGTAGGCCTATCGTTCTAACTGAACCTATCAATTGCCTTGTTTCTCGTGTTATCCCCATTGTCAATTTAGTTGCGTATTTTGTAGTTGCTGTTTTATTTTTATTTTGATAGGAACTATATCAAAATCGTTCATTATTTTTGTTAGAAGTACCGGTAATATTTTTTGTAGTTAAGTTGTATCGTTGGTAGCAGTACCGCTATGATTAAATGTTCTTTTTTCCTTTCCGTAAACTGGAACGTATTAACCTTTTTTCTGTCATGTGAATGTATTGAATGGCAAGAATGTCTTTTGGTGTTGACACATTCAGACATTTCAAATGTAGTTCTTTTGGAAAATGTATGGATTTGGTCGGATACATGGGAGGTCCCGTCTCGTGGACAGCATCGCTGATCAGCTGTTTACGTTGTTGGCATTGTTCGCGAACCTACCTGTCGCCCCCCACGTTGAATTCTCATCTGATCTGATCTCATATGACGGTATACAAATTAAGGCACTGGGTTCGATTTGTGTTCAGCCTGTACAGTTGAGACCCACGTTACACTTGTCGAATGGTTGCCTGCTGAGTTTGGATGCACATGTTATTAATGACATTGATAACACTGTTATCAATGACAGTTCGTAAAAAAATAAAATAAAAGTTGAAAAGAGGAGAAACTGGAAAACTGTTGTGATCTGTGTTGTATCAAATGCACATTACCCTGTAGAAATCTGATTACGGTTAACACGTGTAGAAACTTATATTAACACGTTAAATTAAAATCCTTATTTGAACAGTAGAAACAGAAGTTACAATAGCAAACTGTCGGAATTGTTAATGTCCAATCGATGGATGCTGATGCGATTAAAGACAACAGAATGTCTGTTAGGTAAGATAACGAGTCAGAGGAACCATGTGAGTGCAATGTGCCAGAACATAAAATTTTTTATTTTACAAGACTGAAAATGAAAGTAAAATTGATTGTAACTGTGTGCCAATGAGGGAAAATCGAACAAAAATCGGACACTTAAGGAGAAATTGACTAATGGGCATTTAAAAGAAGTTTTTTCTAAAAGACAACAAAGTTACGTGGATTTAAGATTACCGTATCTAAAAAAAAACAGAGATAAACTTTCCTGTTCGATATGGAGGTACTATTGTTAGGGTTATATACCACTTCGTAAAACAATATTCTTCCCAACACGGAGCGCTCCTAATGTATGGCGTGTTACATTTTTTACTGCTATTGTAACACTGAAGCCGACTGAAATATATTTATAATTTGGAAAGGCTCTTGAATATTTTAAAATTGCATATTGTATAATGGCGTTCGGCTAATGGTAGGCGCGCAGGTGGAATTCAGGTGAGTGGCTCAGCAATGCTGGTTGCCTTGACGACCGTCCGGGCACAGATGCTGTGACGTCACACAACTTAATTGACGGTAAAACCTCCTGTTGGAAACTCTTCCAGTTAACACTATTAGCACGTACCCACCTGTTGGAGTTGGACCCCCGCCACTCGAGCTTATGTTTCTTTGCTTTTTTAACTCATCCGACAAATCATGCTTACAGTGTGCGTGCGCACTATGCGAATTCGGTAATTGATACTAATGTTGCCTTCAAGACTCGGCTTTGAACATTAACAAAGCTTGCTGTAATTTTGAACAAAAATGGTTCTGTGTTCCATCTTAAAGAAATTTCATTTTAGTGTTTGATTTTCAGTTAGCCTACTAACGGTGTCACTGGTTTTCGTCTTATTTGACAGCGAATATCGAAAATACACCTGTTGTTATTCAGAGTAATTCATTGAAATATGATGTTCTTCAGTGGAGTTGGCACTGACAGCTTTATACTAATGGCAATAACTCGAGGAGACTACCTAATGATTCTTGCCAAATTGGTGCTGAATTATTTGTACTATTTAAATATCACAGGTTTAGATTATACATAACCAAAACTTCCATACAGCATGCTGCTCTAAGTACAATAAATTGCAAGAGTATTAACTAGTTTTATGACATAGGCTATTTATAAAATCCTTTCGTTCTGTGTACCCTGTCGAGTATAGACGTGCCCGACTTCTTAGTCGCCGAGTGGTCACCCCTTCCCGGGTTTCTGTACGCATGAACGTGACGTTTCTGGAGTCACAATGCTTTAACCATACGACCGTATTGCCAGGGATGTTAAGACATAGTTTATTTATTATTTTTCCTCTTAAAATAAGCAAAACGCAAGCGTTTCTTCTTTAATAAAAAGTTCAGGTCTGGTGATAAGGTAGGTTATGTCGTGGACATACTACAACCCGTATACAGCATCCGCCGTGCTCCTCCCGTGCTTATGTTTGTCTTTCAGTTATTATACGTTGTTAGTTCAGGTTGGCGTAATTTAATCATTTAAAACTATGCACTGTATGCTATGCAGCAAGTGCGGTTGAGTATCTCGTGTGTCTGACAAAACATGCAGAGACTATTATCTGTAATATAAGCGCTACTAGTATTTAAATCCACATCATGTAAGTGAGCAATTACGTCTGACCACATGAACATAACTGAATCATATACACGATTACGACTCATACATACATATTCGTGTGTGCAGACTACTTCATCCAGCTGCTTCTTGTGAAAAGCGTTCCATACTGACATAAATAACCACATCGATATCAATTTTATTACAGAAGTCAAAATTGCTTACTAATAGCTCGTCTGTATATTGTCAAAGCTTGATAAATTGTAATGATAATTCACCTGAATTATTATATTACGATAAGAACGAAGCTATTGAATTGAACAATACTTATAGGTATAGCCTACAGGGTATTACATGAAGTAAGGTAAGAAACGTTCTACAGGTGATAATGACGGAACAATTAATATAAATGAACTTCTTTGTTTGGAAACGCGTTGTCTACAAGTTACGGCCTCTAAAAGATTTATTCAAAATTATTAAACAGAAATCCACCCAAGGGATTTTAGGTCGCACAGTATAAACGAAGATGAAGGGCATTGTGAAATATTTTCTGTAATTACTAGGGCTAGTTCATTATGTCAGATATCATTTTATTCGTATTTCGTTCATTTTTTGAGTGATAAATTTTGTTTTTGTGACAGGCCTATATGTGTGGATAAATGGTTTACGTGCTGTGTAGTTCATATTGATGTTTTTTACATTTATAGGCCTATTTTTTATTTAAATAAATACTGAATATTTGCGACAGTTTTACGCGAGGTACAATTTACACACAGGTAAAGTAAATGGAAAATTTTATGGTTAGTTAGTAGAAGAGTCTTTTTGTTTTTAGAATTATTAAATGTTAAACATTAAAACGAATTTTTACGTTTATAAAATGTTATTTTCTGAGGAGTCATTAAATTGTAGGTTTCGTATCGTATTATCTGAATCTTCTGTTCTTTTAAAATAAAAAAATAAAACTGTTGTGTTATAAAATTAGTATACGTATGTAAAATGTAAATTCTCTTGAGCTTTTCATTAAAATTTGATTATCACTTTTAGAGGCTGGCACTCTGAAAACAAATGTTTTAAGGTCTACGTTTTCACGAAATAATTATCTGTAGTACATATCCTTAACATAGTTCCGTTATTTTGGAAACATTCCGTATATACATTTATAATAAGTACACATACACACACAGTTTACTTTGTCTACTTTATTTACGATGTGTCCTCAACTTCTATTATGTATTTTATTGATTGTTATTAGGCATACTTCTTTAGAACATAGCCTAATATCAACGTTTAGAAAAAAAGTAAACTCACAGCCCTCCTTCCAGTTTGAAAACATACTAATTTACAAAAAGAAACTGAAGTCATATAAATTAATATATGTAAATATATATTTGTTATATGATTATATATATTGTTACGACGGCCTTACAGTGAAGTCTTGTACAAGTGTGTCCACTGTTTCCACTGTTAACGGTTCTGTCGCACTTCTGACCCACTGTTACCACAGTCCCAGTGATCGTCGTATGGTACAGTGGAAAACAAAATTACAGACACCAATCAAGTTACTAATCACCAGTTTTAGTTAATCAAAAGTACAGTTTATAATCAACTTCTACAATAATCCAAGCAAAATTTGTCCACACGCAATAATAATGTCAACTAATAGAGTCCCGCACAATTATAACACAATAACACTTCGCCACAATACTTCGAACCTCACTTGAATAAATCGCCACTTAAACTGTTCAAGTGTTCTGTAGAGTACTCTGGGACATACTTTACTGAGCCAACTAGACGGGAGGACGGGTCGAGGACACTCTCGGCTATTGTAGGTGGTTCCATTCGTTTCAATAGGCCTAGCTGTTCCGTCATACTGTTCATATTTGGGTAGGCGGTTATTTAATCAGACCAAGACGTCTCTATTGTTTCAGGCGAGCCTTTACAAAATAATTGGTTATGTTTAATTATTCTGTAAAAAACATCTTTAACAAGGAAATCAATAGACTATATTTCACTAGATTGCAACCGTGAAGTAATGTGTACAGTGGACTATAACTGGGGCCAGCATGTAAGTCTGTGATGCCCATTGGCGACTTGCTTCCGCAGTCCTGAAGTTCAAAATAAGTGACGTTTATTACAATCCTCAAATGTCTTATTGAACAGCTGAATGTTGTGGATAGGGTTTAGGCATCAATTTGTTGTCTTTATATTAAAGGGAGGCCACGGTCTTTAATGACGTGATTACAGATGTGTTGTGCGTTAATTGTATCTACCTACCGCATTAAAAACATTATTTCTCAAGGAGAGAAAATAATATCTTACAAACACGAGAATTATGAAGACTGTTAGTCATGCAAGACAGTAACTCTACCACACTTGCTGACCAAAAGTACAACAATGGTTCTATGTCAAAGTGCAGTGCTTTCGCAATTTGCAGGAATTCCAGACTTAACTATTGTGGTTGATTCACGAGAGGTTAAAGGTTGTCAACGATAGAGAAGCGTATGGGCAGTGAAACACGAGATGGAGTAGTGGGGGGGGGGAGTGGGTATACCTACCAATATTGTCGTGTACCCCCACCTTTCTCCCTACCGGCGCAAATTGAGCTTCTCTAACGTTGTCAATCTCTACAGTGCTCGGTACAGTAAAGCGATAATAGGGGATCTTTCGTGCATGCGTTATCTGCTGCTCTTCATCTGAAGATACTCATTAAGCGGTTAGCGTTATCGTGCATAATGTAATTGTTAGAATAATGTTTGCAGGTTGGCCAGTACGTAATGAAAGAGCGTTCGACGCGTATAACCTCTCCTGAGTATCGTAATGTAGAGTTGAACGTTTGTAGAAAATGGTAGACAAGATGCTGATTAGAATTGATTGTAAATTATAATTTGTTGTTATATATCATTTAGAATATATAGAATTACGATGTATGTGTGTGTGTGGGGGGGTATACTCGCGCATGCGCGCGTGTAAAGGGAGAACGAGAGGGAATTTATATAATCATATATATATATATATATATATATATATACATATATTCATAATTACTCACATCTTGGTTGTTTATAATGAATAACAAATAATAAAAAACATTTCATTATTTGTTCATACAGTGTTTCGACGGTTTTTTATACTGTCATCTGTAAAAAGCAGTCGAGGCACTGTATAAAATACAAATAAATATAAAAATATTATTTATTATTTAATAATATATATAAATTATATATTTATATATTATTATTATTTAATAATAATAATAAATATCATTTATTATTTAATAATATATATATAATACTTATTTACTATATACATTTATTATATACTACACGCACGCACACGCACACATACGGCTGATATATTGTTTGCTTGTAGGTATAACGATATTATACTGAACGAACAAATGTTTTATTGAAATGAAAATTTAATGTTATCAAAGGTGAAGGTAATTTAAATTATTGTAACGGTTAGCTTTGACCCGCGGGATTTCCGCCTATTGTCTTACTATTGGCGGCGCTTGTTTCCCACACGGGTGACCGTCTAGCGGCGATATTCTATATACCTGTTTCAATATACAGTATATTGAATATACTTGTATATTGTGTGTGCGTCCATGCTCTCGCTTTACCTTTTGCCAGAACTTTGTTTTATTTGTTTTTCAATCGCAGTAAGAGAGACGACCGTATAGCCCGTTTCCAGTTTGTGACGGCCGAACTCTTCCTCAGCGTTTGCTTGCTTGTTGGTCTGCCTAGCACAAGCTAAGCAGCTAAATTTCCTACCGACAATAATTTAGGCAACTTGCTATTCGAGCACGTCTCTTACACTTCTGTAGCGTCCGCCACTGTCCGCTGGTGTGCTCATAAACCCGAAGTAGCTTATCGAAAGGTGTTGAATGAGCAGAAGTTACTACTTCGATCTGTCTCTGAGCCTCCTTCGGCCGAGGTTTCTCTCGCCGACCCAGCACGTGGAGCAGCTTTAATTCACCTCACAGGGAAATGCTATAATAGTAACAGTAAGAGCTTGTACACAACTTCACATAAGATATTAACAGCAGCACTTGGTTTACTGTGTGAACTGAAAAACAAGTATAAATTGGAGACACAAGAAAGTTTCAGATAACGCTGCAAAGAATTTCCTTTCAAATATAAAGAATAGCTTTCTCAGGTCATTATTTTCCATATAGGCCTGTTCGTAAAAAAAATACAAATATCGATTCAGAAATCTGAAGTAATGTTTCTAAATTAACTTTTCACAATTTAATTACTCAGAGTTCTAGCTCCTGACATTTGTAAAAATTAATTTGTTTTAAATATTGTATAAATATTCTGGAAACTTTTCTTAAATTTTGTTTGAATTTTGTTGTCTGATAATAACTAATTTAATTTCAGGATATTTTTCAATACTCTATTAATATTAAATTCACATAAATAAAAAACAGAAACTTGTGAAACAAGTTAAATCGGCTCTTTCCTGATGATTCCCGCAAGCGTAACGTCTCGGTCGAACGCGTGTGGGTCGCTCCGTTAGTTGGTCGTCGGTACGTTACAGTATGTTAATTTGTTGGAAGAGCGGAATGTACGATTTATAATGAAAGAATATGATTAAATATTGGACTTAACTGTGTGAAAATTCTATAAAAACTAAGTTTAAGAATCGGAACAATATAGAATGTTTTACTCGACAGACGGCAACAATATTCATGCTTTTATTCACATTTAGGCAACAAAGTTTGCTGAAAATTAAGAGTTGTTTAAAATACGGAGCAAACTAGAGATCTGGAGCAAGTAGCAGCATTTCACTGTTAATCTAGAGATTTCACATTCGATTCCCAAATAGCATCATAAAGTTCTGGTACGTTTTCTCACTCTCAGGTCGATTTACTCTGTGGAAGTGAATATCTGGGGTAACACCCATGGAAAACAACAGTGGGCAGTCGAAAGTCTCGCTTTGGAAATCCATCTTATCAAACTCCTAAGCTAATCCAGTGGTACAAATAAGAGCCCTTCGTATTAAAAATGTTATATATAGCTTACTGATAATGAAGCTATGTTGATTGCATGAGCTATACACATGATAACATGTGAAGCGTCATCGTGATAAGTGATATGAAAGGAAGGTCGGCTATTTGTTTCGACAAACTGGAAACGTTTATAAAAATTATTGAAAAAGTATCATTGATAATCGGCAACATATCAACGAAGAGAACCTATTAAGGTAAATATCTGTTAAGAATGCACGTATACAAAGTTGAAGTGTTGGAAAGCTCGTTTTCTCTCTGAAACGAGGGAAAGCTCGTTTTTTTCTCAGATAATTGAACAATCCATATGTTTAAAAACGTACTAATCTGCTAAACATTAATGAAGGTACAAAGCATAATAAAATTGTATGATATAGAAGCTTGTGGTTACATAAATATTATTACTATATATAAACACTTGTGTTAAAATTTTACATAATTCAATATGACTTGCAATCATTCAACTTTAAGTTAATGAAAATATTACAACTTCATTATATTTTTGACGACACAGATTAGACCAGAAGTGTGGTAGTTGCCACTACGCAAGGCTGCTTTAAAGTTCTCCAACTGATGAAATATGACACCTATTTCACACACCATAACTAGGTTATAATAACCTGATAATAGAACCACCCTCAAATGGATTCGAACCTTTTTTGAATCATCTGATTCTAGTTTTATAAAGATTTTTAAAAATTCATAAGAAATTTAATTTTTCAAAAATGACAGGCGAGAAAGAGTTAAGTACTGCATTTGAAAAATGCCTGTAGCACACAAATATGAAAGTATAAATTAGGTTATGCATAATTTCTGTATATATTCGATGCCCTGACTACGTGCCCAACAGGAACGACCGCAGACGGGGCAACTAACAGTGAATAGTGAATACTGAGTACAAAAGAAAATTTTGTGGTGTGAAATACAATATTTTGTTTATAATTGCAACATACAAAAAAGTTAAAATAGATAAACTTTACTGGCTTATCGATGAAAAACTTCAAGGGGAGAGTCAAAATCCTAAATACCTAACATTTTTTCAACATTATACAAAGATTACGAATGTCGCGTATATTCCGTGTAATATTACCCTTAACAAAACCATAAAGTAGTTCGGAATAGGTACTAGTGGCGTAACAAGGAGCCGATCCTGGGCTGTGGGATGAGACTAGCTTGAAGGTTGAACGTCCCATTTTCCTCAGGATAAATGATAAATTCAGGATTCTTCTCAAACAATTTTATAAATACATTTTTAGGCTCTGCCTTCGTTTTCTGACGCGTGCCTAATTGTTTTTTTTAAATGCTGCAAATATGTATTTACCAGATGTTGAGTGTTTATCATTATTAAAGAAACTCTAACTTTATTTTATTAATTTACAAATATTATAATTCCTATTATTTCTACAATTATTTATAAACTTTATTTTAATATACACAATAGAGGTGGCTTAGTAGGTCTACGTTAAATTGGTTTTGAAAGTTCGCTAAAATGTTTAATAACTCTGGAGGGGGATTGATCCCCCTCATCCCCAGTAGTTAAACCAATGCAAGGGTCTATACGTAACAAAGAGTAGCATATAGTCGCTCACGCAGATTATGTTGCTATAATTTGTTGGTAAAAACGAGGAGTCAGGGGGACGCACGAAGAGCTAAAAGTAAAGACTAGAAATGGGGGGTCGTGAGTTAAGAAACCAAGGCTGGATTGAAATAAGAACGGAAAGGAGACTATAGGTCAGACCTGGGATATCGGAATACCAGTCTCGAGGTTGTTTAAGCTTGTAACTCTCTGGGTAGCAAAGTAAACGATAAAAATAGTACGACCCAGGAGATAATAAATATAATTCTGAAGGTAGCCTGGGCTCTCTCAGGTTCGCTATAAGATGGTCAACGCAAATCAAAATTTATAATATATAAGACGGCCTGTAGATACATATGGATGCGAAACTTGGACACTTACAAAGAAGAGTAGACATACTAGAGTACCAAGTACCGAGGAAAAAGATTTGTCAGTCTGGTTCAATCAAACTACGACATCTGTACAGAGAATTAGCATTAGGCTACAACATCTGAGACGGTAAAGACATTGGGCAGCAGACAAATGTGAAGAGCAAGGACTCGCTGGCGGGATACTGTTCTGGAGGTGAGAACTAGCAAGAGATGGAGGCAAGGCTCAGTACCACAGCAAGAAGATTACTATTGGTAACAGCGATTAGCTGAAGGCGAGGAAGATTTGGTTTGTAATGATGAGGAAGAATGTCCGTAACTTTAATGTTGACATTGTATATTGTTTTCAGTCTGCTATTAAGAGTCCAATTCGCCTTCGCATAACTGGTATCATCTTGTACACAGCTGATATAGCTTTTGAGGAAAGAGATACCTCATCTATGTTGCTTGGGTTGAAAACATTGCAGAACTTTGTGTTTGTTCTAAGCGCAGATACCGTCCAGCCTCAACTTGCGAGCACAGTTTGCAACATCGCATCTCCATTTCTGTCAATATTTAATTTTATAACTTCAAACGTACTATCTTATTTTTACGACTCTTAAAATATTACGGTGAAGTATTTCAAAAACTGAATAGTCAGGAAAGTAAAGGTTTCTTTGTATAGCATAAAACTAATTAAAAAAAGTTTAAAAGCTTCTCTTGGTTTATTTTTATTTTTATGACGTATGTAACTTAATAAAACGCAGTTGTGTGGTAAATCACTACTCAAGCACCACTAAAATGGCCCACCTTTATTGTCATACTCGTTATAGTTAACAACGCCTTAAATAAGAGAAGACAGATATAGAGAACCAGACAACAAATTCATTAGTAACATAATAATTACATAATTATTTTAAACATAATTAATGTTGTAAACATTAAATGATCATTATCACTTTCCGTGAGACAATATTGTTTCTCTGCGAACTGTTGGGTTGACGAACATTTTTTTGTATTCGTATGTCAGTATTGAGCTGCGAGACGTTTAAAATGAAACAAAATAAAGAAAAACAAGGTAAATTGAAAGCCATATGTTTCATTATCAAGAGTTTTAGCTCCCTTTAAAGTACCCACAACTTGAAAATGGCATGGTAATTAGATAGAATTAGCGTTGTAATTTCTTAGAATCCCTTACTCAGGTAATAATTCCAACAATATTAAATTGGCTGTAAGTAGACAATCTTGTGGAAGTTTATGCCGGCTTGTAGTGTTACATAACAACAGTGTTTACCTCATATCCATTTCGAAAAGCGAATGAATTTTGTTAGCGGCTGAATTATTTATGTTTTTATAGTGAAAAGTGTACGTGCACAGTTTATAGTGTACTTGGGGTAAGGGCGCAGCAAAAATGCGTCGTTTATAGAAGTATTTTCATTGCAGACAGCGTCAGGGAAGCAATGGGCGGTGTGCATTCAACTGTATGGCGTTAATTGATTGTACTTATTTGATCGATGATAGAGAATTTGTGGAGGGGACGCCCTCTGTTAGGGTGCCCTATTGATACACACTCGCACTCAGCACAGCACTAAGCAAAATTTTGTTGCCGCTAACTGTGGCCGAAGTGTTGCCATTTCATTAAGCGTAAGTGATGTAAACATGAAGACTGCAACCCGAAGTGAGAGTGTACACATTTAAAGTTGGCACACAACATATTTTAATCAAATCGATTATAATAATTAAATAACTGTATAACTTCTTTGATTTATAACGACACTTTAGCATTAAGTACTGAAACTGGGAGCTAAAGCTGCTAAAATCACGAATAAATAAGATTTCACACCACTATCTATTTTTTAAGTAATAAAGGTATAACTTTGTTAGTATTGAATAGTTAAAAAAATAATAAACATCAGTTAATTATTAATTAATAGATTCGACTGAAAAATGGCCTTAACTCCCCCCTCTCTATCTCTATCTCTCGGTGTGTGTGTGTGTGTGTGTGTGTGTGTGTATGTGTGTGTGTAGGGCGGATGTACACACACACATATATATGTGTGAGTGTACCTGTGCGCTTACACTGAATAATTCGTTCTTTTAAGTTTAAAATAACAATCAGAGTCAAACGATTACAGAGAAAATGTTAAAAATTTATTCAGCAGTAGTAGTAGAGAATGTGTTAATATGTATTAGACTGGAAGGAAACGGCACACATTCCGCTGGAGTGCGACTGGTATTAAAAGTGTTATACTCGTGGTGACCGTACCGTTATAAGAGAACCTTATCAGGAGGGGAACTTTTAATATCCGTTAAAACAGGCTGTAGAACAATCTGCATTCAAGCCACAGATCATTAACCCAGACGGCTATTTTGCACTTGGCGCTGGAGCCCCAGCAAACTTCCAGAGTATGTAACCAAAGCAGCTGGACATTTCCACCACTTAAATTAATTGATTGCAAAACTTTGTGTTTAATGTAATGAACCCTTTATCGCATACAGTAATTATCATCTACTCCATTTAGCTTATCCGTTCGTGTAAACAAGTACAATGGCATACTTGATTTTGTGGCGCAATACAGTTTTATATACAGTGGTAAAAGTGTTACAACCATTAACCCGACAGTTTCTAACCCATGGCAGACTTCCGTAACGTTTTACTGGAAATTTGCATAGTTCGTAATATGCAAATTTGCAGGTAGTTTGCATAGTGTTTAGTGATGAAAGTTCACATGTGATACATGCATTTCAGTTCAATAAATCTTAGAAATTAGCAATATTTTAGAAAATTATTAAAATGTAAACAGGAAGTTGGTATGTGCATTCCACATCGATTTTTATTAATACTATTTTTAAAGTACAGATAAAAATTAATTTCAAACTATAGACCTCCTAGAGTAATTTAGACAGATTTTCTTACTTCCTTGTTTCAGGACTTCCATATTGGACTTGAAGCTTACTTATCAGTCTAGCGGTAAACTGTCATTGTAATGTACTCTTTTACTTCCTATACGCTGTTTGTTAAAATTCTGCTATTGCGACTACCCGTTTTCTTGTTCACTTCTGAAGATTTTCCGCTCCAAATAATGATGTATTCTTCCTGCGTTTCCGATCATACGGTGCTCCACGCGATCCTGTCTAACGTGACGCTTGCCGACGCCATGGCGCCCTTGAAATTTTTTTTCTAGCGTTCTCCGTAAACAAATATTAATTGTACCGATTTTTATGTCAAAGTAGATTTCAAGACAGAAATATTTTTGAACATCTGAGTAAAAATTGAATATTTCCTCACCTTCTTCTCCGTTGAAAACGGGATCGCAACGATCTTTGGGCGTTTTCGTACAGATAATTTCTTCAGCAAACTTTTGCTTCTAAAGTTATAATTATTTAAGCCCTTCATTTAAATTAAACACGTTAATTTAGACTTTAAAACATTTATCTTCATTGCAGTACTATCATTTTGGTTTTATCTTAACATCAGAATCAGAAATTTGTACTTAAAATTGTTTAGTATACACTAATTGGATAGACAATAAAGGAGTAAAAATAAATCATAACACCCATAAAAATTTTCTAACACTTTCTTCCTTGTTATTCTCCATTTTTGTGCCTGTAAACATTTTCTGCAGTAAAGACAAGGCATTCTATAATTTGATTACAATATACTTCTCACAAACATGTTTCAAAACAATAACAAAAACAAATTAATCTTGAGTGTCTCATTTGTCCTATGTAAGTCCAACGTTCAACCTAGTCTTATCCACCTCCGCCCATGAACTAGTCTCCCCCTCCACGAGCAGCTTCTAGTTACGCCACTGACTGCTACTACTACTACTACTACTACTACTACTACTACTACTACTACTACTACTACTACAGCAACAGAAGCAGTAGCATTGCTGTTACAGCTGTTGAAACTGCCAAATGTCACAAAGGATATAAAAACGTAAGTTAAAACATGTAGTCATATGGATCGTGGCATGGTAATGTTTGATTCGCGCCATTACTGAAACAATTCCGCGCTGGATGTCATTGCCAGTATTTCACATAATTCGCTCGGTTGTACGTTCATTTTTCCTAGCTGCGATGTTGGCGTTTCCATTTTCAATGCAGTGAAATTGTCAAGGTATTCCTCTTGGGAAAACGGGATGAATTATTCAGTACAACGACCCCTGTCCAGGTAGAACGGATCAAATATACATGCTTTTAATACCGTGTTCTTAAACTGCTACCTGTGTAAATGCCAGCTGTACTACGTTTCAGAAACATGGAAAGGAAAGCAATAACCACACCGTAGCTATTAAACTACAGCGAATATTTGTTACTACTTCTGCGGCAGCCAGCAATATACTCATGCGAGAAAGTACTACTCGCCTAAATGCTATTGTTGGAAGGAATAATAAACCTAACGCGCGCGCGCGCGCGCACAGTGGAGGTGTATGTAAAACCAAACATTCCTATCAAAGTAAAAATAAAACAATTTTTAATAATTTACATATTTTAAACACTGCAGGCCTACATGATGATTAATATTACAGAACATTTATGTTATGTGTGTGTGTGTGTGTGTGTGTGTGTATGTCACAAAATATTCTATAATGTTTGAATACCATTTATATTCTAGGCTGTAATTGTTTTACACAGTATTATAGTCCATAACATACGCAATGATATGTAGGTAACGTATGCGGGAAGTTAGTGATTTTGAGTTGCTATTTGTTCCTATTGCATCTACCACTTTTGTTATTTACTATATTCCAGATTATTTAATCCTGTGAAGATAGGTGTACGAGAAGAATGTGAAGTTTACAAAATTTGTTTACATTTTGTTAAATAACTTATGAGAAAGAATTTAGGCTATAACACGTAAGTTAGATGTTATTAAAAGATGCTATTGATTTTACACGGTCTAGAAATTTTTGTTCAATAAAAAAACAGAAAAGTTACGTCCGCAGATTATTCTGTTTCATGCGTCGATGATCTTTATTGTGTGTGTGTGTGTGTGTGTGTGTGTGTGTGTGTTAACACAAGTCTTACACCTGGAAACACACATAACACATACGCGCTTTCATGTTGCACACATACATGCATATTAAATTTTATTCCAGATATGCTCGGATGTAGAAAATTGTCTGTCCTTGCTTCTAACACTATGCCTCCATTAAAGATAATATCTACAGTAGTACATGAGCAAAGACATCGACAGAATCTTTACATGAAGGTCTGCTCTATAAAGTGGCCAATACGCTGTCCATAATGCATCTCATATGGTCATATTTAACTGGTCGAACCTTTGGGTGAGCGTCTATGGAGCCTGCCAGTGCATCCCAGAGTCACGTTGTCCGTCTTCGCCGAAGACGGGCGACGTGGCGTTTCGTATAGCTCCCTGTCCCCGCGGTAGGCGAGCGTAAAGATACAACACAGTTGAACATTCTTCCGGACGCTTAGCGACTAACGGCCGGTCAAGTTCGGAGCCATCTGCTTTACCAGTAAATCCACTTCCACACACCAATTCCTCTTCTTGAACGAGAAACCTATCCAGTGGACCGAATCGATGAAGTACCTGGGCGTTTGGCAAGAGAGCGCATCAACTTCATGACTACGTTGCTGATACCCTACGAAAAGCTTGAAGCATCAGAGCTAAAGTTTTCTACATGCTTTCGTGGAACAGCCATCTGGCCGTCTGCACTAAGATTGTGTTTGCTGTTTTTATGAGTGGCATCCTCTTACGTTGGTCACCAGCAAGCGAAGGCTGGCAGCATTCTATAAGCGCACGCTTCGGTTGTTCTAGAAGACCCTGTACTATGTCAGAAATGATGTTTTACATCAGGATCTCTGTGTTTTTCCCTGTAAGATTTCAATCTGGCAACTTATTTGTTCACAGAGGTCAGGGACTCTCCTTTCCCGTACATCCGTCAGCTACACAACAGAAAACTGACAACGGACCTTCCATACGCGGTACTTCAGACGAACCCTGAATGAACTGACCAACTCCTTTATCTCTCGTGATCCGTTGCTTTGTACAAGGAACGGTCATCCCATGGCTTTCTTAGTCCATCGTCTGCATCGAGATTCAGTAACAGATGAAACAGAAACAGCTCAAACTACTGTCTCTGCACTGTTGTCCTAGCGCAGAAAATTGTGAGGTATACGAATGGCTCCTTGCGGGGGTCATCCGCCTCGACGTGGTAACACACCGGTCCAGGCCAATGCCTCCACCTCTGAGCTGCTCCCCAGGAGTGGAATCAGGTAGAAGCAATCCAGACATGCTATCGTGCAAAGGGGATCCGAATCCTTTGTGGCACCCTTGTGCTGCGAACACATAACGGCGCTGCAAAGCAAAATTCATCGGGCTGCGACCTAAACAACGTGCATAAACACACCAGGGGACTGAGAAGCCCACGCAACTTCTATCTCTGGGGCAATGTAAAGATGCATCGTTAACATTACCAAGTTGTACGATCAGAAACAAGAAATATTTTGATTTGCCTATAAAAGCTTCGCCAATTAAAGAAGTCATTATTCACGACTTTCCAAAATAAAACAACAATCGTTTGTTCGGACCCCTTGGTATAATTTAATAATTGGTCGGAGTAGTCTGTGGCAGAACTTGCAGCATTTTTCTATAATGTACGGATTTTGAAAGCAGACCTTTTTGTTTAAAGGAACAAACATTCTATCAGTTGAAGAACTCTCAGTTATCAGAAAATTTGTAAATACCGATATTCTTAGAGTGAAGGAATAAGCGAAGGCATACTCTAGCCTATCCGAGAATGAAAATAAAATTAAATAAAAGAATAAGAGCGACATTGAACTCCTGAATTATTTGTATTACAAAACTGTTACTCTTCGAATTTTCTTTCAGTTTGTCACAGTTATAATGGAAATATAATTAATTTTGTTTACAAGTTAGACTTATCTAAATGCCACGCATATTTCGAAGATCAAGGCTGCACTATCAGAGACGGTAGAAGAATTACAGACTAATCTGTATACATATTTTTTCTGTCATGTAGATTTGTGAATAAATATTGTATGTTAAGAAATATAAATATATACATAATGTAAAACAGAATCAATATATAAACGGGCCCCCCTCTTAAAAATGTTCTCCTCCTGGAAAATATTTCCCCCCTCCCCTGACAGCTACTTCTGGCTATTGTCCTTCACCATCGATCCCCAACTTCTGAATTCGGCTTTCCACGTTTAGCGTTCTGTAGTCCAGATTATTCTACTCATTTTTGTTACGTTACTAACTGTGTTTCTCTAATTTAAAGATAGGCATACCCTCATTCCTACTCCCTTCTTACCCCATATTATAATCCATTCAGTAATCACAGTGTTTTCTTTTCATTCTGTAAACAATTTGAAATCCTTCCGTCAGAAGACGGAGTATAATTGTTTCAACTATTATAAAACCAAGGAATATTCACTGAATGCTTACACTGATCACTATATAAATAGGTAGATAAGGGATGAAATTAGAAGATAAGAGACTTGGAGTTCCCGGAAAAGTGTCGACAAGACCGGACTACTGTTACAAAAGAATATACAATTGTCCTTGGGAAACTGCTGCTAAGACCGATGGCTGTGAAGGCATATACTGTATTCCAAGCACTAGAAATTCGAAACAGTGGTTAAGACCGACAAACCCGAGTAGGCGATTTTCAAGCGATGTCTTGAAAATAGTCGTGTTTACGGCATTTTTGACTTAAAAAAGGAGACATTTGTGGCTGCTGTGTGAGAAGGGGAGGTGAGTAACGATCGAGAGAAAACGGAGAGAAAACTTATTTGTTACAGTATTAGCTGCGGCTGTCTGTTATTCAGTAAAAAAGAAAAAAAAAGAAAATAATAATAGTTTGAAAACTAAGTATTAAAAGTAATATTAATTTCCTGTCATAATCATCACAGTAATATAATATGCAGTAAGATCCATTAATGTGCCTTTCCATTTATTAATGTAATGAAACATTCCTACGTTACTCGATACGTTCCCACCCCATGTCCACACACACACACACACAGACACACACACACCGTGAAAGAAATACTGTTAAATTGAAGTTGTACTGCAATTAGCCCTTCTAATGTTGCAGTGCAGAATACTGTTTTGAGTATTATTGAAAATTATACGTTATTTTCAAGTAGTCAGCAAGAAAATAATTAGGCCTATCTGTATCTGAATCTAAATTGCTTGGAACAGTACAGTATTCTCCTCTTATTGTTCCGCTGCAAATTGGACAATCCCCAAATGAAGCGTATTTATAGAGACAAACGTTTATAATCATAACAATCATAACTGCTGTTTAGTTAATTAACAGTTTAACATACGCTTGATAAATCCAGACTACGTGAGTATTTCACTAATGGCAGTGTGCTCAGTTGCATGAGCCCTTGTGTTTGAGATAAAAAAGATGAAGCTTAAGAAAGAGGAAACGTTTTTACGCACAAAGTGAGAAACGCCGCGTCCACACTGTAAGTCCCGTTATTACTGCTGATAGCGCTTAAAGTAATAGTAATCACGTTACATGTAATAGTTTCCCTTATTAGTCGTGCAGTCGCTCTAACAGGGCGTGACGGAGTTTGCCTTAAAAAAAAATGACGTAACAAAACTGACATTACAGCTTATGTCTATTACAGTCTAAGAAAGTTATTACAACTGTGTAAGTGCTGAATGTTCAGCCAAGAAGCGTGTAAGATCATATGGTTAATTTATTAAAAGCAGAGTTCAATTTAAGCCCCCCTTTTATTACATCTGTTTTCCCTTGCACATTATGCTCCCACAGGAAATAACCACGAGTGGAGCATTATAGATAACTATTTCATTTATGTTTCACGGCTTATACACAGTTCCTGCTGCAACCTTTTTTACTCCCAACACAGTAGTAATTGTTAATTTACAGAGAAAAGTCATTGTTATTTGATGGCGTCCATAGAGAGAGCTTGTATTTTTTTGTACATGTATTATTCACGTTTCCATTAAGCCGAGATCCTTATAACGCAGTATAATTCCATTTAAATTTACAAGTAATGCAAACAGCTGATTTATATTTGTCTGCTGTGTGGTGAATCTGATGCTGCAGCGTTACTGTCGGGAGGTTAATGACGTCACCGCTCTAGGTCTAGCATTATCTTGGGATCAAGTAAGTGCATTCAAAATGTAAACTGCTATAACGTTTTAGGTTATGTTATGTACATAAGTCGGCTAATATCGTTTTAAATGTTTATTAATTTTAAATATTTATCAACTGTCTGTGCAACTTGTTTCTTTCCGTATCACTACTACCACTTTCTTTGCATCATATTTCTGTGTTTCGCTGCTTCACTAAAGTCTTCTGTTTGTATAAAAACTCGTCAATAGCGTTCTCATGAATTCATTTTGCCTGGTTAAATTATCAGATTCCGCCTTCCGCCTTCCGGTTTTTACCAATCTGGAGTTACAATCGGTATTATCAACAATACCGCCAAACTCAATTATTTCAATCTCTTAAGCGTAATTTTTTACTAACTTATCAGTTAGTATAGAAGAAAAAACAATCAGTTATATAGCCAGTTTAAACAGTAGTGCAATGCTTCCCGAAATTTTTCGTCCGTGAGGCTCCTGTAAAAATTAAAAACTTCGAGGATACCTTCTGAATTCTGAATAAATAAACAGTAAATGTGATATAATCCCTTATACAATAATTACACTGCATTAATATCAAAAGACTCTTAGCTTGCAAAATTGTAAGTAACGGCATCAAACGTAGTTAGTGTGAATAATGAAGGTGCTTTTGAATAATTTTCTATGATATCAATGTTGGGTTTAATGTCTGATAATTTCAGTATTAAGCCACTCTCAACTTCAAGTATGTTTTGAAACTTCTATTTCGGGCACGTGAGTTGAGAGAATGGGGTTTCAAACAAGTGGGAAACACATTTAAGAGCTTTCTTGTCATAATAGACAGTCTTGACAAATCCAATCAGAATCCAACTACTCTGGTGTAAAACCAGCTGGTCATAACGTTTTAACTCGTTATTGTAGACATTAACACTATACAATTCAGCCGACGAGCACGACACGGCATTATCAGATCTACTAGTTTGAAATTACTTTTACAATTAGTCTGAACAAAAAATTCTGAAATCTCCTGTTAAATGTTTTACATTCTAGAATTTAGATTCAGAGCATAAGAAAATCAGAAATAATAATGGTGTACATCTAGTTTATCTTAAAATAACTGACGGACTTTCTGAAACACGTCACGGAACTGACTTCGGGAAGCCCGGTAGTGAAGTCTATGATAAATTACGAATCACTACAGACAACTTTTCACTCGGAATTCTTCATTCTTGAGCACTGTAATTATCTCACTACTCTGTGTATTGGCAAGCAGCAAATTTTCGAATCATTCTGAGAAGTTCACATCTTTTTTTATTAAAAGTACAGTAATACCCGTTATAAATGATTAATAGGGGCTCTGAGGTGTCCGTTGTATTCAAAGTGCGTTGTTGCTATATATAGGAAGTAAGCCTTATAATATGGATATAACTCATTTAAACTACGTGTATAAAAATAGAAACTATTTATTTTTAGTATATAACAGGTATATCTCATACAAAATGCTGTATACCTAATTGTAATAAAAACTTAGTGTATTGTAAAGAACAGTTTATATTTTAGAGAAATGTTCATAATTGTAGTAAAAACTTCGTCGAATACATATCTTTTTCAAAGACAAGATGGCTATGTGTCAGAGTCCCTTTCCATATTTACTGGCTTAAAAAAGTTTCCGATTTTTGTTTCAGATTGATTAGAGTTGATTTCGTTAATAAATAACTTAGGAAGGTGACGCAAGTGACCATAATAGAACGATATGTTTTCATTGTTTGATTGCTGAACATACTCAGTGACTTGGATCAAGCGGTCTTTTACTTCCCTCACATTATCTAGCGTTGATAATCGTAATTTCTTGAGATTGTTTGCCTTTAATTTTTCAGCAATCCATGTTTCTTAGAGGTCCGTTTTAACGGGGTCCGTTATAACGGGGGTTTACTGTATTTCTATATATGGAAATCGGGTCTCCCAGCAAGAGCGTGATTCATTTTTTACTTTTTGAGTCTAAACATATACAATTTTCAAAAGCGTGAATTTTTTCAATTCAATACAAAATTTTTGTTGTACTATTAATAGATAGGAAGTTTTAGGTTACTGTTATTTAGAATAATACAAATATGCTGACGAATAGTGTACTATTAGTTGTATAGAGTATGGATTTATATACATAGTTATTTTTAAAAATAAATAGTTTTAACTGCCCATTCTTGAAGTATACTTGCCGTAATGTGCTTTTAAATTTCTACATTTTTAATTATACTTCTATAAATTCAATAAAATTATTTTTTCGTTTTCCTTTTGACAGTCCTATACTTGTTTCGATATGTCGTCACCTCCAATTCCGTCGTTTTTCACCCCTTTTAACAGAAGGACAAAATCCTTACCCACCATTTTCCTAGGCAACAGCTTTTTAAATAGTTGTCATTGGCTGTAGTTTATGTTGTTCAGTTTTTGTTGATTGTAAATGATTTATTTCAATACGTTAACTCTGGAATGGACCGTAAAACTTAATATTGTTTTCTTTTTGTATGTTTACCAATCGTTGTACACTACATGGTATTACAACCAAACAAATTAAGGTGAGATGCAAAATATACAATATTTCTATTCACAAGTCGTACCGGAGAGATATTCACGTTGTCAGGTGACATTTCTTTTTTCTCGTTTCAAGCGTTTTAGACCAACAGTCTGTTATTATATAATATTCTCTTCTGTAATACAGTTCTCTGCGAAACTCGTAGTTGATCTGATGTCATTACGTTTTTACAAATAAGTTTTTTTTTATGTTTTATTAAGTTAATAGAGTTAATCAGAGAATATTTCATATCTATTCTTTCTGTCCGTCCGTATATTAAATTTATATACTTTTGCACTGTCTTCAAATATAATGTTTTTACACATCAACGAGTAGCTAAATATAGTAGTTTTAAGTTTAGAGACAACAGTGGTGATAATTAAGGGTTTTTCTAAGTAGCCCGTTCGGTTAACCTACGTCCATAATAACTTTTACCTATTTGTCCCGTGATTCTGTTAAGCCTTATGTGTCTTTTTGAAATTTATTTTCGGTATCTTCCCAGTAACCGTACCCACGCTCATTTTCGATATTTCGATTATGCAATTGGCACGATTTTCGCTCATTGGCATCGATATGCAATGGAATATTGTTCGCTAGATAATAGAAATCGTGAAAATCTATTTGCGTATGTTGTAAAATAGTTTGTTAAGATTCAATCGTGTTTCATTGCCATATTATTTACAAGAAATGTTTCTAACAATAACTCCAGTGTGTGCCTATGACGCCAAAGGTGACGTTCAGGTTGTTAGGTTAACATACAAACTAAAATTACACATGTACATCAATAATGCCTTTAAAATAATACTAACCTCTTGTGAAGGCCACGTAAAAAAACAACTCGAAGTAAGACGGGGTGCTACACACGTATCCCATTTTTTTCTTTCGTACAAACTTCGCTTCCAGTAAAGTTTTCGAGATTTTACTGAATAACATATACGAATATTGGCCACCTAACGAATCAAAAATTATATTTTCAGTTATTAATACGTTGTTTTTTTTTTCATCTTACTATTCAGAATTAACTCCATTTTTCACTTTAAATTTTCTGTTGTTGTTGTTTTTGTTAAAAAACTTTTTGTTCTGTTTTCAATATTACTCCTTTTCAGGCGCTGTGTATAGGCCTACACATTAAACACCATACTTTTGCTAACCATGGCTTTTATTTCTTTAAACAGTAAGCTAAAAACCGAAAACCATTATTACCTAACCTGAAACATGAAAACAACATATTTTATATTTTACTGTTTTACATTAAACAGTAGAATAATATTTACACCTAGTACACTTCTTCTTCTTCATATCGTGGTATATCGATACAATTGAACATTTAAAACATCGAAAATGTAGTTTGGGTCCGGATATTGGAAAAGTACCTTATTTTCAGTAACCACATGTTCCTTGAATGTATTTGTGAACCCGTTTTATGATTCTACTGAAATATTTATTTTATTTTTACTTACAGCTAATTTTGTATTCTTAGTGTATGTATATCCTTGCTGGTTTCCATTTATCGCAAACTTCACTCAAGAGTTTCAGTTCCCATCAACGATATTTAATCTTTTCATAATACTTTGGCTGCCACAGATTTAATACATTTCGTATAATATATGAAAGGTTTCTCAATTCCATTTTTTGTTGTTGTAATATAAACTTTATAACATTTTCTTTTTCAACAGAGAGTCATTATTCTTCACAGCAACTAGTGTGTGTTCAAAACCTGCTATATTGTAAATCCAAATTCCAAAGTTTCTTAGAGGTATATCACATACGTAACAAGAAAAATTAATTACTTAAAATTATTTTCTATAACGCACGTCTCACAAGACTACATCTGTATTGCCAGAACGTGTCAACAATAATCGATTTTCATTTCGATTTTAAATTGTGTCGGAATGTACGTGAGAGTAAACAAGTTTTTTGCCAGCAGAAGAAATTAATTATTTTTGTAATAACTGATATAACTGCAAGAAACTTTGGAATTCTGAGTTGCAGTTTTGCAGAAAACACACACACACACACACACACACACACACACACACACACACACACACACACACACACACACACACACACACACACACACACACACACACACACACACACACACACACACACACACACACACACACACACACACACACACACACACACACACACACACACACACACACACACACACACATGTATCACTGTTTTCATTAGCACTTGTGTACCAACTGCTGAGTGACTGTCTGCTCAGACATATTCAAGTGATTTCTGCAATAACTGTACACTTGTAAGTGAAGTGTAAAGGACCATCTCGCATGTCATGGCCTCAACACATCTCTTGCCCTCAAATCTATCCAACGTCGACATCACCCTCCATCTTCTCGCGCAGCCAGGGGGTCCTGACAGGAGACCATTTCATTTCTTCAATTACGTAATTAACGCCGTCGATTATAGATTGATCGTGTATCAGCTTAATTGTCAGCCATTTCAGTTTTACCTATGTACCAGTCTTTCCATGCACATATATATATATATATATATATATATTTTCAGTACGGAGGTTCGTAAGTACGGAATGATAATTCTTATGTTCACTGTGTGTATTCCTGACTCGTAAATTATTATGAAAAACTTCCTGCATTTGTAAACAATTGCCATGATTCAAATCTCTTTTTTTAGACCTATAGACTCAAAGCTTCGTAATCTTCGGAAGGAAATTCTTCCTATTCTTATATTATTTAAAATTTCTGGCTTTGTATTTTTATCATTTTGTTACTCTATTTTACCCACTTCATCCATAGTGTCAGCCCTTCGCTGGCACTTTTCACCTCTTCAACTGATGTGCAACCTCACTGAACAACGTATTTTTGTTTGTTCGTATTTATTTCCAGGTCAAGCTGAATGAGTTCACTAATTATCTCCAGCGTGATAGAGCTTTTAGTAAACTATGTCATCTGTAGATCTGACCACTTTAATTGCCTGAACATACCCTTCAAGGGCTAAAGTACTATATAACGTGGTTTTCTTTATGCATTGCAATGTTATTTTAGTTGATTTATTCTTTGCAAACGAATTTGTATTGATTTGTAGTTGCTGTAGTTACTTCTAAATTCTGTTTCATTAGGTCAGTGCTGACTCAAGTTTTGGAACACACACACACACACACACACACACACACACACACACACACACACACACACACACACACACACACACACACACACACACACACACACACACACACACACACACACACACACACACACACACACACACACACACACACACACACACACACACACACACACACACACACACACACACACACACACACACACAAACGTACAATTAAATGTACATATTTTAAAATCTTTTAAGGAGGTAAGTGGACCTATACTAAAATGATTCTGAGTAGGGGGAAAATGATGATTCTGACTCAAGTACCGTTATTCCCCCACCACCACCGCTGGTCCAGCAGCATCGACCAATCAAATTGCATGGCGCCTTTCGCGCGTCAAGTTCAAATATATGCTGTCTTTCGCGTTATTTTTTTATATGCCGCCTTTCGCGAGCCTAGATCACTTTCACTTTCTATCACTTTATGCATTATAGTGTATATATTAAATATATGATCAGGGTTACCAACCTTGCATGAGTTCAAATTTGTTGTGTGTTATAATGTATATTAAATCTATATGATCAGGTTTACCAACCTATGTATGGGTTCAAACTTGATATGTGTGTGTGTATTATAGTGTATATTAAAATATATGATCAGGGTTACCAATCCTGCATTATTGTGTGTGTATAGAACAGATCTGCCAACATTTTTCTTCGGTGGGAAATTCAAACTATATTATAGTAAATTGTTGACGACGACTTCGATATCAACTCTCTCTCCCCTCCTCTCTCTTTGTCTCTAGACACAGTTGTCGATCACGATATAAACTCTCTCTCTCTTTATGTCATCAGTTTTACATAAGCGTCGTGCTACTTATGGATTATTGTAAGTAGCGATACTAAAATGTAATCACCAGGAAATATATATATTTATCACCTACCTCGTTGCGTCCTTTTTTTGACACATGACAGTCATTGACCACGATTTAGAAATTAATATACTGCCAAGTCTGTGTGTGTGTGTGGTAAAGTGTTACGCATAAAAAAAAATCTCCTTGAAATAAGGTATTTTCAAAAGTTTTGTGTACACATACACATTGTATATGTCTCTCTCTCTCTCACTGCAAACGTTGACAAGAATTCCCTTATTCAAACGATTTGTATGTGTGTACACGAACTTAAATATAGTTTACAGACGATTGTAATTTTAAAAATTCATTTTTGCATTAAATATATATATATCGTAAACAATGAAATAATAATATTTCGTCATTGTAAGATTTTAATAAAACAATTATCAGTTTAAATAATAATTTTCATGATTGTAAGATACAACCTACAAATTATTAAAATGTCTCTCTAACACACATTTCTGATTACTATACAAATAATTGCATGCATATTCGGAGGTTTATAACGAAATAATTTAAAATAAACCATAATTTGTTTTAAATAATTAAATATATATATTTACAACACTGTACACAAACATAAAATATAGTTTACAAACTGCTATAATACAATTATTAAAAAAATACATTTTACATTGATTAAATATATATATATATCACAAACATTGTTATATATAAAATATTAATAATAATATTGTTTTAAATGATTAAATATATATTTACAGCACTGTACACAAACTTAAAATATAGTTTACAAACCGTTATAATACAATTATTCAAAATACATTTTACATTGATTAAATATACATATATCACAAACAAACATTGTTATATAAAATAAATACAATATTAATAATAATTTTTGACATTGTAAGATTTTTAAATAAAATTTCACGGCTGTAGATACAGTTCACGAGGAAGTTTATCTGTAACATAACAATACAGTCGATATTAGAATCACTGATACGATAATATTCAATTATCACATGCACACGTACAGTTAGTGGAAAGAATCAAATGCGTTAAGTAAGTAAACTTTTTCAAGTATATGTCATTTTTCATAAGTTAATGTACTTTCAAATAATTTCTAATCAAACCAAACCAAATATTATTCACTGGAAATTTGTAAATACTGCTTAGAATCAATGATACATTTATCGCATAAGTTAATGTACTTTCAAATAATTTCTAATCGAACCAACTATTATTCAACGAAACTAAATAGAATCAATGATACATTTATCATGTACATACAAATTCAATTATTAAAGTGTTAAGTACAGAGAGATGAAACTACACACATCAATAAATTGTTTGTTAACACGATTGCTACTTACGACGTTAGGACTCAATCTCTACTTGTGTTGTTTGATTTCTCGTTCCTCGATACACTAAATGTAGTTCTTTAGGTTTGATATGTCTGAGCTCCTCATTCGTGAAGACACCTGCATACCTCTTGGGAAGATAGACACGATACTGACGGTCACCATCCTCCAACGTAGCAAGCACAGAGTTCCCATATTTTGTGTCCACATTTGTTAAGACCATGATGGGATATTTTTTATTCACTGTCAATTCTGAACATCGTTTGTACTCGATAGCACTTACAGCATTAAACTTTACAAGAAACGACATTATTAGAAGACACTAGTGAACACGTCTGTATCAAACCAGAGAGAACCAAACAATGACAGAATATTCGACACAAAAGGACAGTAGAATGTGATAGTGGTGGTGGTAACGTCGGTGTCCCACTTTCATTTACATGTATGAACATGTCCCACAGACGAAATTAGAGACATCAAAAATATAACAATGTCATTAGGAAAGTCCATTTTCATAAGAAAATAGTCACTGCTTACAGCTATGCATGTATGTACATGTCCACAACAGAATGAGAGAGAGATATAAATGTCATCATTCGCTGTGACCTACTTTCTAAATTTGTTACATTAAAAATGTTTGTTTAAAGCAAAAATCATGAATCATCCATTCCCGAATAGCATGCACCTTATAGTTGGCACAACGGTCAGAAGAATTGAAATGTTTAAGACATTCTGTTCCATGAATTATATACGGTATGTTTTTAGGACAACCAAAGTCATCGAGATTGATGATATTATTGTGTATTATCTTTGATTGCAAAAAACGTTTTTTCTCAAAACCCTTCACAAACACATATTTATATATACGTGTATGTGATGTTAACAATGAAACAAGATTGTCGTATGGTGTCTCTCCTTCGCTCCATCTAAGTCTATGATAATTTGACGTTAACCAGTGGTTTGTCCTAACGTATTTGGGATTCGTAACGGATGTAGCAGGTGGAGTCAAAATCCAATGTCTACCAGCAAATCTCAGAACGTCCATGATTGACAGTTCCTTCACAATATATTTTCCGTTGTCATCGAAAAAGCACTGGAAGTCAATTATAACCGCAGTGTTATCCATAATACTGTAAGACAAAGAAACCACACACATTACAAACTCTATATATGTATATATTATGTTTAAACATACAAATATCGTTGCGATATTAATATGTAAACTTACGTTTACAGACGTCTGGACTGAAGCACCGAGAGACATCAACTGACGAAAGAAACAAGTGTTGAGGAGGGTTACTATACATGGAGACGAATTTTTTTAGTAGGTGGGGAGGTGTCGTCGTCGTCGTTCTCCATGTCGATGCGTTGTCGTATCCGATAATGACCGTATGCAAGCGTATAATGACCATTGTCTAATATATAACGCTTATCATCATACGGTGACAACGCTTGCTTATTTACACGCATCGTGTACAGCGTATGATGATCGCTACGTAAACAAAGCGCACTGGTTGAAAACTGACAATGATCAGTGAGACACTTGCGATACATATCGTGTCGCAGACTCCTCTTAATCGCAACTCGAGGCACACCTTTACATACACGTTTTTGACACTCTTGGGTGGGATCTTCGTGGGCCACAAGGAACGAATAACATTTCGCACGGAGACCCACGAATTCTCTAATAGGACGACCACACGTTTCATCCTTGAACAGTCCGACAACCTTTTTGTTCTTAAGGCTATAACAAGGATGAGACGTAGGGTAATCCGATGTGTCAAAAACGTGTAGGTCCTTCTTCATGTCTGCATACAAGTCTGATGTTTGAATGCTATACATCAGACTGTCTGTATCTGTCATTAATAATTTAACGTTGCAACCGTACTTGGCGACAGCATAACGATAATGAAAGTCGTACATTATCGTTTTGCTAACGTCAAGCACCGTGAAGCCGACATACACGGGACGGGAAAGAACAAGGGATTTTTTACGGAGTGAGAGCCCCACCAGATCGTTCGTATAACGAATCATACGTTTTAGCCTAGGTGTGGAAACTAGTTTTTGAAGCCGTCGTTCATCCGAGACTAGTTCAAAGTCTATATGTTTCCATACGTTCTCCAGCGACTTACCGTATACGGCGTTGTTCATCAGTTTGAAAAGGTCTTTTTCAAAGCTGTTGACGGCTGCTTGCCTCTTGCGGGTGTTGAAATCGATAAACGGTTTCAACCAAGCGCTTTGCTTAAAACACAACACCCTATGAGTCGCTTTCAGCTCTAAGCCAAGACTTAAATACAATTTCAAATTTCGATAATGGAGAACGTAATTTTGTTTGTCCTCCAAAGTTGTTAACAACTTCTCTACGGATGACCCTGATTCGTTATACGATGATCTGTATATACTCTCGTGTAAACGTTTGGAAAAGGGAGAAAGGATATCGGGTGTTACGCGCTGGCGCACAGGTGCAAGTGGGTAGTCGGAATGCAGGTCGTGTAAGGTATCAGGATAGTGTAGGTCGACTTCAAGGATGTACCCGATGTCGGAATCATCACTCACATTACGTACGTCCAAGGACTCGATTTCGTTACGATCGAGCCATCGGAAGTCTGCGTAAGGGAGCGGTTGCGACATGGCTGCACCGTATAAATTATTACAGTCTGTATACAGAATGAAGGAGGTCGGTTTCAATACATCGTACTGATCTGGAATCAGAGGATTGTTAGCGACTGCGTGACGGTTGGATATCATCGCGCAGCCTCCGCGGATCCCAGACTCAAGGAACAGATGCAGATTTATCTCTGTTAACAGCTCTAATTCGACCCCTGTCATTTTTAGCATCGCGTTCCAAGCGAGTCCGGGAAGCGAGTAAAAATGACACGGGTCCAAGCAGTAATCGCGTAAGGCCATGTCTCGGAAACTTTCAAAGACATCGGCCAGCAGCATTACGTCTGTCAACAAATACAAATCGTGGTAATCGCCAAACGTACGCAGATTGAATGCACTCCACACGTTTTGTGCGTGCTCGTAATCTGCGTCCGAAATAGCCGATTCCAACAACCGGTTATCAAAGTGTTCACGAGCGGGTAGACTTGTTTCATTGAACCGATCAATGCTGTCAACGTACTCGTAAGGGTATACTCCCTTGCGTACGAGCAGATTGGTGTGTTCGTCGAAACCCCGTCTAAGCATTTCCTCTCTGAGCAAAGGAAATTGGCTCCCGGACGTGGACAGATTGGTAACGAGTGTGTCCAGAGAGCGATTAAGAAATTGAAAGGAGTCTACGAAACGCAAGGGACCCAGGGAGAACGACACGTAACGCTCACTGGATGTTGCAATGCAGGATACGTGTTGGTCCTTATATTTTCCTAAACCCAGCATTAAATGGTGACAGTCGTAGCCACGAAGGTTGTGAAAGAAGACGGGGATATGACGAGGCATCTTGTAGCTTAGATTACAGCTATTGTGGGCTGCTCCCAAGAATTTCCCCGTAAGATGACAATGATTGCGTACCTTGTCATCGTCTGTCAAAGGGCGCTCACACAAATGACAAACGGTGGCGTTAGTGAACGCAACATTGTCATCATCGGACATAATTATTTGCACGTTATGTCGTACTACCTTCATCATATCCTCGGCGTCTTTCATCAACCACGAGAAGAAAGTGTCTACGACGTTTTCACCTCGATAAACTTTAGCCTCTCTCCAGAGTCTGTGTGTATGATCGACGATAGCATAGGAGAAACCTGACGGAATATGCATCGCTTCGTATGATGTGGACGATACAGGAGGAGAAGTTATTTTCTGACGGGCACCGTTGCTATCAACTGAGTAGAATTCGCCTAACTCGTGCACTGTCGTCGGGACGTTGTTACCAGGTGAACACGATTGAAGCGGAGTGATGAGAGACTCGAAGTCGGCGTAGACGGTAAAGGGTACTTTAAGACAGTGCGCGTAATTTTTAAATGACATAAACTTCTCCTCCTCTGTGGGCATTTTGGTTTTCTGCTCGCCGTGAGGTGTGCAGTAGGGGAGATGATCGGACAGACCATGTTCTGTGGAGAAACGATGCAGGCAGTAGTCACAGTAAAATGATTTATTGCAGTGTTTTGTTAGGGATGATAACAATCTACTCATGTTACTGATAAGACAGTAATGTTTTCGGCTATTTGTATCGGACAGAAGCAAAAGATTAACATGATGTAATCTGTCCTTATTGGAGGTAATTCTTAACGGATAAACCTCATTTTTTGATTCGTTTCTGATATTGTCTTCTATATCATAGCCGAAAACGTTTATAGAAATGTTGGGATTCTGTGTTTCAAATTTAGAAAGTGAGTTTATAGAAACAGGGTACTCGATACCGAACATATTTATTGTGTTTATGAATGAGGTGTATTTTGAAACACGTTCTTTATTACGTTCTTGAGGGTGTATGTGAGCTAGTACGGACCATAGAAAACACATTTCATCTTGAGGGTTCTTGATGTTGACTACTGCCTTGGTGAGTGCAAGTTTTCGCGGGGTTGGAAGGTAGGAGGACGCTGCTAGAGGCCTGTACCGTCCAACAACTAGTTCCAGCTTCAGTACAGCATCCACCGACCATCCGCTCCCGTCACGGGTAAAATTGGATATGCTATTCATGATTTTATCGTAGGATTCATCGAGTAGACAGTTCAACTCGTCGTTGTCGTCCGTGAGCGACGTACGACAACGTCCGTGGAAGACGGCGTCTTTGGTTACCACTTTTTCTTCGCCGCTGTCACCATCTAACATAGTTTTAGTGAAACGTATCCTGCACGCAATATGCCATTTGATACTGCGTAAACGTGCTTGTTCTGCCAGAATATCCTTGCACAATAAAGGTCGCACCTCGGTCATTATCGGTACTATATCTTGATCTTCTTCTTCTGTGTACACAGGCAGGTAATTAAAAGTTGTGAGACATCCTCTAATACTACTGTTTCGCACAATATAAAATCGTGTCATATCTGAAACAATAGAAACACATGTATTAGCTAATAGGAATGATGAATAACACACACACACACACACACACACACACACACACACACACACACACACACACACACACACACACACACACACACACACAAATTCATGTTTGTGGTAAATAGATAGTACACGTTAGTAATACGTTAGTTTATTGCAAACTGTGAAGATGGCAGCTACTCCTGATTTTAGCATTGAAAGTGAAAGAAGAAAATTGTTCAAGTATTGGGAAGTGACGTTTGTCAGCCCCGACGAGTTAGCGTTTGCCGGGTTTTACTACTATCCGCTAAATTATGATGTTTGTGGACATAGTATGTCATTCATAGACGATAGAGTTAAATGCTTTTGTTGTGGAATTGAATTAGTTCATTGGAGAGAAGGTGACATACCTATGGTGGAACATGAAAAAATTTCTCCGTCATGTCAATTTCTAAACGATGTCAAGAGACAATACATTGGGGAGAAGGTGACAAACCTATGTCAGAACATAAAAAATTTTCTCCGTCATATCAATTTCTAAACAACGTCAAGAGACTATCTTATACATGTTAATTCATATCAAACAAATTTGGTTTGCTACATAATTATAGAGAGAGACAATTGGTAAATTTTTACCTTGTTGAGGATGTTCCTGTTCCTGCTGATGTTCTGGATTCTGTTGAAGGTCAGACATGGTAATATTCAGACGTGAGAGTGAATACTGAAAAACAAAGAAACTGTTATAACGCTGGTATTATGTTAGTGTATCTTAAACGCTTTATATCTCACAAAGTAAATTAGAATATCAATTTGTAACATACAATTTGTAGCACAGTAGTGTTCAGCAACACGAACGATTGTGAAGTTCACCGGTTATATATTGTGATGGCAGCGGTATGCGAACATCTGCTCTCAGGTACCAGCGGTGGACACAGCGAGCCAATCAGACATCAGCAGCCACCGAGACGTAACCAACTTCGTGTTCGGAGCTAGCCAATCAGCGATGCCAGTTAGTTAATAAAACCTGAGCCGACAGAAAATTTTGAAAGTTCCGCGTCAGCGATGGATTTCGCTGGGTCGGCAGCTGACTCTACAACCAGTGTCGGAAGAAGAGGAGGACTGCAGTACGCCGTGAACAGCAGGCGCAGCCGCCGAACATCTCAGCGCGGCACTACCAACATCGCCGTTCTCACAACTCGGTCCTTTTTAGGACCACCAAAAACACTAGAGTGTACGATTGGTGCCAGTTGTCATGCGGCAAGCCTTTTGTCCGATGAAACCTTCCACAGTTGAAACCTGCTCTACAAAACGCTTCACACGAAGCGTTATGTTAAGAGAGAGAGAGAACGCGCATGTAAGTAGTTGACAACCACACGCACACATAGTTAATATTTGTTAATTATTTAATACAATGAAAAATGAAGTCAAACGTTTTGACGATGAGTGAGAGAGAGTGAGCGGGCGTTGTAAGTACGTACACAGTTAATATTTGTCGAATATATATAAACTTTCTAAAATCATATACATGCGCGGTAATGACCACAGAGAGGAGAAACGGTTTGAACATAACGTTTGACAACGAGAGAGAGAGAGAGAGAGAGAGAGAGAGAGAGAGAGAGAGAGAGAGAGATGAGAGAGAGAGAGAGAGAGAGAGAGAGAGAGAGAGAGAGAGAGAGAGACAGACAGACAGAGAGACAGAGAGAGAGAGAGAGACAGACAGACATACAGAGACAGACAGACAGACAGATATAGACAGTCGGACGGACGGACGGACAGAGAGAGAGAGAGAGAGAGAGAGAGCGGGCGTTGTAAGTACGTACACAGTTATTATTTGTCGAATATATATAAACTTTCTAAAATCATATACATGCGCGGTAATGACCACAGAGAGGAGAAACGGTTTGAAACATAACGTTTGACAACGAGAGAGAGAGAGAGAGAGAGAGAGAGAGAGAGAGAGAGAGAGAGAGAGAGAGAGAGAGAGACAGACAGACAGACAGACAGACAGACAGACAGACAGAGACAGACAGACAGACAGATATAGACAGTCGGACGGATGGACGGACGGACGTAACGAGTGTGTCCAGAGAGCGATTAAGAAATTGAAAAGAGTCTACGAAACGCAAGGACCCAGAGAGAACGACACGTAACGCTCACTGGATGTTGCAATGTACGTTATGTCGTACTACCTTCATCATATCCTCCGGCGTCTTTCATCAACCACGAGAAGAAAGTGTCTACGACGTTTTCATCTCGATAAAGTTTAGCCTCTCTCCAGAGTCTGTGTGTATGATCGACGTTACCACCACCACCACCACCACTATCACATTCTACTGTCCTTTTGTGACGAATATTCTATCATTGTTTGGTTCTCTCTGGTTTGATACAGACGTGTTCACTAGTGTCTTCTAATAATGTCGTTTTTTGTAAAGTTTAATGCTGTAATATCATGCATTACAACACGGTATCAGAGAAAGCGACGAGGCGTTTAGAAAAAATTACAGACCGATTCTGGAACCGTTAGAAGCTATTTCACGAAAGTTAAGTGGTGATATAATGGAGGAGGGAGAGGAGGAGAAGAAGAGCCTACACAACATGTAATAACTGAAAACGAAAGTGGCACGCAGAGTCATAACGCTTCTCATTTCAGTGACAATAGCGCATGGAACCCTAACACTTTACATTTCAGTGACGATTCATTAGCAACAAATATATGCGTTTGTGCGAATCGGCTGACTGTAAACGGATTATAGATCGTATGTATGGTGTTCGATACGAAGGTGGTAAATTTATGATAGGTGTTTCAAATGTGAAAATCGAAAACATAAACAGACGGTGTTTGTTGACACGTAAACATTGCACACTTAAAATGTAAACATTCCGAGTTCGTTGACACGTAAACTGTTTTTCCTTTCGTGAGTAATCGTTCGTTAATAAGATATGAATTAGCTTAATCGATTAAATGGTTAGACTAGTAATGGTAAATGTGAAGGTAAAGAAGGTAAGTATGTAGGTTCGATTCCTGTTAATTCATATTTTTGTTAAAAATCTTTTTTATAAATATTGAGGAGAAGGGATAATAACATATTCCTTTATAATTATTAACAACGTTGTTTGGTATTTGTCATTGTAAAGTACAATCGGAAACCATCACGCCACTTAAATCTGTAATATTTTTTTTTTTAACATTATGGACAAAATGTTTAACGGATAACACAACACAGTTTCAATTGGATTAGGTTAAACGTTACTTATATGAATATGGATATCTTTATACGAAAGATAAAACGTCATTGCAATTAGTAAATGATTCAGATGTTTCCAATGCCCTCCTTATATTTCAAGAATATTACAAATTACCTGCTGACGGCAAATTAAATAATGAAACTCGAAATTTAATGTTTAAAACGTAGGTGTGGTAATACCGATATTCTTTCTGATTATAGAAAGAAATCAGCTAGAAAAACCACGCTTTGTTGTGTTAGCGTTTCAGACAGCAAGAAAAATGTACTGCCAGCACGCGCTGATGAATTTGATCACTGTAACGTGATCAATGTGAGACTGTTTCTAAACGACAAGTATTATCCTTACGATAATTTAAACTTGGATATTGGGAAAGACCGTTTTGCATTATTGTACAATATGTACGTCAGTTTTCAAAGTTCGTATTACCACCGTTTAGACGGCAGCCCAGTACTGACAACGGAATTATTCAAATCAAAAGCCCCGCTGTTTGTTTTCGATTATAGCAGACAAGACGAAGCACTTAAGTCTTCAGCAGTTGATGTACGTTTAGAATTTGAATCGTCAACGAATTGTCCTACACAGACGACCGCCTACTGTATGATACTACATGATTCGCTTGTAGAATATACACCATTGTCCAACACAGTACATAGTCGTGTTTAAGTCTTGTCGAATAAAGAGAGACATACACGCACAGGTAATTACATTATAAACTAGGAATTGCTTCCGACGTCTGCGAGCGAGAGAGAGAGAGAGAACGCGCATGTAAGTAGTTGACAACACACACGCACACATAGTTAATATTTGTTAATTATTTAATACAATGAAAAAAATGAAGTCAACGTTTTGACGATGAGTGAGAGAGAGACAGAGAGAGCGGGCGTTGTAAGTACGTACACAGTTAATATTTGTCGAATATATACATAAACTTTCTAAAATCATATACATGCGCGGTAATGACCACAGAGAGGAGAAACGGTTTGAACATAACGTTTGACAACGAGAGAGAGAGAGAGAGAGAGAGAGAGAGAGAGACAGACAGACAGACAGACAGACAGACAGAGAGATATAGACAGTCGGACGGATGGACGGACGGACGGACAGAGAGATAAATAGAGAGAGAGAGAGAGAGAGAGAGCGGGCGTTGTAAGTACGTACACTGTTAATATTTGTCGAATATATATAAACTTTCTAAAATCATATACATGCGCGGTAATGACCACAGAGAGGAGAAACTGTTTGAACATAACGTTTGACAACGAGAGAGAGAGAGAGAGAGAGAGAGAGAGAGAGAGAGAGAGAGAGAGAGAGAGAGAGAGAGAGAGAGAGAGAGAGAGAGAGAGAGACAGACAGACAGACAGACAGACAGACAGACAGAGAGATATAGACAGTCGGACGGATGGACGGACGGACGGACAGAGAGATAAATAGAGAGAGAGAGCGGGCGTTGTAAGTACGTACACAGTTAATATTTGTCGAATATATATAAACTTTCTAAAATCATATACATGCGCGGTAATGACCACAGAGAGGAGAAACGGTTTGAACATAACGTTTGACAACGAGAGAGAGAGAGAGAGAGAGAGAGAGAGAGAGAGAGAGAGAGAGAGAGAGAGAGAGAGAGAGAGAGAGAGAGAGAGAGAGAGAGAGAGAGAGAGAGAGACAGACAGACAGACAGACAGACAGACAGACAGACAGACAGACAGACGGATGGACGGACGAACGGACAGAGAGATAAATAGAGAGAGAGAGAGAGCGGGCGTTGTAAGTACGTACACAGTTAATATTTGTCGAATATATATAAACTTTCTAAAATCATATACATGCACGGTAATGACCACAGAGAGGAGAAACGGTTTGAATATAACGTTTGACAACGAGAGAGAGAGAGAGAGAGAGAGAGAGAGAGAGAGAGAGAGAGAGAGAGAGAGAGACAGAGTTTGTTTAAAGCAATTTTTCAGAAAATTTGTAACAGACATAATAATTTGATCATACACACACACATGTATTAAATTCAATAACACGCTTGATAATACAAATAATTTTTACGTTTAAATAAAAATCTTCAGACAGCAAGAAAAAATGTACCGACAGCACACGCTGATGAATTCGATCACTGTACCGTGATCAATGCGAGACTGTTTCTAAACGACAAGTATTATCCTTACGATAATTTAAACTTGGATATTGGGAAAGACCGTTTTGCATTATTGTACAATATGTACGCCAGTTTTCAAAGTTCGTATTACCACCGTTTAGACGGCAGCCCAGTACTGACACCGGAATTATTCAAATCAAAAGCCCCGCTGTTTGTTTCGATTGTAGCAGACAAGACGAAGCACTTAAGTCTTCAGCAGTTGATGTACGTTTAGAATTTGAATCGTCAACGAATTTTCCTACACAGACGACCGCCTACTGTATGATACTACATGATTCGCTTGTAGAATATACGCCATTGTCCAACACAGTACATAGACATGTTTAAGTCTTATTTTATACATATTTTGTAAATACTAGTTTTAAATATATATATATTTTCATCATATTTGTAACATTATAATATTGGAGCTATGTGTGTGTATGTATTTTTAATTGTAAAACTAGTTTAGATATATTTTAATACTTGTAACAATATAATCTTGGAACTGTGTATGTTTTTTTTTTTAAATTGTAAATATTAGTTTAGATATATTTTCATACTTGTAACAATATAATCTTGGAGCTGTGTATGTATTTTTAATTGTAAAACTGTTTAATATAATCTTGGAGCTGTGTGTATGTATTTTAATAAATGTATATATATATATATTACACACACTTTATTATTATTTGTATAACCCACTCCATAATAATTTGATCATACACATACGTGCGCGCACACACACACATGTATTAAATTCAATAATGCGTTTGATAATGTTTAATGCAAATAATTTTAGGAAAGTCTACATTCTGCATTCATAAGGAGATAGTCACTGCTTACAGCTATGTATGTCCACAACAGAATTAGAGAGAGAGATATAAATGTCATCATACGCTGTGACCTACTTTCTAAATTTGTTACATTAAAAACGTTTGTTTAAAGCAATTTTTCAGAAAATTTGTAACAGACATAATAATTTGATCATACACACACACACATGTATTAAATTCAATAACACGCTTGATAATGCAAATAATTTTTACGTTTAAATAAAATCTGCACATACATTAAAATTAAAATTAAATAAAATCTGTACAACTTACCAAAACTAGTATGTGCGTTGTCTACACTGAAGGCGTACAGTCTTTCAACTATTAAAAAAGATGCAGAGATTTCACGATGTATCTGCGATCAATGAGAAATTGCCACTATAAAAATACGGTAAGAATATATTTTCAGAAATTGTAATTTGATCATACACACACGTACACACACACACATACACATGTATTAAATTCAATAAATAATAATGCGTTTGATAATGTTTTAATGCAAATAATTTTAGGAAAGTCTACATTCTGCATTCATAAGGAGATAGTCACTGCTTACAGCTATGTATGTCCACAACAGAATTAGAGAGAGATATAAATGTCATCATACGCTGTGACCTACTATCTAAATTTGTTACATTAAAAACGTTTGTTTAAAGCAATTTTTCAGAAAATTTGTAACAGACATAATAATTTGATCATACACACACACACATGTATTAAATTCAATAACACGCTTGATAATGCAAATAATTTTTACGTTTAAATAAAAATCTGCACATACATTAAAATTAAAATTAAATAAAATCTGTACAACTTACCAAAACTAGTATGTGCGTTGTCTACACTGAAGACGTACAAACAGTCTTTCAACTATTAAAAAAGATGCAGAGATTTCACGATGTATCAGCGATCAATGAGAAATTGCCACTATAAAAAATACGGTAAGAATATATTTTCAGAAATTGTAATTTGATCATACACACACGCGTACACACACACACGCGTACACACACATGTATTAAATTCAATAAATAATGCACTTGATAATGTTTTAATGCAAATAATTTTTACGTTTAAATAAAATCTGTACATACAATAAAAATTATACTCAGTTATTAACGTATTCAAATGTTTCAATAATGCGCTTGATAATGTTTTAATACAAATAATTTTTACGTTTAAATAAAATCTGCACATACATTAAAATTAAATAAAATCTGTACACTTACCAAAAAACTAGTATGTGTGTTGTCTACACACCCTTAATGATGAAAGTTGCGTATACTGAATGCGCACAAACAGTCTTTCAACTATTAAAAAAGATGCAGAGATAGATTTCACGATGTATCAGCACATACACAAGCAGTCAAAATGAGAAATTTTCGCTAATTTTCTGTGCGTATATATATTGTACACTGGTAGTGGGAGAAAGCTTGCATGTCCGTTTTTAGAGTAATTACTGTCAGCGGTGTTAATGCTTGACAGGTGTCAAATTAGAAAGTAGAGTTGTCCGTTTTTAGAGTAAATACTTTGTAATCCTAATTACTGTCAGCGCTGCTAATGACTAGCAGGTGTGAAATTAGAATGTAGGACGTCGTACACAAGGTTAATGACCTCTGGTTTAATTTAGCGAATAATAACTATATCTAATTCAGTATCGGATCAATGCTGTCAACGTACCCCGAATATGCATGCAATTATTTGTATAGTAATCAGAAATGTGTGTGAGAGAGACATTTTAATAATTTGTAGGTTGCATCTTACAATCATGAAAATTATTATTTAAACTGATAATTGTTTTATTAAAATCTTACAATGACGAAATATTATTATTTCATTGTTTACGATATATATATATTTAATGCAAAAATGAATTTTTAAAATTACAATCGTCTGTAAACTATATTTAAGTTCGTGTACACACATACAAATCGTTTGAATAAGGGAATTCTTGTCAACGTTTGCAGTGAGAGAGAGAGAGACATATACAATGTGTATGTGTACACAAAACTTTTGAAAATACCTTATTTCAAGGAGATTTTTTTTTATGCGTAACACTTTACCACACACACACACAGACTTGGCAGTATATTAATTTCTAAATCGTGGTCAATGACTGTCATGTGTCAAAAAAAGGACGCAACGAGGTAGGTGATAAATATATATATTTCCTGGTGATTACATTTTAGTATCGCTACTTACAATAATCCATAAGTAGCACGACGCTTATGTAAAACTGATGACATAAAGAGAGAGAGAGTTTATATCGTGATCGACAACTGTGTCTAGAGACAAAGAGAGAGGAGGGGAGAGAGAGTTGATATCGAAGTCGTCGTCAACAATTTACTATAATATAGTTTGAATTTCCCACCGAAGAAAAATGTTGGCAGATCTGTTCTATACACACACAATAATGCAGGATTGGTAACCCTGATCATATATTTTAATATACACTATAATACACACACACATATCAAGTTTGAACCCATACATAAGTTGGTAAACCTGATCATATAGATTTAATATACATTATAACACACAACAAATTTGAACTCATGCAAGGTTGGTAACCCTGATCATATATTTAATATATACACTATAATGCATCAAGTGATAGAAAGTGAAAGTAATCTAGACTCGCGAAAGGCGGCATATAAAAAAATAACGCGAAAGACAGCATATATTTGAACTTGACGCGCGAAAGGCGCCATGCAATTTGATTGGTCGATGCTGCTGGTCCAGCGGTGGTGGTGGGGGAATAACGGTACTTGAGTCAGAATCATCATTTTCCCCCTACTATTCTGCTGTTCTTATTTTTGTAGTTTGTGAACTACTGTTTTCCGTTTGCAAAATATTTTCGTGGGTATGCTGTATGTGCAGTCTGCCATGGAATGATGAGTCAGCAAATAGGCGCTGTTTGTAGTGGTGTCTGGGAAATTACAGTAGAAAGTCGTATTTTCCAGAGACTGCGGTTAATGTAGTAATATGTGGCCGTTTCAAGACAATATAACGCCATAGGGCTGGACTACATGATTAGAGTGCTGCTGTAGTTAAGCAGGTGAGTTCCGGGAACTGGTATACCAACTATAAAAGGCCCTCCGCACACGGAGCAACAGGTAAGCGATAAAAGTGATGACAGCAATGCAGGCGATATAAGTGATAAAGGCGATGTGAGTGATCTGAGCAACAGGGCATCCGCCACGGAGCGATAGGAAGTAGTCAAATCGTGCTTTCCAACGAGAGAATACCTATCTAAAGTTTTTTCCCAATGTTTTTGAAGAAGTATGTCGAGTGAGTCAAGTGATGAAGAACTTTTGCACCTATACCGATACATAAGATCCCGACGAAGAAGAAACCGTAGGAAGTATTGGGTTCATCCCTACATTGAGAAGAATTTACACTGCAGGCTGTTCGTTGCAGCCAAAGAACTGCAAGAAAATGACGCCAAATTTCTCGCATTCTGTAGAATGTCAAAGTAATCATACACAGTACTTGCTGATATTATTACCCCTGCTTTTCATAATCGAAACACCAATATGAGGGAGTGCGTCAGCGCGGAAGAAAGGATTTTTATTACATTGAGGTAAGCATCATTTATAACTATTTATTTACTGATGTCAAATAACAATAATTCATTGCCTGTGTTGATACATAATCACTCTCACGCACATATAACACATAAACATATATGAATGAAATTGTTCATTTTTATCGTTCAAAAACATTTTACAGGTTTTTTGCTTTCAAACATTATAAACTGGTATATTTTGTATATATTTTTCCACTGCACCCACGAACTTAACATTGAACGCCTCCATTTTACCTGGCAATATGGGCAACGCGATGCGCTAGCGACCTACACTGCAGGTTGACCGAGTTGCTCAGATCACGTACATCGACTAGATCGCCTACGGATTGCTTGCATATTGCTTCGTTGGTGGGTCCCACTTCTTTACATAGGAAGTGACGTGAAGGGGATATCGAATTGCTACTGAATCGCTAAGATGTTGCCCCGTGTGCGGAGGGCCTAACAGTACGGTTATTAGTGCAGTACGGTTATTATTAGTACGGTATCAGTGCGTTGTTATATACTGCGCTATATTGAAATTGATTCAACTTTTTGACTTGTATTAGTGTCTGAGCATAGAAACTATCATATATCTGGATAAGTAGGATAGCTTTGCAATACAAGTGTACAAGTGTAAGAGAAATGGTAATAGAAATTTTGAGAATGGATCTGTACAGTGATTTATTCTATTGTTGTATACCACAGTCCTGCGACCCCGGTAACAATACTGTTTTCTTCACGCACATCCGGTTTGTTTTCATGGAAGAAATGCCTGGAATGAATCGGTTTTTTACGCCTACGGAATGTGCCATTGTTATTTCTTCCATAAAACGCTACGATTATTTGCTGAAGTCATTAACAGCATTGATACGTTCAAGTGTTTTAGCCTATATATCGTCCGTAGTTCTCTCATCTTACTTTATGATGTCCAGACGCACGCTCACATTCTTTGCACAGATAGCTTATAATAAATCCGTTTTACTGAAAGTTAATAAATTAAAGGAAATAATGGAAGTATTAGTTATTAAAGGATAAATTAAAGTATAAGTTAAATGATGTCAATGTGATGCATACCTGGTTGAAGTACAGCTTTAAGAAAGGTAAATTTAGTTGGCTGTGTATATTTTCAGTCACTGGAATTTGGAGTTTCAATACATTCAGTAGTTGATACTACTCGTCACATTTTAAAAGCCAATGCCTGCAAAAACATACAACAGTTAAACGGCCCTTAATGTGTATGTTTTTATCATGATGTTTTTGTTGCAAGAAATATTTTTTAATAACTTCATAAAGTGAAATTAGTACGTTGCATCAACGTGTCCGATGCATTTTGTCAACATACGTAGTACTGACATCTAGCACGCCGTTGTGAGATGTTATGGCTGGAACATAAGGTAACCACAAGGGTTGTAGAACACAACTTGTCCCCCGGGTAGGATACATCTTCATATTACCAAGAAACTCCCCTGAAATAATTCACAACGGGGAGGCTGGTACTTGCGTATTAATTGTGTTTACCTGGCTAACCGGGTCTGAAATGTAACGGCGAACTTTGGCCCACGTAAATACAACATACATTTATGTTACAATATTAATTATAACTTTATGTTTACCTTACTTTTGTTACACGAAAATATTAAAATTTTTAAGATTGTAAATTTAATTGTGTAAATAGAAATGTCCAGTACAGCAGGACTGTGCCGGGTTTTTAAAGACACTTAAACTGATTCAGAGGGAAGTGGACAATGATCAATCATAGTTTTATATTAACGAACCGTTACTTTTATTATTACCTTTTATTAGAATGTATTCCAGCGAGCTAAGCAATAAAGGTCTATGGATATATACTTTAGTTGAATCAAATTATAAATACAATACAACAATCTCTAACGAAAATGAATCTGAAATAATTTTAACACCATACCGAATGTAAACTATAAATTAACAAAAATAACATAGTATAACATATTATAGTAATTAACGTAAATAGAGAAGGTTGTTAACAGTATAAACTCAAAATTTATTCGGATTATTGTTTACGGTTTTATTAAACCATGATTAAGGCTCGATAGTGAAGAAGAGAAGAAGAAGAAGAAGAAGAAGAAGAAGAAGAAGAAGAAGAAGAAGAAGAAGAAGAAGAAGAAGAAGAAGAAGAAGAAGAAGAAGAAGAAGAAGAAGAAGAAGAAGTGCTTTAAAGCCTTAATTTACAAAAAAAAACTTCAAAGTAAAATATGGTCATTGAACTGGAGGGAGCCAGATGCTCCGTTTTCTGCAAGCTAAGAAGGTATGTTTTTAAATATCAATTAAAATGTTACTAATTAGGTAGATACACATTAAACCAAAGGAACGAAATACGATCAATATTAATTACGTGGAACATTTGAATCATTGTGCAAACGTTTTTATCGTGTGGTAATACCGTTAGAAAAATAACAAAATTAGGTTAACAAAAGTATACTAAAAAAAAAATGCGTAAGTAAATTTGACTGTTTTTTGAAATTCATTTTATCCAAGAAAATGTATAGTTTCTATTAAAAGTCATATTTTTTGAACGAAGTTCAACTTAATAATCGCTACAGATTATTACTGTGCAAGATGCCCAACAGTACTGTGCAATCGCAACATGTAGCCTGTGTAAACGTGTAGACTAAAGTTAATATAGGCCTACAGTAGACGTTAATTGAAACTGAAAACAGTCAAGTATGTGTAGATGTAGGCGAGTGTGATATTTACTGTTAGTATGAAATAAAACGTATTTTGTTCTTTGATCTGAACTAAGTATTAGATTTACAGTAATGCTAATAGAATATAAAAATTCATTTATTAAGAAAACAGACTATTAAATCAGATTTAAAAGTAGCGTTTATGAAGCTCGGGCTTTGGACGTGGTTGTTTTTCTTTTATTCAGAAAATATTTTTCTTCATTTGACTGCAGCTGAAGTTTGCCATTGTGTGCCTGTGTGTCTTTCAATTTCCTCCCCTAAGCCGGGCGGGCCACAGATGCTGCTATCTCGCCCAACTAATACCGCTATATTACCATACACATACTACCCCACTGCCAACCGGCGTCATTTATGAGCCTTCTTTACGACAACAACAAAAAATACCATAATAATGACGAAGGAGCAGGCTTTATAAACTTTACGTTGTGCACACTTTCTCAGCCGACCTAACACTTTAAATCTCTGACAGTGAAGTTAGTAGAACAATGTTAATGTTGACGGTAATTTGTTTTCTAATAACATTTTCTCTTTTTTCTTTTATCTTGTTCCGATATTTTTTTACTTAATTATTTATGTCGACAATAATATGACCAGTTGTTTGTTTTAGTTTCCGATTGTAGTAATTTCAGCAATCTTTGCTTACTGTTAAACTTGGATTCAATATAAAGGAATTGATCTGTTCTTTACTGTAAACGATAGGTTCATACAGTATTTGTTAATAACAAATCACTTAACACGTCAGATACTCTTAATTATAAACATTTTCTGCCCAAACATTTATCACGTAAACACCTTAGATGGCAAACCCTAGGTAGCCTATGTTACATAAAAGGTGATGTAGTTAGTAAAGACTAATTTAAAGTCAGTGAAAATGTATTTTCACTATAACAGAACACCGTTTTTCCCATTCGCGTAGAAATCAGAAAATACAAGTAAGCAATTCGGACGCCTTTATAACTCTTGATTATGTCGCGTTCATATAATTTTTATGTTGAAAACTTCTCAAATCTGATTAGAAACTTTTTGTTTAACGCATACTTATTTGGTTGTTGTGGTGAATGTATTTAAACAAGTCGATCGCTTTGATTTTTTATAAAAACATTGGTGAGAAAATTTTGTAATATCTTCATAAAGAACCAGTTTCTTTTGAGTCAGCTCGAACAGGTCGGTGGATTATTAGATCCTACGTGATCGCCTGTTTTAATCTATGTGTCAATTTTCGCTTACTTAGTAACTTTGCTCTGTATAAAATATATAAGAATCGACTAATCTCAAAAGTTCTTGTGTGTTGTTTCTTGAACTATAACCATAATGAGAAAAATTATATTTTTTTATTGGTACAAAGATTTATGTAGAAGAGCGTGGTAGCAATATTTAAGCTCGACCATGGAAATGACATGCGCGTAACTTGAGTGTCAACATAACGTTAAACTGTGATTTATAAAATACAAAGTTATGATATATAGTAAACAGGGTTTTACGAGAAAAAGGTAGAACCATCCTTCGAAACTACTACTTTATTAGGTGTTACGAGAACGAATTGCCAAAATTGTATGAATGTTATCATAAAAATGTACTATTAAAATTAGTACTAGTGCTTTATTTTATATTAAAATAAAATACATTTTCCTCAAAGATTAAGCATACTACTAGTTAGTCAAACACATTCATGTTATATTTATAAGACCAAAACGATGTTACCTATTATATGGATTAATAATTGTAATTTGAATGTAAGCATAAAGGATTACACAAGGATTAGTGTGAGACAATGAGAATATACAGAACAGAAAAATTTAATCACGTGTCAGAAATTCAATACAAGACACATGCCAGTTCACTCAAGCTAGTTCACTTGATACATATTAATCTCAGGAAAGTAATATTAGCAGACAACAATAAGATAATGGCAATCTTTTGTCAGCAAGGATAGTCAGAGAATTCCTCGTGGCAACATTCACATCTTTAGTTTATGTGGAAATTTTGACCCAAAACACATATCCCTTCTTACCTTCCTAACAACCAATCAACATCTATCTAAAAGACCCAATCGAGGGAATACTCAGATGGTGAGGAAAAAGAGTTATTAAATAAGAGTTCTTGGAAGAGTTCAAGGGATAAGGACGTGCACGTTAACTATGGGGGAACGTTAACTAATGACATGAACCGCCACAACAACAAACTGGAAGAAAAATAATTTAACTATTTAAAGTTTCAAATAGGTTACTCTCTTGTAAAATCATGTACAAAAATAATAAATATATATACGAAATATGTACAAAAATAAAATGTTAAGTATATTAAACATAATGGTAGAAATTGGGTTAAAGTAATTTTCAAAATTTTATTTATTATATTATTATTCATATTGTAGGTCTACTATTTCCATTTCTAAATAAAAAAGGGTTTATTATTATTTACTATTATATTTAGATCAATTATTACTATTTATATTATTTTTTATTATTTATTAAATACATTTTTATTTTAATCAAGCAAAATTATTTTTAGGAAAAAATGTGTATACTATGAAATATGCCATTAATAAAACTTGGAAAAATGTCGTATTCAGTTTTTTAAATAGGACAAGCGAAAGCCAAGCAAAATTATTTTTCAACCCCAAAATCCACCATCTTACATTAGGCAAACAAACTCTTTTATAGCTTGATTATCGGAATTAATACTGGTTATGTTTAGTAACTCCACCAAAATATTTTATAAAAAATATGAAAGTTTGTTTAGAACAAGCGACTAAAAACGAGGATAAAATTTGTTAAGAATAGAAAGATAAATAAGTATAGGCTATATGTCATTCACACAGGTAAATTATTAATGCATATTATGCTATTACAGATTTTATCTATTTTGATTTGTGTAGCATCACACTGTGTTACAGAAAGGAAGTGAAAATCAAGAATTTTACTGTAAGTTGAAACAGAAAAACAAGTGCTGGAGATTACAAGCCTGGACGATTTGTTGCAGCTGAAGCTGATTTCACAGTATCTTGTTTTTGGTTGCCGGATCGATTTCCATAAATTTTTGTAACACCGGATATACTGAATACTATTTACCCTCCTGGTGTCATCTCCAAAAAGATTTGTTACTGTAGCCGTTACTTTAATTCAGCGCTAAAAATTACGCTAAAACCTGTTTTTATTACGGATATGCTATGACTTCACAAGCAGTACTAAGTAGTCTCGATGATGTGTAAATATATTGTTAACTTGATACATTTGCTTTACTTTACGTGTTAAATCATTAGTATGATTTAAGTGCAGATCATGATGTATTAACCTACATTATACATGCTTAGGGCATTATGCTGCATGCCCAACGCCGGCCATGTTGATCCGTTGAAGTGTTTGTGCTTGGATTGGTCGTTAATAACGGAGCAATATTGTGAATGGTTTTTGGAAGATTCTGGTGATATCAGCTTTCTTTGGCAGTTTGATAAATTTTTAATCTCTTTATAATTCGTTTGTGTTTATGAGTATACATCTTAATGAATAATGCATGTTACTGTATATGAAGTTGTGGTTTTGTGTACTGATATAATTATGGTTTACGTTATTAGGAATGTCAAACAATTTATAAGTAAATTCGTGTCTATCTGTTGGTGGATTTTCTACATATTGCACTTGGTTTTAGTATAATGGGATATTTAAGTCTAAGTAATTGATTTTTATATTTGTCTTTTTGTTCTGTAAACTTTATATTCGGATTTATCTTGTCTTAATTTTTTGTCGGCAAGTGTATTTTGAAAGTTAGAAATGTATAGACACGTTGACAATGGTGTATATGTTTATAATTTTAGTGTACACTGCAACTGGAAATATGTACAATATCGTAAGAAATTCTCAATCCGAATCCTCCTATAAAAACGTATAATACATACACTGGTTTCACTAACTAACGGACTAACAAATGAGCCCTTAATATGGCGTTTTTCGGACACAAGAAATTCACTTTCATTTCCATCATCAATATTAATCTCTTCACTATCAGCAATATTAATATTATAACCTGGTGTTTCACAAATCTGACACGTTAATCCTTGGCAATTTTTACACATAACGGTGCATTGCAATCCGGATTTTAGGCAGCGACAACGAAAAGTAGAACAGTCAGTCGTACAGCCACAGGAAATCAAATTCAAAATTGATTCAGGAGCTGGTTCTAATGTAGTCTTAATGGGCTGCATAAAATTATTTTTCCTTTCCCATTCCCATTCCTCTGGACTTTTATGGTTGCCTAACCATTTCTGAACTTGGTAGTAAACTCTAAAGGATGCTGAGCTGCAGCTGCTGAAGTTGGAGGTAACAGCTCTAATTTGGCAGATGCCTTTTTGAGAGATTTCTGAAACATCTGACATCTGTACTCGTCTAGTGTGTACCTTTCATTTTTCGAACCATACAGAATTAGAAATAATTTTTCACAAGCTATTTCTACTTCACTTTCATTTGAATTCACACTATTAAACACTGCTACAGCATTGTCCAAATTTCTGTTATTCTGTAATAGCTTCAGTAATTGTTTTTCAGTGAATTGCATTTGCAAATTTTGAGAGAAAAATAATTCTGCTTTAATTTTGCCGATATTTGGTTTCAAGAAAAATATATCTTTGTGTGCTGGAGTTAAAGCTATCACAATTACAAGCAAATAAATATCTTGGGCAACAATTGTCACTTGCAAGTTCTGAGACTTCTGAATGGCAGTTTGCACCATCAGCGTATCCGCGTCGTCAGATGACTGTCGTACTTCAAATTTTTTCTTTGAATTTTTTTTCAACATTTCAAAGAGTTGTTTTTATTTTCACTATTAGCTAAAAACTTTTCTTGGCCGATAGACAGGGGTATCATTTCCGTTATGCTGAACTGTGGACTGATGTTCGCGTATCAACGTTGCTTTTCAGATTTTTTTTACTGTCAGAATTACCATATCCATCGAAGTCGATTACCGCAGGCTTAAAAGTACGCGAAACATATTGCACGAACATATTGCATATTTCTTTATAATTACTGCATTTAAAAAAATTTCATTTCACTTTGTGCAATAAATACCCCCCATCTATTATTTAGATGTCTGTCTTGTTCAGTAAATTGTCATCAATATTTTTAAACTCATCATATAAAGCGGACTTGGTGGTTTTTTTCATTCCAGTGTTCGTGAAAAGAGACATTGGGTACGGTGCAATTTCAAATTTAAAATACTCTGATATATCATCCCTCGGTTCTCTGTACAACAGGATTCTTTGATAGAGAATTAAAGGATCTATAGTAATAGCCTTTTCACGTACCGTTATAGAGGAATTAACGGGACTCAGAGGACGTACTCTGTTTTCACGTTTTATGACAGTGTCCTTATACAATTTCCCAGACAATTTTTTCATATCGTTTTCACTAATTTTCTTTGATGTGTGACAATTAATAGCGTCATTTACAATAATTCCAGTACCGAGTGACGTAATGATTTGCGTTTTTGAAAACGGATTGTGATTAATAAGCCAATCATACTATTTATTGACATCTGAATCATTTCTTGCAATTCGAGTTTCTCTTAACTCAACATGTTGTTCAGATGTGAAAAATGTAGTGCTGCTAAAATTTTCAAGTTCTTGACAAATATCCAAAAACGCTGATTTGGTAGCATTAATATTTCTTCTGTCAATCCTTGGATCCTTGGTGAACAACGCCACCTTGGACTTTAAATTCTCGATTTGCTGTCTGTGCTATGACCATATCGGTCCAAGTGCTACTGAAAAATGTTACGCCTTACAGTAAAATAACCTTTCGTAAATTTATCAAATTCTGAGTCACTCGTTCTATTTTGTAATTAAAGCACCAGGTGTAAATAAATCAGACAATTTATAGCGTAGTGCAAGTGACCACTTGCATGAAAATAAGGCAGCCTTAATTTTACTGTATAAAGACGTTTTTCGCACTCTCCTGCTTCTATAAAATTTCTAATTACTGTGACCATTTTCAGAATCCGCAACTGAGCAGTTGGGCCATTGTTTTTTCAATATCTTTCAATGTATTTTCAAATTTATTTGTAATATTTTTAACGACATTTTCTTTAATAGTAGACTTTTTTGTAGGTAAATCGTTAAAATCAAAAAAAAAAGTTCCCGAATTTCGTTTTTTTCTTCTTCACTGAAATCTATGTTTTGTAAAATAATTTTTGAAAGTTCTAGAGATACTAATATGTGTGCTCGTATAGCGCGAGTATATGCGTGCCCAGTTAGTATATTATGTGAAACAGAATTTTCGGCATTCGAAATGTTTTTACTTTACTTTTGCAATACTTATGTCATTTGGTCTGCATTATATAGTTCCTTTCTGTACTTCATTGTATAGAAGTTACTAAAAATGTGAAACACTATTTTATTTGATACTTTTTTTGACGAAATTCTTCATTTGCATCAGCAAAAAAAAAAAACAAATTTTTACATATCGTATTTCAATATGGGTAAAATCGCCCTGAGACAATATTTTAAGTTAGATATTGACCGACTGGTTTGGTCTAGTGGTTAGGGCGCTGGATTCTAGACCAAGAAGTTCAGGGTTCGATTCCCAGTAAGGTCTGGCATTTATTCATTATTCAAGTCATTCCCATCTCATTACCTACGCACAAGCTTCGGCTTATGTAGGCATCATCCTCTCAAAAAAAAAAAAAAAAAAGTCATTCATATGCAATACACACAAAATACAAAAAAAAAAGTATACTCTAAGATTTAAGTGTAGCCTATTCCAACAATCTTCAACGTACATGAATATGACACCCGCCAAATTATAGGGAATTTTGTGAGCTACAACTTTTATTTTAAACATTTTCTGATAAAATACTTCGTTTTTAAGTTATATACAAAAAATATTTTTTCCACCCCTTTCAACCCCTGTAAAATCACCCCCGTAGAAATTATGTGGTAGACTCATTGGTTTCATATAAATTATGGTTCAACGGCTACATGTACAAAAAACTAGCTTTTATCTAATTTTTTTCTTTAAAGTCAAATTTGTTTAATATTTTTCCTGGGCTAAAGCCATATTACTTCGTAGCAAACACAGCCGGAGGCGTCTAGTCCCTTCGATCGTTGGTCTGACTGTTAAGTCTCTTCTTCAGTTACACAAAATCGATCTGTTGTAACTTAAACATATTTTCTAGTCACTGTAGCAAGTGATACGCAACTTCCCTTCCACCGTAAGTTAGTCTGGATACATGATCGAACACGGAACTGAAGCTTATTTCCCCATATTTTGATAGAAGACAAATTGTAATGTATTTTGTCGTAAAGTGTAAGTGAACTTTCCTGGAAAAGGACCATCAGGTCGTGATGTCAAATAAAGACTGCTCTACTAACTGATTTAACATGAATTTCACTCCATACTTCACTAACATTTGCTAATACTTTAATACTGCATTCAAATGTAAAATTAGCGAAACGAAGTGTAATGAATATTAATATAACAACATTAGCAGCAACTAAGTCAGTAAAATGCAAAGCGTGGGACATCGATTCTATACCTGGTTCCCGAAGTTATTAAATATAAACTGCTATGTTGGTAATTAATAGTGAATATTTTAAAGTATTTTTGTATCTATAAGCCAATGGGGTACACAGCGAACATGTACGTGTAAATCAGTCTAAATAACGCTGAAAAACGAAATAATCTGACAAAACACTTTTTGCCTGTAGTTTGCGGTTGTATAAAAGAACAGATTTTATGCTACAACTTACACTGATTAGTTGTTTTTTATTCGTAGCAGTGTTTACAGTTATCTGGCGTTGAAAACCTGTATACAGAAACTTTTTTAAGACTCAAGCACAAAGAATAAGCGTCACGCCTCTAACAACAATTGTAACCAACTGACGCTCTCTGCACACACTGGAGGGCAAAGAGGAGTAGTTCACATCACATTCAAAACGTGTCAGTACCGTGCAGAGAACAAAACTGGTATCTCATATTTCTACCAGGTCTCATATTTCTACCTTCTCCTCTAGATACTTTCCTCTTAAACAATACATCACGTCACCAAGATACATTTGAAATTGATTTGGATCACATTAGACAGACTGAGCACAATAAATGCTCCATCCAAATAATATTAAATTAAATATTTATAAATAAATAAAAGATGATAATAATTAAATATTATTAATTAATAACAATAATTCAATAATAATTGTTGTAACTAATTATAATAATTTGGCCTATTGCAGATAATTTTATAAATTCATATCATAGAGAAGACGTTCTTACCTGTTTGATAAATGCAGACAACACTAGACTCTCCCAGTCTTCAGCGTCACACTACGAAATGGTCTGTCACTATCCTTTCTCATTTGCAAATTGTTTTAAGTCATGTTAAAGGAAGTCCAGGACAAGCACCGGCTTTGTACTTTACTGGTGCGCATGCCCAGTATCTTCAGCAATGGCTTCTTTATCAGTTATCATCGTCGTCAATATAATATCAATACCTTTCAAGAATTGCGATTGGGGGATCAACAAGTAGTATTACACCTCCCCAATCACGTAAGGCTTGAAACAACTGTCCTTGAGCAACCAAACGGAGTACAGAGCGTGTGTGTGAGAGCGCGCGCTCGCGCCTTGAGTACTTACAGTAGTAAATCAATTGTTTAGGTCTATTCTTATTAGCATGGAGGCGTGTTGGCTTGACTGAGCCATAACATACCCACGGCGAGTGAACGTTGGGTCAGTTGGAGATTGAATACTGAGACACTGACCATCCCACCACGTTCTTTTTAACTGTTCTTTTGGAATGGTATGTCATTAACTGTGAGCATTTTTTATTAATTTTTAAATTATCAGTCTATAATACACAATATTTCAGCAAACGTGAACAAATAATGTATGGAGCAGTGTGTGTTATGTGCTGTCTGGCATAGTTAGGTATAGAGTTTTCTGTCTACATAAATGCGATGTCTGTGTAGTTGTGACTGACAATTTTGTTCTCGTGTGTTGTGGTGGCGTAAAGGATTTCTGTGTTCGCTGTCAGAGTCACGGCTGGCCATAGTTGAGAGATCACTTTGCACACGTTACCGATTATGACAGGCCTAATGCCACAAACATCAATTATCGCTTAACTTCTCCGTTAACTTTTGTTATTGAATAAAATACTGTATACGAGTAGCCTATATACAGTGTACACGGTATTAGTTTAAACAGTCTGGTAGAAGTTTAGATGCATTAAGAGCTTACGTTGAAATCCGGTTTGCTGCGACTTTATAAATCGCCTATCTTTATGAATATACATAGGAATAAACATTTTAAATGTGCTATAACATTAACTGTGACGTAACTTAGATTGTAATGCTGAAGTTGTGGTATTATACGCAAGCTACACTATGTTTACCACTGGAACAAATTTGCTTATAATTAATTTAGCAATTAAATATGAATCAATTTAATATCAAATATGTATATTGTTTGAAACTACAGCATCAATGCAGTTAAGGATTTACTCTTGTTTAGGTTTAGGCGTTCAGTAAATTAATCTTTTTATTCTGATTCACATATTTATTTAGTCCCAACATCTGTTGGCGTTCAGGGAGAATATTTATAACCGGGAAGGAAAAGCACTATTTCTGAAGATAATTTTACAGCTAAAAAGAAGGAAAAATTTCGTAAAAACGTAGGTAAAAATGTTGCCCACATTTCCATTTCGGAGGTAAAAATAATGCAATCGAAAATTCGTGGAACTTAATTTTAAGGCAAAATTGCTTTTTCCATACTGATTGACCTGAAATATACAAAAAAGAGGATCCTAGAGCTGTGTTATTAGTAGTTTCAAGAAATTACTGGAAAAGGCAAAGAATTTAAGTCGGAAAAAATAATGTCTTAGGTTTGGTTTAAATAACTCTTGAATTGTTAATAAACGAAAACACTTTAAAACAAAATTCAAAATAAAAATATGATAAAAATTTACAGACTTCAATTTTGACAAACTTTATGTGAACTACATCAGTTAAAATCAAACACAAGTTTGTGAAATTTGACGTTAATTAAAAAACAAAACGTGGCAGAAAATGTTACGAACTTAAGTAAAAAACAAATATAACATATGTGACGAAGACTAATGTTAACAAAAATAATATTTCTGGGTTTTACCAAGCTATAAGAGAACGTACAATAATATTATATAAATTATGTGTCTTCTCTCCGCCATATGACCTCGGCAGATTTATTTTTAATTAATTGTTGTATAAACCTACTTGTCAAGTTGGCCAGATTTATAAAGTTACATAAATACGTAGTAAACATGAAAAGGACTCTAAGTTATGAGTTACTAACACAGATCTGGAAGTGTGAAGCAAGAATCATTACCGTATAAATGCGCTCCGGAATCCCAGACTGTAAGGTGTATACATTAGAAATACGACATTACCGTTTGCTATTATTCGCTATTTCAGTGTCCGCGACTGACTGCGGCATACTATATAATTGATGTGACTTTGCAGTGACCATCTGCTAAAATATTTACAGCGGCGTGAACTCGGTGAATGATTTATGCGCCCTGGACTTATATTATACAAGTGGACGTTTTACGTGACAATCAGCAAATGGAAAGAAATGAAAATATACGTACCCGGTCCAGCCGCCAGACAATAAACACAACTTACGGTTCGGCAGTAAATACTTTGTTCGGGCCAATGTGTGTGTGTGCATCGGATCTTACGTGTGTATCTTTGACGGTAGTGTAGTTGACTTGTGTTCGAGTCTCCCATCAATAACCTAATTATAAGCAAAAGTATAATCTGATTTCTGTACAGTATGCCGATGGTATACCAGCGTTTGCCTAGCAACACTTTCTGCGTAGCGAAACTAACTAGCTAACGTCTATACGTCCTTTACGTAGGTTCTGTATGTTAAGGAATTCAAGCGTACACATACAAAGTATAATGTGATTTCTGTACAGTATGCCGATGGTACACCAGCGTTTGCCTAGCAACACTTTCTGCGTAGCGAAACTAACTAGCTAACGTCTATACGTCCTTTACGTAGGTTCTGTATGTTAAGGAATTCAAGCGTACACATACAAAGTATAATGTGATTTCTGTACAGTATGCCGATGGTACACCAGCGTTTGCCTAGCAACACTTTCTGCGTAGCGAAACTAACTAGCTAACGTCTATACGTCCTTTACGTAGGTTCTGTATGCTAAGGAATTCAAGCGTACACATACAAAGTATAATGTGATTTCTGTACAGTATGCCGATGGTACACCAGCGTTTGCCTAGCAACACTTTCTGCGTAGCGAACCTAACTAGCTAACGTCTATACGTCCTTTACGTAGGTTCTGTATGATAAGGAATTCAAGCGTACACATACAAAGTATAATGTGATTTCTGTACAGTATGCTGATGGTACACCAGCGTTTGCCTAGCAACACTTTCTGCGTAGCGAACCTAACTAGCTAACGTCTATACGTCCTTTACGTAGGTTCTGTATGTTAAGGAATTCAAGCGTACACATACAAAGTATAATGTGATTTCTGTACAGTATGCCGATGGTACACCAGCGTTTGCCTAGCAACACTTTCTGCGTAGCGAACCTAACTAGCTAACGTCTATACGTCCTTTACGTAGGTTCTGTATGTTAAGGAATTCAAGCGTACACATACAAAGTATAATGTGATTTCTGTACAGTATGCCGATGGTACACCAGCGTTTGCCTAGCAACACTTTCTGCGTAGCGAACCTAACTAGCTAACGTCTATACGTCCTTTACGTAGGTTCTGTATGTTAAGGAATTCATGCGTACACATACAAAGTATAATGTGATTCCTGTACAGTATGCCGATGGTACACCAGCGTTTGCCTAGCAACACTTTCTGCGTAGCGAACCTAACTAGCTAACGTCTATACGTCCTTTACGTAGGTTCTGTATGTTAAGGAATTCAAGCGTACACATACAAAGTATAATGTGATTCCTGTACAGTATGCCGCTGGTACACCAGCGTTTGCCTAGCAACACTTTCTGCGTAGCGAACCTAACTAGCTAACGTCTATACGTCCTTTACATAGGTTCTGTATGTTAAGGAATTCAAGCGTACACATACAAAGAGGATAGAGAGGTCCAAAACAGATTACTTATTGTAATTTATAGTATATAATCATTGTTATTCTGTAACTGTTATTATCACTGTAACATGACTGTACTACCCGGAAGTCTGTAGTTTTGAGATCAATATTATTCTGACGTCACTGTACATTTATGTCTCAATATCCTCTCCTTTGTTTCAATCAAGCATTGTCCTTTAGTATTTAGGCATAAGGTCTGACAGTTTTGTGAAAATTATTCGAAAATTACGAATATCGAATCAGTGCATATTATTACCTTACAGAGGGGGGATATGTTTACACAAGACGACCAAATTTGAGACGTCTGCCTATTTCAAAATGTACACAATTAAGCAGGTTATATTTGATAAGTTATGACAGGTTTTGTACTTAATAAAGATAAATAAGTAATGAGGTAGGCCTACTTAATGAGGTAATTATGATAAATATAGTATTTATAGTATTACAAACATTAATAATATTATGTTATATTACATAATAATGCAATATATATGCAGTATATATGTCTCGTATATAACATTATATAATAATAATGTAATAACAAAGTAAATTATTATTACAGTGAAACCCTGTTTAACCAAACTCGGATTGTCCGAAACTCGGGTTAACCGAAACGATGTCATACTCATTGAAATCAATGAAATCAAACAACATGAAACATGTAATTTATTGGTACGCAGAGACATGGGAGAAGATTACAGATTCCACTTTAAATAAGGCATGGAACAAATTGTATGCTGGACTTGAGTATGAAGACGAAGAGGAAAATTTAAAAAAATTGGTAGAAATGGCTAAAGGAATTCCAGGGTGTGAAGACATAGAAGAAAGTGAAATTTACGAATGACTAGAGGCAGATGATGTGGGACTAGAACTGAGTGACCAAGAAATTGTGGAAGCTGTGACGAGACCAGAGCCTGAAGCAGACGACACAGACCAGGGTGTTCATGATACAGACACAAAACCTGTGGTAGCACATGGCGGATTTAATGCCTTGGAGATAAGAAAATTTCCTTATTTTTATTAATCAATAATATTGCTGTCTTATTAATGCATGGCGGATTCAACACAGCAGTTTTATTTTTATAGGCAGCTTTACGTTTCGAGGAGCAGGCTGAGCAAGCAACACCATCAGACATCTTACTTTTAAAGAGCGCAAACGCTGTGAGGAAACTGTTCAGACGACACAAATTACGGAGTTTTTAAGTAAAACAATGAAACTGTGAGCATAGATTACAATTTATTACATGTTTATAATTTGAACGTTTATAGTTAAATACGTTTTTACTGACAATTTTGTCTTTTTATGCCTTAATAAACGGAAGTAAACTCCATGGTTTATCCGAAAAAATGCGTTATCTGAAAAGGCTCCACCCCTTTAGTTCGGTTAAAAAGGGTTCTACTGTATTAATATAATACAATATTTATTACTTAGGCGTAAATATATTATATTCTAATTATTATATAATAGATATATTAATATTGTAGGTAAATTAAGTGGAAACCATTGTGAAGCATGGGAATCCGCACGATTAGTGACTAATCCTCGACCAGAGTCGTGAAGTGCAGAAAGTAGTGTGTGTGTGTGTGTGTGTGTGTGTGTGTGCTCTGTGGTACTAGTACTCTATAGCACCTGGCACCTTTTGGCCATCTCCATGTTGTCTTGGTACCATTGACAGTAAGGTTTCCTTAATACCAGTATTAATGTCAATATACGAATACTGTCTACTATGGCAGATTAATGACAAAACGATAAAAATTATAAAAAGTTTAAAATAAAATAATTAGGAAATAAAATTTATGAATCAAAACATTTAACCTAGGTTTATATCGTGTACTAAGAATGTATTCATAGGAAGGATCAATTCTGTTAAATAGTAAATCCAGTATAACATGACAGGATTCGTGATCATCACCCATAAGTACACTGGAAACATCTAAAATACATACGTTCCAGTAATCACGTGTGCGTGTTATTGCAGAGAAGGAGTTCACAAAATTTTTCTGCATTTATATGTAAATCAATTCCAACTTTGATTGTTAAAAGTTTGTAATTTAAAATGCTTGTCAGTACTTTGCTTTTACTGGCATTTTTAACATTTTTAAACAACATTAGTATTGATTATAATTTAACTAAATGTTAATTAAGCACTGAATTTAGATAACTAGGCTTGGGTTCAAACGTGAACAAACTGCTTTGCCAGTACAAAGTGATTTTCCTATTTAAACGGAGTCGTGATTGCTCTGAGCTATAAAGTCTTAATGTGATTCATCATTTCCAGCGTTTCTGGTAGGGATAAATGTAACTCCAGCCCTCTGATGAATTCTAAGCGAGACGATTTTATCGAATTGAGAGCCTGCAGTTTTGATTTCCTGTTCATTCAGCTCCTATAACTCTGCCCATCGATCAAACTTGTAAACTTAATCTCGTTTGTTGAATTATTCGCGAATAGCTGACAGGTCAAATGTAACGTAAGCATTATAATTGCAACGCACAGTGTTATCAATGACAACAGCGAAATTTAACTGTTTTAATATTTACTTATTTTGTGCTTCTTTCTTTAGAATATTAAATTCTTTGTTTAGAGTATTAAAATGTTAAACTTTAAATTCTATTCTTGGTCCTTGTAATAATAAACTTCCCGTTTATTATTGTTTAGAGATTTCAAACGTATCTGTTGTTTCCTATGTATGACAGAGTGGACTGGTATGCTAGAGAGAACATTGGACTGCCGACATCTATTCTATCCATTTTCATTGCATCTCAAAGCTTTACCGAATGCTCAATGGTTATTCTTCTTGTAAATACACAAAAACTTTGTCTCCACGTTTTATTTATTTTGGCTCGGTCCCTTTATTTTGCATTCATGACTGTACCCAAATTAGACTAAGATTTGGTTCATGGTTTAAAATCTCTAACTAGATACCTTAATTTGTTATTTGTATCGCGAGATTCACTATGTTCATCGTGTCCCTGTATTTCTCCATATAAATTTTCTAAGTGGTTATTCTCGTTTGTTTACGTCCTTTAACTAATAAAATTAAATAGTACTCAATTTTTCCTTCTCTGACGGAGGTGCACTTATGTTCTTTGTTACACTACTTCCAGTATACCAAAAAAATCAATGATTTTTTTGGAGTGCATGATTTTGCTGCAGTTGTTATTCAGTTTTTTTGTCTACAAAGTTTCATGGATCTTGGAAACATGTTCAGAGTTATTAGAGAATAAATATGTTTTCTTAATTTATACCTTCAGATATCTTTCTAATTCTTAATGAAATATTTAGTGATATGTCCATTGTACGCTTTAACCTCAACAATACGTGTTGCATTTTCCCGACTACGGAATACTAATTTTTAGATTAAAATTTTCATAACATTTTTACTTTTGCTTCAGCAAGCTGCGAGTTTAATCGGAGGCGGCCGCTAGGAGCCTCCAGTTTTGATGCTAGAAGTAGTTATTTGAAATGATCTTTGTTATTAGATCTTTGTTGCGTGTGTGAGATGTCTTGTGACATGAGAAAGAATATATTGTGACCATTACAAAGTAATGCTAGAAATTGTTTAAGAAAAGACCTTGTTGCAATAACAGTACTCCAACAGTGCCTGAAATAAGGTAATTAGAAACAAATACAGTCTAGATTCCTCTGGAACATTTGAAATTAGTACTCCGCTTTTAAAATATAAAGCTTTTTAAATTTAAGACTTTAGCCCACCTCAGATTATGAGTTATATTAACCAGATATAGCCCATAACAATTAATATATGTAAAGCTTATTTTTCAAAGTTTAAATAAGTGAAGTTTTTATTACTGTATTTGGAATACGGAACTTTTGATGGCATATTAAGTCAGAGAAAATTAGGTGCAAGTTGCTGTAAAAAGTAGGCCTTCTAATCAATAGAAATCCCGAAAATGATACTTTAAACGATACTGATTGATCTCTATTCGCAACACGATCTTATATGACAACTCGAGTGTCGTTAAAAGCTATCAGAGTAGGTAATAGCAGATAATGCTACTGTATGCCTCCTTTATAGGCTATGTACTCATATAAATTATATTAGGCATATATTAGGGTTATCTTAAACATATTTACTGTATGAATTTTTGTGACCAATATTGGACCCACTGTCGTGCAAAATATTACGTTTTTATTTTTGTTTGAACTCCAAATTTATCATGTTTACAGTACATAGTTATAAGTCACACTTAAGATTCCACACACTTCGTTTATATTTATACTACAATTATAAAAACTAGTATTATGGATTAGCAGATACACTAAGTTTGCATTCACTTGTTTAATTACTGTATTTAATAATAATATTTTTTCTTAGGCCTACGCATATAGCCTAATAACTCAAGAGAGGCAGGGCAAATTATGTACTTGAGTCGTTTAGAATAAAAGAAAGCAGTGTGTCTATCACTATGTTCAACCGCCCATTATTATACCCTAAGAAACCAAAACAGATACATTTTAGACAGGCCAAGTCACGGTGGGGGCTGACAAATGCAGCTTGGTTCTACCGGTCTTCTAAGTTCAGGTGTGGTGAGGTTGGTCCTAAGCTCGAAACAAAACTGGCTGTGACGCCTCAAACACTTAATAACGTAAAACGGTTTCTGGGACAACGAGAGGGAAAGGATATCGACACGAATTCGAATCAAACTAAATCGCGATTTATTCCTCGTGCTTGAGGAATATTACACCTTTCTGCAGCAACGACTTTATAAGCCGATTAAAAAATATTAAATACATATAAATACGTGGATTGAATATATATGAACACATTTTTATTTTATTAAACGTTTTTATATTTAATTTGGTTTACTTCTTTTGATTTGGCGTAAACGACGGATGAAATACTATAAAACATTCCAAACGTTTGACACATTGACTGGTCACTGTAATAATACATCGCGATTATTGGACTAAAAATCCCACGAAACTCATTTTCCGTCTGATAACTTCGGTAAGCTAAACTATATGACTCAGAATGTTTCCCACTAAATGCATATACCTAACACTAATATGCACGCTCGCGCACGCGCGTGTGTGAAACCCAAAACGCCATAACCAGTAAGTCTTTTTGTTTAACTTAATTTAAACTACACCGAGGCGGCGAAAAGTATAGATTTATAGATGTGGGCTGACAGTTTTTTTTTTAGGTTTCAAATAAATTTATTTAGTTATAAAATATTGCTTGCGGCTATCTGATGTTACACGGAACGGGAAAGTATATATTTTTATCATTCAAGTATCGATTTTACCAACCACATTGGTACATGCACGTTGCTTTCACTTATACATGGATGTATACAATAAAAATTCGGCGATTTCCATGCTTATACGGCACGTGACAGTTTCGTAACATTTATCACTTAAATGCTTCTCCATATGTTGTATGTGGTTTAGTAGAAACGATCGTTTATTTCTCCTGGCCGTATGTCTGTGTTTAAGAACTACTGAAGTCATTTTTATAGCACTCATTTATATCACGTTAAAGGAATAATGTTTTCACGTTATTAATTACATTTGTTTCTGTAACTTGCTTTACAAAAATAACATATTTATTTACATAATTGGGATTTTCATTGCACATTTTTTTGAGTCTTTAAAATTTAAAAGAAGTCCAAATACCAAAAGTAAAACTTTCAGTGTAGATTAATTTAATGAGAAATCGCCAACAATATAAATAATCATATTCTTAAACCCGAAGGGAGCATACAAGATTAAGTAGCAGGAAACCAAATTTATGAATTTTAATGTTGAGTATAATAATACAATCAATCAAAATCAAGAAATTCTTGAGGGAATACAATCTATATTTTACATCTTCGTACACAGGCCGGTTCTTATTTATTACTTAATTTTATAGAAATCGTTAATATAAACGTTGCTTTTATAAAATTTAATTTAGAAAATTGAATTTTTAACTACCATTATATTTGCTTTCTTTTCCTTCTGTGCTCAAAACGACACCATTAAGTGCCGTCTGAAAAAATATATAGAACGAAATAAAATAGCTGAATTTGTGCAAAACGTTAATTTTATTCACGAAACGACTGAAAACAATATATTTTTTGTATTTATTTTGATTTGTCTTCAAAGGTTCCATAGTGATTTTAAAATATGATCAGAATAAATTCGAAGCATCCCTCACACAACTGTCCTCGTTGTGTGAGCGACTTTTTAATCGGTAGTGAGGGATTCTTTAATCGTTAGTGAGCAATTCTTTAATAGGTTTCTTATCTATTGCAATTTTATTTGTTAAATTATTTGTCAGACTGTAACTGTAAATACATTTCTGGCTGAACATGAAAAATCGTTTCCATTCGTAGTTATTCTAAACATTTTGTATATCCTGACTCAAAGGTTTCTCGTATCAACAAATGATAATTGTTTTCCGTGCCCAATGCATTGATTATACAGGTCAGCTATCACAATTTTGTGTGTTAAGCTGACTGTAATACTTGAATATTTTATGGACATTTTCATTCTGATATATTCATTTTAGAAACGTCTTTAAGTGTATCTGCATTAGTAATTCCTTTATACAGTAACATTACTACTGTTATTGTGACATTTACTTATGTTACTTGTGTGTTATGTACTCGTTACTGTGAAATTTACTTGTTTAGATGTGTGAAAAATTGGACAAGTTTGCGTGTAAAGTAACTAAAATATCTGCAATGTCATTATATTTTATTATGTCAATGAGACACTGGATGCTTTTCTTTGAAGTCGCCTGTACTGTATTTAGCTTTGTCCGCATCTATCTGCATCGCACACGGCACTTACACAAATCTTACTATTTTCTTTTTGACAATTTATAATATTTACATTTTTATCATGTTGTCATTTTTTGCCAACACACACGCACTTGTGCACACACACAATTTACATCCATCTTTTCTATAGTAATCAGAATTTTGCACTGCTTTGATGTTTATAGATTTTTCTGAGTTCTGTGGATCAATTTGCGTTTTGCATCACTATTTTTTTTAATCTGTTGTCCTTTTCCTTAGTTCTTGTGATATATTTTATGTTTTATATATTTACCAATTTCTTAATTTCTTACCGTTTTGATTTTTTCTGTGTTTAGTTAATTCTCGTAAGCAGCTTGTAGGTAACCTATTTGTTTTTCGTTCACAGTCCTCACTTAATTTCATATTTAACTTTGCAAACAAACATACACACACATACACACACACACTATATGTGTGTGTGTGTGTAGTGTATGTATACGATATGTATATTGTGTGTGTGTTGCAGTTTATTGTGTGCAGCCTATTTGACATCGTATTTTACTAATATTTTTCACTTAATATTGCCAGTGTGTAGTAACTTACTGAGGCATGTTTCGAGCATTACGCTGTACGCTCAAAGTCAGCCATGTACATCCTTTTGCTGGTTACTGTTTTACTTCCATGTTCCATAAGGAAATATGGAATGGAATGGAAATATGGAAGTATGTTTATGGCGAAAAAAATCGTCTTCAAGATAACGGCAGATTCTGATTGTACTACCCTCAAAAGATGAAAAAGTAATTTTTCGAAAAGTGTCTGTGTGTCTATGTGTAGAATGTTTTCTGTGGCAAACGATAACAGCCGCAAATTCAAACAGAATCAAATAATGTTTTGCATACAGTCCTGAATTGTAGATGACTCAAGGCCTATTGTTTTTGGTGAAGATCAGTTAAGGGAAAGGGGTAGTTTACCTGCAACGTTTTACGTTTTAAAAAGAGTAAATTGCTTAATTTTGATAAATAAAGTATCCTGAAAAGAAGGTCATAATATTCTACTGTAGAAAGGTAGATGAAATATCTATAAATAAAAAGGGTAGTTGAAGGGGGAAGGGTAATTTTTTTAATAAATTAAAATGGTAGTTGATGATGGAGGAAGTAAATTTTATAAGTTTTATATGTGTACTACGTTATTGACAACAAAGAAGTAATTTCTATGGAAACATTTCATTTCACTTTAACAAAATTCTATATTTTTCATTTTAATTTAAATCACGTATGAGTGAAAATATATCGTTCCTGGCAGGCAAGCATATCTCAATTATGTAATGTTTACTTTTCCAAAGTTTTATTATTGTGATTACCGCAATAAAAAGGCCGGCAGGACACACATACAATTCGCGTTATTTCTGGCCTCAATCATGTTTATTTCCTTATGTTTGCACGCTTTTTAAATGAAAAGTGCCGAAACCCACACCAACACAACGCGTGCAAGCCGAAAAGGTGGACAGCGATTTTCCTCCTGTGGATCGCTGGGCAGTGTTGTTGTATTAAAGCAACTAATACAATCTGTACTTATTTCTATTATGATCTGAGAATTATAAACTAATATGTGCATGTGTGTATGTATGGAAAATATATAAATATTTTTCTCCTTTGGAAAATTGTTTGCCCCTCCTTGAAAATATTTTGACCTCCCTGATGGCTAGTTATTTACTAGTCTGTGTGGAATTTAGCGTTATGACATGGATCAGAATGGTGGGTGTTAAACAGGAGACACAAAAGTATTAAGGAAGAAATCTTTTGCTGAGAAATTTATAATTATACGGGTGAACAGAATAGTCGTTCAGGAAATCAGAAGACAAATGGAAAGAAAGAAATCAAGACTCGATTTTAAAAAAGAAAAATTTACAGGCATTGCACAAATGCAATGCACAGAGAAGGGCATTGAAAATGCTTCAATAAATCTAAAAAATATAATTATATATTTATGTTCATTCACCAATCAATGAATTCATTCTTCATTTACCAATGTACAGATTATAAGTTAAATGTAGTCGCATTCATAAGCGAAGTTTTATATGTGTACTACATTATTGACAACAAAGAAGTAGTTTCTATGGAAACTCACCGGTTCCCATTTTCGATCACGCACCAGCGATCGGCCGAAATTGTGCGACACGTCCTTATAAACATTTTCAATGTTAAAATGACTAGTATAGTATTGACAGGAAATAATTTGATAACCCTCCCCGGCCCCTCGCAGCGAGAGTCCAATTTCATTACAGGAATCAGATCGCAGCTACCTCTTCGTTCGACCTACAGACATTTTATCCAAAAGTACAGTCCTTCGTATCAGGTTGAGGATAGTCTTAATCCACCTGACATGGTGGTACCATTTTAGCTGAGACATAATTTTTTCAGAACTCAAGCATCCACTTATTTAATTAATATTTAAATGATTTTAAATATAAATTTAAGGACATGGAAGTCTAAGGACATGGAAGTCATGTTATGGTTCTCCATACCGATTTTTACTTCCATATTCCTTAAGGAAATGGAAGTATGGTGATGGCAAAAAAAAATTGTGTTCGAGATTATTGCAGATTCTGATTGTACTAACCTCAAAACATGAAAAAAAGTAATTTTTCGAAAAGTGTGTGTGTGTGTGTGTGTGTCTATCTGTCTATAGATTTTTTCTATGGCAAACGATAACAGCCGCAAATTCAAACAGAATCAAATAATGTTTTGCATACCTTCCTGAGCTATAGAGAACCCAATGTCTGTTGATTTTGGTGAAGATCGGTTGAGGGAAAGGGGTAGTTTACCGGCAACATTTTATGTTTTAACAACGGTAATTTTTTCTATGACGAACGATAACTGCCGCATATTCGAACAAAATCAAATATTTTTTTGTATACGTTCATCAATTGTAAAAGGCTGAAGGCCTGTTGATTTTGGTGAAGATCGGTTAAGAGAAAGGGGTAGTTTACCTGCAACATTTTATGTTGTAACCAGAGAACGTTTTCCATGAAGAACGATAACTGCCGTAAATTCAAACAGAATCAAATAATTTTTTACATATCTGCCTGAGTTGTAGAGGACTCAAGGCTTATTGATTTTGGTGAAGATCGGTTAAGGGAAAACAGTAGTTTACCTGCCACTTTTAATGTTTTAACAAGAGTAATTGTTTTTATGACGAACGATAACTGCCGCACATTCAAACAGAATCAAATAATGTTTTGCATGCGCCCCTGAATTGTAGAGGACTCAAGACCTATTGATTTTGGTGACGATCAGTTAAGAGAAAGGGGTAGTTTACTTGCAACGTTTTATGTTTTAACATGGGTAAGTTTTCTATGACGCACGATAACTGCCGCATATTCAAAGAGAATCAAATAATGTTTAGCACGCTTCCCTACATTGTAGAGAACTCAAGTCCTGTTGATTTTGGCGAAGAGCGGTTACGGGGAAATGGTAGTTTACCTGAAACGTTTTATGTTTTAACAAGAGTAAAGTACTTAATTTTTATAAATAAAGTATCCTGATAAGAAGATCATAATAATACAGTGTAGAAACGTAGATGAAATACCTATAAATGAAGAGGCTAGTTGAACGGGGTGGGGGTAATTTTCTATAAATGAAAATTATAGTTGAACGGGGAGGGGATAATTTTTTATATGTTTACTACGTTATCGGCAACAAAGAAGTAGTTTGTTGTTAAAATTCCTTCCCGGGATGTTTGGCCGTGACCCAATCCAGGGTTGCAAAACCAGACGTTTCGGAAGTGCCATCGCCTCCCATCATCAGTGAAAATCGAGTGCGATAACGTGAGGTGGTATACGTTAGTGACCACAGTACTGTGGTTAAGGCTTAAGCAATAAGTAGAAAGAAGTAGTTTTTATTGAAATATTTCATTTCGAAATTGATTTCAAATATAAATCTTAGAACACGGAAGTCATGTATGGTTCTCCATACCGATATTTGGTTGGTAATAATAGGGGCTTTGTTGGTTCGTAAATAGGGCCCGTAAATACTTATGTATTGTGAGCGTTAACACCATTTAAAGTTTTAAAAATTATCTCGTGTTTTGTACAGATTTGAATAGGTTCGATTATTATTTTGTTTTCCCTTCCTGTTTACGTATATTTAGGTTTTTATAAATTTTCGTAATTATGTCTTTGTGTGGTATAAGTTTTATAATTGTCATGTTGTTAATGCCTGGGAATTAATAACATATATATCCTGTGTGTATGCTATATGTTGTAATGACAGACGTTTCTAACGATTTTAATATTTAACGTAACATTTTTAGGTGCTGTTTTTTGTTGTAAATTATTCGATTTTGGAAATGCCATTGTTTACAATAACAATGACGCTCTAAACAATTGTACTTAAAAACTGAATTTCGTACTTATAATTATTTGCACACTGTGCAGGTCTTTCAGTACAAATCTATCAACTAATACAAAACTTATAAATCATTTATGTTTCGTTTCTTTGTGACACCTGTGTAATAACACTCCTCTGCCTTGCGGTTCAAATGGTGGCGTCATTGCGCCATTACCAATATAGGATGTGGCGTATGATAAATTGTTTACAAGCAAGAAGAAATATTTAGAAATGACTTCCTCTGAGAAGATCGTTGATTGTAAAGTACTTTCCAATTTAGGAAAATTTTAATTATTAAAAAATGTCATATTGATATGAAAAAGAAGTTAAATTGCTTGACATAAACCCAGTGAGCTCAAATTACATCTTAACTCAATGTAATAACATACAAAATAATAACTGTATGTGCCAATGAAATAGTAAGACATGAAACTGTTGGCGCAGATCGTAGTGGTGGCAGAGAAAGGTGTGCAGAACGTGGGGTGTGAGGTGACCAACCACGACGCACAACCATGCGACACATCAACCATGCAGCCGTTCTGAACACAAAATAATTGGTCCGAAAACAACGCCTCAAAGCTACGCATGCGCAATGAGACCTTTTGATAGACCGCAACCATACACCCGTTTCATATCTAATTATTTTAGCTGTATTACCTATCTTTGATTGAAAGCGTTGAGAATTATGAGGAAGGTGATCTATACGTGTTACAATTTAATTGCCCGATCGATTGATTTATCACGATTTAAACCAATTTTTTTTATTATTGCAGTAAAATGCAGGAAGTCCGGTTGTGCTTTAAAAGTCAACGTTTTGGTATTGGAAGCTGGCCAGACATTCATAATGACGTAATTTGTCTCAGTTACAACTGCGCCACTCGATATTTTTTGTTTGACAGTCAGGGCCCTATGGGCTATACGACCTATTTGGTGCAAGCTTCAATTGGCAGTAACAGAAATTCAAACAACAATAATTCCTGTTCGATTGTAAAATTGATTTTCATAATGTCGTCAGTGACGGTTTAAAAGAAGTGACTTTATAGACTGCACATGTTTTAAATTCGCTATTAAATGGTGCAAATGCCATAACGAACATTACTCAGTAGGCTGCATACTGTGCCTATTGTGTTCCCAGCACCAGTATGGTGTTCACGCCACAAGTGAGTTTCAAATTTTATAATGAATCAAAATATGGGACCACATTTCTTTATTTGAAGTCTAATTTTAGCTGCCCCTGATAATAGGCAGAAATATATATGCTGTATAGCTAAATATGGTCATAAACACAAAAACGAGAAGCTTGCACTGAAGGAGGAACTTAACAAAAGACCCGATACAGAATTGTAAAAACAGGAATAATAAGAACCGGGTTAGTCGTTTAACATTTTGGCATATGCATTTAATAGTCTTTAGAAAAGAAAATGAAATTCAGTTACAAAAACTGTGCTCAGATGTACCAAATATTTGGAGACTCCTAATCCTAAAGATAATAAGAACATTTTAAGAAAAAATAATGACTGCATTTCTAAGTCTAAGGGGTTGTTTAGCGAATAACGTGAAAAAGTTGTTTAGCGTTTTAAAAATAATTTCAGTATTATGAATGTCAGATTTACTTTTAAAAAAGAAGTCTACGTTTTACAATAAAATTAAACTATTCCTATTTAAATAATCGGTATTATTGTATACACAAGAATTGCTCATACTATAGAAATATACAACATTTTAAAAACCTAATTTGAACTCCTCGTCAAGGTAACTTTGTTTTAATAAGATTCCTCTAATGATGGCAGCAGATAAGATACATAATATGAAAAGGAAGTTAACACGAAATTATTTTACTATGCGCTCCAATAGAAAACTACCATCTGAATTGTACATACATGTTAAACACTTTCATCTTTCGGTTACGTAATGGGGCACGAACACAGCCATTTTACCGAAGTTTCTTTAATTAGAGAGTCTTCATACTTTAAAAATATTAGAACAGAACTTAGACAGCCAACAGATTAAAACAGAATCACAGTTTACCATTGGCAAATAAATGAAAGTATATCAAATAGCTAAAAAGTTCCTCTATACCATGAGATCCTCTTTGCTGGCCTTGGCTTGTCTGACCCATGGGCAAGTCCGGTGGTTAACTTCCACCCGTAACGAAACTGTTTTAATGAGTATAAGAATATCTCATTATAGTTATTACTAAGTGAACAGAAGCAGCATTCGACAAAAGCAAATAACTCGTATCATTTTCGGTCAATACGACTTGGTAACTACAATCACCTTACTGATTATAATTTAATTGTCATAAAAACGATATAGATATGACGTGTAGTGTCTCGAAACATTAACAAAATGAAAATGCGTACTCTGAATATAAAACAAAAATTAATAAAAGTAAACTAAAACTAATGAAATATACATTTTCTTATAATACTGCCATTTTCACTTTACTCGTCGCTGCGGAGTCGTCACGATGTCACATGACAGTCACATTTGTGCAAACTGTGAGCCTCCAAGTCAACAATCCCCTTTCTAATTACATCGAGTAGCTTTTTTCTTTATTACCTTACCGTTCAATTGGTCGAATAACCCATTCTTCTACTTTCTACGTTCAGTTCAGTTTCACACATATATTCGTAAATTCTTAAATACTGTGCTTCTGATTCCAGCAATATACGCGACATTTCTTCTAGTATTTGATCGTGTTTGTGATGTTTTTTAGACCCATTTTTATTTTTTGGTCTCAGTAAATCGCCTCACATGACAACAAAAGATATTGCTGTATTTACGTCATTACTTTAATATTTATGTGGATTGATTTTGCTTTCACAACAATGTGATTGACCGCAATTAATATACTGCGACAGAGGGATGACGTCAGAACACCAGCCTTATGACTGGGATGTGCGATGGATAAGGAGAAATCTCCTGATCTGTGTCCAGCAAAGGCAACATGTAAAAACGGTTTTGTACAAATTATAAATTTAGCAGTCGTTTTGTGTGTGAACGTTTTTAATTTTCCGTTGTTCCCGAACGATTAAGTTAATCAGTTGGGACTGTATAATGTGAATGTGTGTAAAATCTGCAGTACATTTCGTATCAAAGACTTGTACAGTCTTGAGTACTTGTATCAACACTTGAGTTGATACAGTCAGGTCTATGTAAACCAAATTTATATCTATGTAAACCCAAGGATGTAACTAAAATTTGTGTAAAACTATTTGCGTGAAGTCTAACCTTAGCCTAGATGTAACGTTCTGCCGGCTGCCATTCTTGTAGGCACAATGTCCTGTCTTGTTCTCAACTGCTTACAAATACTTACGTGTGTTACAACAAATAACGATGCTGTTGGTTTCTATTAGACAGTAAACTGGAGGAAAGAAAAACAAAGTTTTCAAAAGAAACATTTATTATTATTCATCGTCTATAAAAGAATTTAACATAATAAATATAATTTCTTAAAAGTTATTACATATCTAAATAGGAGATCTAAACAAATAGAGTTGGAATTTCAGAAGAAGTTCAAAATAATAGTTATTGAACAAGACAGTGAACATAATGTAACGTTCGTTGATGTTTATTCTAATGAAATTCCGACTTGGAACAGCAGAAATCAGCTTTAGTATTGCGCCAACAACCCTAAACCCGTAGTCGTGAGAGTCCCTTGCGTGGTTGCTAACCGTACTGGCTTCCTGTTCCTTTTGAATATACACGCAATTAATGTTCCCTTCTGTTGTCACGCCTATATGCAATAGAAATAATTATTCACGTATATTTTTTATTGACAACTTAATGAAATAGATTTAATTTTTTAAACATTATTTTGGCGCAAATGATAGATTTTATGATTGCAAATGACAAATTTGTAATCACATAAAATCTTTACAAAACAATTTCAGTGGGTAAGAGTAAATATTAATTTTACAGATACTTGAAGAGCTTGAAGTATCAAAACTGAAACAAATACTTCACGAAAAATTTAGAAGCTTGGAATGTAAGTACATATTAGCGAACAGGTTACCAGATATGATGTACACGCCTTTGTCCTTCACAAATGAAGGAAAAGGAACCTGGGACCACGTATACTTTGAAAGATCTCACAGGAATGGAATTAGGGAAAGTTCACTGAGCATTACCGCTAGTCTGTCGTGGGTCCCACAACAAAAACTAATAAATTACGCGCAAATTCAAGTTCTTTAATGTTAAAGAACAAAACTGTTCTTAAAGGAATCATAATTTAAGTTTTAACTGAACGCAGTAGAAGTTCAGTGTAGAAAGCTGGCTAGCGATATTCAAAAGGAATAGTTAGCGAAAGGTAAGAGGTGACCAGGCGGGGACTATTGACCACTGCGCGGATGATTGTCAACTGGCAAAGGAGAAACTCTTCAGTTTTACTCCGATCTACGAAATACACTTAATCAGTACAGATTAATATTTATAATAATTATAATCTAACCTATGATCGTGAACTTAAGCAGATAAGAAGCAGAAGCTGCAACAAACAAGTATTTTCCCATTGTTTGGTCTAACGAAACAATATTTTTCTCTATAACTGTAGCTTCACGACCACACACCGGATTATAAGGTTTATCAGTTTATCGCATATTCTTTCAAAAACTGAATTGGTAAATTCAAGCTGGTTTGTGAAGCCGTGAAGCCGACAGCATGTTTCATCCTATGGACAATACACATGTTTCCGCGTCTATGAACAGAAGCTTTGTTTTATTGATGAATCATCTAACATAATTTGAGACTATATACTTTATAGAAGAAACACAAAATAATCTATCTAAAAGTGAACTTCAATTGGTTTTAGACAATCTATGAAACACTTTTGTGTACGATAAAATCAAACAAAAAAATTTCATGTAAATCTGACGTAAAACTTTTGATGTCATTAAAATATACTGACAAGAGACAACGGTGTCCTTTATTGTGGGTTCACTAAACCACAGTCTAGAGCAAATGAGCGTAACCCACAGAATAACGTAACAAACACAAGGACTGTGGGGTGCAGTCAGTAGCTACATAACTACCCTAAACGTGTGCGTATACATCGTCATTAAATAGTTTTCACACTGGAAGATTCATTGATTGTTGCAGCTTCGTTTTGTAACTGTTAAATGAAGATCAATTGCAGAGTACTAATAAACATACGAGATAATATTACTTAAGAAATTCAAATTTCTAAACTCTAGAAAACATGAAATAAACAATACTTGTGTATGAAGTGTATTATTATCCAAGTCTATCTATAATTACTATTTAATACATACATTTTTCCGTTTCAATGATTGTGTAAAATATAAAGTGAACGTTTCTTGTCGTGTGTTTACTCTTAAGCACTGGTAAGTTGATCTTTTATTATTAAAAAAGAAACAGGTTATCTATTTCAGAAAGGAAACATTGCTTCCTTCTCACTGAGAACAATTTAGAGTCCAGTCTTAATGATCGAAACGTATGATACTGTACAAGCTCGCGCGCTTGCATTGCGTGTATGTGAGTGTCTGTGCGCACCTTTTTTTTATACAAAGCTTTATTCTGAAAGATCTGAATTGTGGGAAAGAAAACACGTTACGTTTTAATTTTAATGGTCATGAATAACAGTTTTTTCAGTAACCGTTACATATCCAGCGTTATTTTCGACCAGTACACGTTATAATCACTCAGTTTTATGTTTGTGGTTCTAAGTAAAACCGCACGTAGAAAACAAAAAGATATTTAAAAAACTTGACTGTAGTATAAACATTATCTCATAGAAAATAAATCAATCAGGTGTTAATTATTGTGCACATTTGTTACCTTATTCACAAACTTCAAATATACAAAAATATTTGAACGAATTAGTGTGACATGTAAATATTTTCGCGATATCTCTCATGATAAACTGGAATTTAAATATGTGTGTGTGTGTGTGTGTGTGTGTGTGTGTGTGTGTGTGTGTGTGTGTGTGTGTGTGTGTGTGTGTGTGTGTGTGTGTGTGTGTGTGTGTGTGTTCTAGAGCGTAATCGACGTAAACTGTTCAAAGTTTCTTAAACCTTCAAGGAAATACAATTCTTATCGTTTTTTTGTCAACGATATTTGACGAAATATTTAAAGGGTATTTTATGTTAAATGTATATAATATTATTCACTGGAACTTAGTAATACGTTTTGTTATTTTAAAGACCTACAATCGATCGTCAGAACATAGTAGAAGCAATCAGACTGTCATCTTATAGCCTAAGCTTTCACCCAGAAATATTCAATTTGGTACAAAATCTTATCAAAGAAACGTATAAAAATATTTTAAATAATGACTATGTATTTTTATTTAGACTGGAATAATATAGTACAAAGACAATATATATATAAACAAACTGTCTAAATACGATGTCTAATTGTGACGATATTATCTAAATACGGCGAAACCAGCCATGCGAATCCGTTAAGATTCTTTTCGTGTTCAACAAACAGAAATATTTTGATGAAAAAAATATGCCACCAGCATAGGGCCGAATTTATCACACAAATATTTCTAATTATTTACAAACTACATGTAGTGGAAAACCTAATCATTACCACAGCTTAGATATGTAAAGACTCCCTCAGCCATCTGATCGAAAGTACAGAATTACAAAATAATTATGTACATTGTAGCTATTGTTAACATTATTTTTTAACATTACTTAACAATAAATAGCTCAACGTACTAGAAGTAAATGTACAGTGTTTCTGTATGTGTGTGTGTGTGTGCGCGCGGGCGCGCGCGCGCGCGCGCGAGCGGCGCACCACTGTGTTAATGTCTGCATAAAGCGTTCCTTATACAAAGTAGTAAAGTTATCAGTTAATTGGTCTACTGTTCAGCAAAGGTGACAGTTACGAGCCCCGGTAATTTGTTTACTAAACACTTTGTTTGCAGTGTTACAGTAAACAAACTGATTGCTTATAATTATTTATAAATAACAGCTTTAAAAGTCCACTTAGACGTAATAGGATAGTTTGATTCATATTAAAAAAATACATATCATAACGAGTAAATATAAATACATAAGATTGAAGTTGCGACTAACGCAGTTAACATTAAACCAGCATGTACACGTCAGACGCACGGGGGAATCCAAATGTTCATTAATCAATAGTAAATACGTTCTTTGTACTGAGAACGATGCCTTGTTCCCCACGACGCGTCCAGCGTGTACATCTAATGTTCTTGTAGATTAGAATTTAGCACAGGAAGAGCACGATCACATTGTAGAGGAAAACAATTCTTAACAGCTTAAAAATTAATTATTTATATACATTATTGTTAGAAATTTAAAAAATAAATAGTTACTAAATACAAATTGAGATAAGAAAAACATTGAGACAATGTATTTGCTCTTACATTGTTGCAATGACTCTATTACAATGAATATAATAATAACCACTATTATAGAACATATATATACATAACACTCAACTATATTTACAAAACGTTAAAAATATTTTATCAATTAATTCATGTTGAGCATATTAATTTGTGCAGAACCAAAGAAATACTAATTAACACACAAATATATGTGCCTTGTATCTTGTGAGTGTGTGTGTGTGTGTGTGCGTGTGTGTTTGTATACGTTTTATAGGTAACATATTAAAAATGTACATGCCCATATACACACTGTGGGAGAGCAGGTTAACAGAATTCGCAAAGTGATCCTTTCTGTGGGTCTGAGCATGTAACAAATATCCATTTACCGATAACGAAAGTCGTATCTTATTTTAAAATTACATACACTTCTTTTCAAACACTTCTCATTTTCTGTACACATATATATTTGTCAGTCTTCATCGTGTATTTCGTTAAAAATTAATACTATGTACAGCTGTCTTAGCTTAAGTAGTTACTCATCTTTATGAATGCGGAAAACAGCTTTTAAATTTATTACTATTAAATTTACACCAATTTAAAAACGTGTTTTAATTTCTATAATTTTTTTGTACAATTATTTATAGATTCAGTTTTATTAAATAATTGAAAAAGGCTTGATTGTACAGTAAAAAATGGTGCTATATACATTCATATGTGCAAAACGTATGGTTAATACAGTAGTAACGAAACGTACGATTAAATGATAATTTATGATGAGGGTCGCAACATGAAGTCAAATCAACACGCACAAACCATTCTTCACCACCAGACTGACCACATACGAACACATATCACCACTAGAAAGACACTGGAGTGAGTAAGTCTTCAAATAGTAGATAGGCCTACTTATTTTATTGATGAAACGTTAAAGAAAAATTAGAATTACTAACTAAGGATATTTGTACGCAGTACTTGATGTGATTGTATCGTATTGTATTGGGAGTTGTCAGTCAGTTGTCTCAGCATTATCCGATTGCCGGCACGTAACCCAAGTTTTTCCTCTGCAAGAACAAGTGTATTTCTGTGAACCGAGGTCTGTCGCCTTCTTGTCGTTTCCAGCATTCGCCCATCAAGTCGTATATTTCCCGCGGACACGACTGAGGCCTGGACAGTAACCGCTGTTGCCCGTCCGCTTGGTACCAGTGACTACAGTTCTCCACTACTTGTTCGTTTGTTAATTCTGCGAACGGCCGCTGTCCGCACAGAAGAAGGATTTCCCACAGTAACACGGCGAACGACCAAACGTCACTTTTTGATGTATGTTTTCCCTGAAATAAAAAAAAGGGTATTTAATAGTTGCCATTATACGGAATTAATATTCGTACAGTAATTCCAGCAGTCTAATAGGCTAAGTGTACCGCATTTACTTGAAATCCCTGAACTAACCCGGAAAACGTAAAGTGGACTCTACTGCTGACCTTTACAACGGCAAGCAGCCAGCAGTTAGTCCTGCTCAGTCAGCATATCTTTCAAAGCTTCTCTCCCTTAAAATTTGCCTTTTACGCATAGAGAAATAATATATAACTGCACAGTTTATGTAATACATAAGATAATTTGTAAACTTAACGTGTAAAAACAGGAATTAGATTATTAATAATACTGTGTTATTAAATTTAATTAATGATATTATCATTAACTTTAATTGACAACATTTAATTTCGTTAAGTTGTAACGAAACAGAAACAGAAAGTAGCTTATTCACACACGCGTGCGTTTGTTTATATAGAGAGCTGTGTGTGCACTCCCGGGGCGGTGCGCGGTGGGCCTACACGGCGGAAGTAACAAAAGAAATGCGGATCTCCAGTGCGAATAAAAAATGTGAAAATGTGTTACCAACGTTGTCTGCCAGAAATCAATTTCCTTGCTTATAAGACACATGAAGAGGTTTATAAGTTGAACCAAAAGTGTGCATTAATAAGAAATACAAACAGGAGGTAAAACAACAGAAGATAATTTAAAAAACCAATATGATAACTATAAACTTTAAAATTATAAATTTGTATTTATAAATATTGATTACCTAGGGTTGTGGAGGTCTTTCTCTTACTGTAGCGTACTAATGATGTCTACAGAAAATTTTATATTAATAGAATATATTTCTTGGGAAAATATAATAACAATACATGACATTTTATCCACGTCTGGGTGTTCGATGGAATTGCGAGAATTAATTAATCTTCAGAAACGTGTATGATATGCAAATGTTTATTGATTCTGACTGGAATGTATATTGATATCGTATCAAAGTATGAGATATACTAAATGAGGTAAAAGTCATTTGTCATATGTAATGAGTGGTGAAAATAGTTTGTAAAGCGTAAGTACTATATTTCCATAAGTTATTTATTTGTTGCTGTGGTTTACTTTTATTATTACAGTAATTTATTGAGTTACTGAAGCTAAATGTGTGTTGTTATATCTTATATCGTGTACTAAACGTTGCGTAATCTCGTGAACACTTCGGAATTTCTAAACATTTTGGAGTTTCTTGTGATTTCACAGCGTTAAAAAATTATTAAATAACATTAAAAATAACAGAAAAAGTCAGTATAAACATTGCTGAGTCAGTTCGTCACTGTATACAGGGCTATATTACACTTTTCTCACACTGCCTCAGTTTATATTTTTGCCATAGGCTACTTTGTGTACATTATATAGCGAAGGAATATTTTCTGTATATTGTAATCTTTATTTTAAAGTTCTGTAATATGTACTCTTTTCAATTTGACTAAAATACGGGCGGAGAGTTCTCATCTTAAATTCGAGCTTTTATAAAATAATTAGTAAGTAGAATATCTTACTGAAACAAAAAAAAACAAATATTATGAGTAACACAGATTTCTTGAACAGTTACTGAAGAAACTGAAACATTTGTTTTCCTCTGAAGTAGTTAAAACAGTAACTTTGATCAAACCTTTAAAAGATATTTGTATCTTATTAATGCTGAATACATGCAGCTCAGTTTTTACAAACGTAAGCTATGTTTTGAATATTAAAACTTTTTTTTAAAACTTGTCAAAAACAAAACGTCAAGGACAAAACTATAATAGTTGGTGATAATTAAGTGTGGTTTACTACCTACAAACGCGGAACGTGACGTTATAAATTAATCTACGTGTTTTTGTATACAGACTGTTACGTTTTAAAAACCGAATTAATGTTATCTACTTGTCACTAAATCTTAAAATAAAGTACTGTAATACTATAGCTAAAACGTACCATATTTACTGTAAATTTTACAGTAAAGGAGAAGTGTTAAGTTTCATAATTTGTCAGATTGCGTAAATTATTTTGACGAGTAATTATCCTAGCTGTTTCCATATTTGGTCATAACTCACTTTTTCTTTAAAGTTTTCAGTAAGAACTCCTTAACACGAGACACTGCCACTTGGGATGTAGTCTGCATTGCATCCCCAAGCAAGCTCTCGAGGGACGTAAGATTAAAACACAGTATTTATTGGTAATGTATTCTGTTTTCTGCACTAGTCAATACAATGAACTTGATCAAATAAACTACGTTACTCACCGTCAGAGGCTTAATTCTTATACGTGTGATGTTATACTAACTCAACATGTTTCGGGACAGCTTGTCCAATCTTCAGGAGTAAAACACACTCTTCAACCTCAATTGAGGATGAATCGTCAAACATTAAAAATATTAAAACCCAAAGCGCGTTCAGCCGGCGTGAGGTGTGCACCTACACGTGCGCTTAATGTTGTAGTTTTATTAATTTATTCAATGTGTGTTTTGGGTTTTAATATTTTTAATGTTTGACGATTCATCCTCAATTGAGGTTGAAGACTGTGTTTTACTCCTGAAGATGGGACAAGCTGTCCCGAAACATGGTGAGTTAGTATAACATCACAAGTATAAGAATTAAGCCTCTGACGGTGAGTAACGTAGTTTATTTGATTGTCATACAAGTGGCTTGGTACTGTAAATAAAACTTAATATAATGAACTTGATATTAAAGAGAGCATGCTCTTATGATAAGTGCAGTATGCAGAGAAGCGACTTATCGATGTCAGTTTCCATACAACCGTGTATGTGTATCCGGATATAGCAACTTCATGTCAACCAATGTTTACGTAAACATTTAATATAGAACACAGAACAACTTTACCATTAACATCACGCTATTCTGCACTGTCTTCTCTACGCTGACAGGAAATAAGCATAAAATGTGTGTAAAGAAAACGACGATTAACCGTATGTATGTACGTATAACACTGTTATCTTAAATTTGTACCGTTGGAAATCTGATTGCTGAATGGCACCTTATCTGAAATGGCTGAACAAAGCGCAACTTCAGAAAGAAAGTCATCCATGTTTACGTCGACAAATACGTCTAAGTTCACACTTGAACGTTTTAAACCTGTGGCAGCAACTAAATTATAATGGCGGTTATATTAAACAGGGGCTCAGTCCCGTGGCCCGGGGAAATCGACACCATTCAGACGTGCTGTGTAAACATGATGGGCAGATTTGTGTCTCCGACTGTCAGTGGCGCTAGGAGCCAAACATAAGACGCTATAACCGACGTGGTCTTTCAAAACGGCGCAATTTCAGCGAAATACGTTATTAAGACTCATCATTTCGTGTATCAACTGACACGGCATTCGGGAGTAAGTACTGTATCTGTTACGTACCATCGAGAGACGTGTATAAAAATAATATAAAACTAGTAACGGATATGTAAGATTTTTTTCCATCTGTTTGTATTACATCTGTACGTGCATGTTTAAAATATTATTTTGATCTATTCAGTAACTTAAAACTTTTCGTATCATAACCTAACACATAGTAGGGTATGTTGATAAACTTTGTTTATAACCATTAAGCTGCATTTTATCTTGAAACCTATTACGGTCTTTGTTCTAGAAAATATTATGCGAATGCACGCTCGCACGCGCACACACAGTGAAGCGCATGCATTTCGTTGTGTTTATTGTTCATTCAGGTTACATAATATAATTAATATAGTACTCTAAATTAACAAATGACTGTTAATGTATTTTGAAAATAGTTTGCATTTTCTTTATTTATAAGGTAAATACTGGTTTCAACAAGTACGTCTGTAACCAACTAATTAATCATCATTTAAATAATACGGGTTGATAATCATTAGCTAATAACTCGTCTCGTAATCTGTTGTGTATCACAAATAGCTGATGCATATTAAATAGAACAACAAGTCTAATAATTACAGTAAAGTTAAATATAACGTTTCAATTAGTTTGTGAGGGATATTTCGAGATCTTCTTATGAGCATATGGTACGCGCGCGTGTGTGGGCGCACACAATTTCTGAAATCATATTTGCGGGTTCTTAACATTTTGAAATTCGTATTATTTAAAAAATATTATGTATTTAATATTTATAACTATTTTACCTCAAAATATCATTCCTTATTTGGGAACATGTTTCGGGAATCCTATTTTTTCAAAGCCTCAGGTTTCCCGAAACATGTTCCAAATAAGAAATAATGTATCTTGAGATAAAATAGTTATAAATAATAAATAAATAATATATGCATCAAGAATTTGACTGTAGCAAAAAGTGTTTGAATTAAAAAAATAATACCAGCGCTTTATCGTATTCGTTCAATACTTTCACTGACTTCGGTCAAATGCAGAAAACATAACACACATCTGTCACTTTTAAAAATGGACGTCAGCTGTTATTAATTTACTTTAGTCCAGCAATACTGGTATGTTCAGTAATCAATAAAAGTAGGCGCTGTGTGTGTGTGTGTGTGTGTGTGTGTGTGTGTGTGTTTTCTGCTCGTTTATTTGTCAACTGGATTTTGCAACGTTCGTTGTTTCGCTTATTTATATACATTTTTTAGTAACGCGGTATAATTATCGTTCATAATGAAGTAGCTTTTGACTTGCTATAGTTGGATTAATAGAGTGCTGTTTATTTAATATGCATTTTTATATTCAGCATTATTTTATAACCAGTTAACAATTTTTTATGTAGGCGATACGTTGCTTAAAATAAAGTAAACTATTGATGGATAACTTTTTTATTTTATTTTTTTATATAAACACACACACACATATATATATATATATATATATATATATATATTCCATTACTGTTACCGTTTAAACAAAAACTGTACATTTCGCAGAGATACTGTACAGTTTTCTTAACTGTAAATTTAACAAAAGCTGGGCGAATAATAAAAGAGACAGCTGCAAATTCTTAAAATTATAGAAACTAATGGCAGGGAAAACTAACGAAGGCGAGAAAGTGGAATGTGCGAGTTGAATGTAACCGATATGTGTAATCCGTGATCTGCAATTCCTCATTAAAGTCCTTAGTAAAAGTGAATCAGAGTTGAATTAAATGCATTCATTACATACTTAATGTACTCCGTATTTACCTTCAAACACTAACTGAGATTCACAAATGCATCTTTTTTAAACAGTGAAATTAATCAGGCTGTATGTTTTAAGCAGATGCAGATGCATTTGGCATGGAAATGCGAAGCCATTAATATCTTGTTGAAAGCAATTGAGTATTTTAATTCAACATAGAATATTTACATATTGCCTCGCAGAAAACAAAGAAAAAGGTAATAGAAAGAAAAGAAATGTCTATAATGATGTAAAACAAATTTTCTCGCTTCTACTACGCAGCTGAATGAACGCGGAAAGATATGAATTGTATTAATAAATATTAACAGAAAATAATATTTTTTTATAAAAATATATTTTTATACATTTTTAAAATATTTAAAAAATATATATAGAAATATATTCTTGTAAAAAACAATTTTTATTTATTATTAATAACAAAAATTACACAAGCATATTTGTAAGAAGTTGTAAATGTAATTAATAAATATGTATGCGGTTGTGGTCGGATTTACCAAAGGTTTTCTTATAGATAATGAGAACATGATGGCACTAGACACTTCAGTATTGGTAATTATGTACAACGACAGAGATCCGCTTCCTACTAACTCTTTGACAGCATCTCTCCACATTTGCTAATCAACGCTTGGCTAAAGTACAGTATATTTAAGTCGCCCGTTCTCCTCAACTGTCGTTGAGACCAGGTTCAGCTCCATGGACCAACTCAAAGGGAAACCACGGAACTATCACTGAAGCAATGGTGGACCTACAATCCAGAAACTACATGATTATGCAACATTTCTATAGGTCTGCTTCGGTTATAACATTGTTCTGGCCTGGGTTTCCGCGAGATTATACACTTAGTTTCGTTGCGAAACCCGCTGACACTCCGCACTCCACCGAAAGCGACTGACGCTCTATGGCAGATGTAGCCTATAGCCAAAACTTCTCTAAGCTTCCCTGTTTAAACACAAGTGTTAAGTGTCAGGCAGCTGCCTCAAACGTGGGGGCTCCCGAGCTGCAACCGCAAAATTCAAGTTTTGCCTTCCCCGATATGAAGGCTAGTTCATGCATGATCTTGATCCGCATCCTAACTTACTAGTTCTGCAAACATATTACTACGCAGTACTAGAATAACCTGTCGCTCGGAGGGAGGGGGTGATCTTGACAGCACGCACCACCAGAGCGCTCGCTATAACATTCCAAGCACCATATATCTCTCACTTCATATACCAAGCACAGTTAAAAAGTCAAATAGTCATAATGGAGGGTCGTTTGTTGTATGGTAACGACACGTTGGGAGTTCTATAGCGACAAGATATTAAATGATTATTTGTTAGTGATTGTTATGTGTGTGTGTGTGTGTGTGTGTGTGTGTGTGTGTGTGTGTGTGTGTGTGTGTGTGTGTGTGTGTGTGTGTGTGTGTGTGTGTGTGTGTGTGTGTGTGTGTGTGTGTGTTGAATTTTCACAGATGTGTGTTTTGTGGATTTTTAAGTAGTGCATGTGGGTTTACTCTGTTTATGAAGAAAATTGTTATCCTGAATTTATACGTTTCAATAAAATTCTGTTTATGTTACAAACACGTAGTGACGATTTATATTTTTTCGCTGAAGTTCGTAATATATCGCATGTAGTCTACATGATGGTATATATTGTCTACTTGTTTGAGGGTTCAAAGAATGTACAAACATACAAAAAGAATACATACATATTCACATTTTTCGCTATAAATAAATAGTCTGTAAACACACATATACATTACTTATAATATGTAAATATTACGTGTTGTGTATTGTTATATTGCATATAACTTAATAATATTTACTTTTTCCATATTACATATTTATTTATTTAAATAAAACAGTTTTAAACAAATAAGCCTAATTTATGATTATAGTTTATGTCAATATAAGAAGTATTTTACAATTATATTAGCTAAATGTATCTTTGTTGTTAAAAAGTGTTTTATTAATTATGTATATGAAAAGTGATATCGATTATTATAATACTAATATTTTAATACATAATATTAAACAATTAGATAAATATTTTTAAAGCAATTAAGAAAGTAAGTTAATAAATAAAAATGAAAATGTGAAAATTTAAAGAAATTATATATACATGCATCATAGTTCACACGCGCGCTCGCGCGCGCACGCACACACACACATGATACTAAATGAAGAAATAAATTTAAAAAAATGTAATGTTCAGTTTTCTTTTCGTAACATATTATAGTTACCAGGGAACAAAACATACCAACACTGAAGTAAATTGACGACATACGAATAAATTACTGTAGGTATATGAAATTCAGTGCGCCTACTGCTCACCGGTCTGAAACGTTTTATACAGCTCAGTACAGCTTTTAAGAAATATGCTCCTCCTTCAAACGTTTAGTCTTAATTGATTTCTTAATTTCCTAACTGAAATGACTAATTTTACACTTTTTGTATATATTGGCACAAGCGTAGTGTAAAAATGTTTGAATTGTTACAGAAGACAGTGTACGTACTACACGAAGCAAATTTCATTATTAAGTAAAAAGTTTGTATGTTTGTACGCACGGAGTGGCCTGACTACCCAACATAAACCCGCGACGGTGTGTGCTACTTTATGGGCGTACTTCATCTTTTATGGAATTTTTCAGAGTTTATACAAAGTTTTTCTTATCGCCACCTTCTCCGAGCCTAAGTATCCCTAGCGCTTTATAAATACCGTATTGCCAGCAGGCAACAACACATACGAACTTACCAGCAATAGACTTTCCCACGCCATCCACCGAATTGGAAGCTTGGCTTTTGTATCGCTGATGTAGTAGTCGCTATCATATTGGCTACAGTACATGGCGTGATCCGATACCTTCACAAGGTAATTTTTCCCTACCATGCAGTTCCTAAAAAAAAAATCAGAGGTAAAAAAAAATCAACTGAAATTTGTGCGTTAGTAACGTGTAGCCTTATCTATTAATAAAGAAAGCATTTACCTTGCTGCCAAGTCTCTGTGCACAATGTTCAGAGCCTCCATATACTTCATTCCTGACGCGATTTGTGTAGCCATGTAGATCAGACATCCGTAACTGTTAAAAGAGTATATCAGTTAGTGACTTGATCATGATTCAGGCTGTACAAACTCTAATATGTTGCATTCTATATTCATTTTTAAACCCTTAATAAACAGTAAAGTTTGTTGTAAGGTCTCACATTATAAAGCTTATCCAGGTTACCTTAGGGCAGGGTTATCGTCCTGAGGGGCGCCGGCCTGCAGCTGTAAGAATGTTGGCAAGTCGCCGAACTCACAGTGTTCCTGTAGGATACACAGAGGTTCGTCCTGACTGCACACACCTATTATGCGTGTCACGTTTGGATCCCTAAGGCTTGTCAACCAGCCTGACTCACGAAGAAATTCTTTCCTGAAATATTTAATAATCGATATTGACAGAATGTCATAAACAGCATAAGATGAAAAATGAAACCAAGCAATTGATTTTTGTGAAACCATAAATTAATTAAGTTGTTGAACAATTTACGTTTCTAGCTTAAGTAATGACTAGCGAAGACTGTTATTGTGATTTGTCGGTTAGTACTTACTTGGTACTGTCTCCACATCCTCGCCATAAGGATTTCACAATGACTTGCTTCTTATAAAATGCCGAAACGCCGTTAAATTCGGGCACACCTTCAGTTTCACAAAGATGCACCTAACATGAAATCAATAAATTAATTTATTTTCACATTATTTCAGGGTAAGTGCATAGTAGCTTTAATATAATAATGCATTCACTAACCATGCCAAAAGAGCCTTCCCCCATTTTTTCTACGACTCTAAGACGATGTCGTGAAAATTCGACAGCAGGTACCCCTTCTTCCGGTACCCCGTCAGGCAGTTTTAAGGGAGTAAACTTTCCTGGTGTCAGGTGCTGTTCTCTTCTTTCGGTCTACGAAAACAAATAGATATTCTTAAAATAAGTTCTAAAAAATCTCGGTTTAAGGGAACATACATATCTAAATTTATCTATATGCATAATTTTTCTCAAGTATTAAAAACGAAATATTAATTTGGTAGCTCAAAAATAAGGTATATCATTACCACTTTTAGTCGGGATCCACTGATAGTATGCTAGTAGTTAATTTTACATTTTGCTAAAACTCGTTTTTTATAAGTTGTGTTGTCATTATTATTAGTAATAATAACTACTAGTAACAAACTAGTACTAATAATAACTACTAGTAGCAGCAGCAGCAGCAGCAGCAGCAGCAGCAGCAGTAGTAGTAGTAGTAGTAGTAGTAGTAGTAGTAGTAGTAGCAGTAGTAGTTATACTAGTAGTAGTAGCAGCAGTAGCAGTAGCAGTAGCAGTAGCAGCAACAGTAGTAGCAGTAGTAGTAGTAGTAGTAGTAGTAGTAGTAGTAGTATTCTTTAATAATATAATATTCTTAAAGGAAATTGTTGTTTAGAATGTCATTCAGAACGAAAGAAAGGCGGATCGTTTGTTATCAGCAAAGTCTACCAAGACTGGTAAAATTAAGTGTCCTTTCGAAAGCGTTAAATTACGGTCAACTATAAACTACATCTCCCAGTGGAAACTTAACATATTTACCTCACATACAAACACTGATTAATATGAAATGTTAAAATAGTAAACTTTATGAAATTGTCAACTTGATTGTTAAATTGTAAACTATTAAAAACTGTTTGAATTGATGATATTAAAACATAATCATATCAACCATACCGTTTTTATTTTCTTTGAATAGCTTTAATTAAAAATGAAAAGAAAACATTTTATGTTTTTGTACTATCATTTTGTTTGTACTATGTAGATAAACAGGAGTAACTATGATAACACGTGTTTAAGGCCCCCTCACGAATTAATTTGAAAGTATAGTTACATTAATTAATTAGGGTGATATACATTTAAAGACACACGCGCGCGCGGCGGGTATGTAAGTTACATATTAATTTTTTTAATGTGGTAGGATTTGTGAAAATTACAAGCCGAATGTTCTCAGGTAGTAGAAGATTAAATATTGCTACGGTAAAGTGGAAGAAAACTCAGTTCACGTGAACAGAAAATAACGCCTGCTAATTCAGATACACACGCGCGTTATTCTTTTATCAGTGTTAGTCTAAATACAAAGAGAATTAGCCTATTAGCCAAGGTGTGTGTATGTTAAGCGTGCAGAGACTGGATGTGGTCAGTTACCTTGATGATATCAGTTGCGGCGTAGTAGTTCTCGATAGGTTGTTGAGCAGGATTCGTGAGCGACAGCGACTTGGTCAGAGTAGCAGTTGCGGTACCGTAGTTTGTTGACATCTCGTACGGCGGCGGTCTCGTTGACGGAGGCGGAGGCGGTGACAAGTTGTACAGCGACGGAAATTTGATCTCCTCTTGAAAACTGTTAGCGTTGGTGAAGTCTAACGAACGACAAAGCCCTGTACACACATTTTACGTTCTTCTTAGCGCAAGACTTAGATAATTTAGGTTCTAGGATATTTACAGTCAGTATTTGTATTCACAGTTTGGCCTTCCAGCTTTAATTTTTTGTGAACGAAGGCTTGATGAGGATGTCTCACTGTTTTTTACGTTTTGCTGGTAGAGATGATAAGACCTCAAAAAAGTTAAAATATAATTACAGCAAACGTAATTGTTAAATGATTTATTAGTATAGGCCTAATCATATAATCATTACAGATACGTAATATAATAATAATATAATATAATAATTATCATAATTATAGTGTAAAAACTGTGGACTTGCGGACTTGGGCAAACAATCTGCACGAATACCTTGTTAAAACTCATTGAAATTCTAATCCAAAACACTAATAAAGTTCTTCCTACGTTAAGTTCATCTTTCACTGGGTTTTCTTCTTTGCATTCCCCCTTGACCTCAATTTTAATTTTTTAAATATGTATAACGTAACATGTATAAACTTGAGAACAAATATTTATTTCTTGTTTGATGGTGTAGCTTTTTAATTGTAGATTTATTAATTCATACAGGAACAAAACGTGTGGGGAGTCAAGGATTTTTTCGCTGTAACACAATGAACGTCAAGTATGTGAAACTGTTTTGTGTGTGTCTTGGGGGGGGGGGGGCTCTCACGTGTGTGTGTAACAGGAACAATGATACAGAATTCCTTTGCAAGTTTAATTGTATGCACGTCGTATGCAGTATGTTATATTTTATTGTTCGACCTCAGTATGTTGAATCGTTTGCAGATTCACAACACTTTCCAATCGTGGGAAATAATTTGGTCGCCGTAATGGACAGAAATTTTGTGCAAATCAGGCTTAAGGTGTTAAACAAAAGTAACAACGTTCGTCCAATTAATGCACATTATGTTTTTAAACTGTTAATATGCTATTTATGAGAAGTTAGAATTCAGGAGCCTGCCGTTACGTTACTATATTACCACGGCTAATATTTGAACATGGTGTTACTTACTAATACTTCTCTTTTTGCATAAAAATGTTCTTTATCTCATAACAATTAAAATATTTAAAAAATATAAATATAGCAAATGTAATGGTGAAATAAATTAAGGCTCGTTAGAAATTATTCGTATTGGGGCTTCCCTCACAGACTTGCTCCTTCACAGATAATATTAAATTAATTTTCTCAATGCTTCAGTACTAAAATATTCTAAAATCAATAAAATAAACTTACAATTGAATGACTAACAAATAAGTAGTTCAAAGTCTTTTCATTCATAAATTATAAAAGTTCTTCAATATTTTTAACTAAAAGCGACCAAGTTTTAAATTGTTCAAAATTTCCATGAAATTTTACCCAAGTTTTACAATGGCCCTTTCCGTTGTTAGGAAGTACGATGTTCCTTCTATACACACTATCTAACCAGTCGGCTATATTAAAAATTTCAAAAAGCTCTAACTGTAAAAATTATTTATGTGAGCTGCAGAAGACTAATGTTTTTTAATACTGGTTTTCTAATTGTCTGTGTCTGACAATCAGATTTTTTCCGTTCGTTTTCACCTCTAAAGTCACGGCAAAAAATAGTTCTTTTTTTATTTCACGCTCACGAAACCAATAATTTTCTTTTTAATATGAGGTTTTGAACACTCTTACAAATTATCTTTTACCCGTTGTGACAACTTGAGCGATACTTGTATCAGGTAGTGGTCTACTAAATTTTTTACACTTAACTATCCTTCAAATGAAATTTACTAAAGGAACTCACAATTAAATCAGAAACACGATAATTAAGCAAACACAATAAATAAAAATAATAATAACATGAAGTCATAAAATAAACAAGTTATTACCACACAAAAAATCATTTAATGTTAAATGGACGCATGTGCCCATACGACAGTAGTAAACAAACAGATTATCTCCCGAATACAGCGCGCCAACGCCAGAAAGGAGATGTACGCGAGCTGGTCGTTGCACTGTACCTGCAACTTGATATGTCTATTACTCTGGCAATGGGAAAATTGAAGGAACACTCCGTAATTACAGAGTGCTTCGTTAACGTTGCTGTTGGACTTCAAACTGGCATCTCTTATGCGGCCGAGTTAAAGTCTGAAAACGTTTTGGTCAAAAACCATCAACTTGACGTGTAAAGCTGTTACACCGACAATACCCAAACGTACGTAACGTAAAGGAGAACGTTCTCCACGTCTTCCTTCCACATTACCTTCACGAAAACCGGCACTACACTCGTTTTACACTACACTCAAAGAAACAGTCCCGATCCATGTAGAGCTACACTCAGATCTATAGACCTACTGTGCATGTAGACTTAGGTAGCACAAGTCAAGAAACAGTTCCAATCCATGTAGATCTACACTCAGATCTATAGGCCTACTGTGCATGTAGACTTAGGTAGCACAAGTCAAGAAACTAATGTATCCCAGTTGTTTGAAACAACTCTGCAACACATTCCGGATTGGTGACCTGAGACAGTGACCGTAGATTTTGAAGCTGTAACAATTTTAGTATTAAGAAAGTGTATGATGTAGTTTATTCTTCTTAGCATAAAAAATAAAAAAAGAATATATGAAAAGAATACAGAATATAGTCTATATGAAAATTTACGAGGTGATATAAAGCTACAACTTGGATTACGCCTTAAAAATTAAAAGGCCGACTGAGGGTCCGTGGTATTCTGTATCTTGACCCCTTGTAGTGAAGCTTAGTCTTGCAAACCTCGAAAATAATGGAGGTGGCCACTCAGAAGAGGGCATTTAGTCCCGGCTGTCGTTGAAAATGGGCCTTTTCGCACTTTCAGTAAATTATGTTGTGCTTTAGAAATAGACGTTATTGACTTTATACACACAGTATCATAGTATGTCAATATTGGTTGTACGTATGTTAGAATGAATCATAAGAATGTAATGCCCTTGCCTTGGCTTGTTCCCAATCTGGAACATTTCTTAACTGTTAAAACAATCGGATTCTCTTCAGGTAACCGATTGTTCGCGACCAGACCGACACCCATCACACTTTTATTACAAATAAATTATTTAATAATAATCCCATTAAATAATATTATCATTTCGAATTGTGTGTGTGTGTGTGAAATATTTTTAAAATTTGTTGTTGAGCTTTGATTACATAAGCACAATATTTTTCACTGTCATAAAACTTGAATTGCTGAGTAAACATTCCTATTTTGTAATTTAAATGTTAATCCAAGGTTCCTATCAATTTCAGTGACTCGCCTACAAAAAATTTGATTGTAAACTATTTTCTTTAACAATTGACACAATAAACGATATTTAAGTCTAACGTAGTATAGATTATATTCTATACCTGCGTAGTCTCCGTTTTTACTCGACGAGTTTGGTTCTTTCTTTATAAGGCAGCCATACTCTTGTTTTCCAGAAGGCAGTAGTTTGTACGGTTCGTGGTAGACGGAAGAATTTTCACTGTCTTCAGACTCTTCTCCAACGGCCATGTGCCCGTACACGTTGCTGCCCTTGACCGTGTTCTTGTTTTTCGTAGCCAGTCGCGATCGTGTTAGTCCATTGTTAATAATCGGTGTTGACATTTTCAGGTCTTTCATGTTGATAGTAACGCCCGGCTTGGTTGTGGTCGAGACTAGCGCTGTGTGTTTGTGCAACAGCGCGACTTTCTTGCGACCTCTTCGTATCATCAGCATGACGGTGCACGCCAGCAGTAAGACGACCATCGTCAGCACACCGGTTATCAAGCCTATGTATGCCTGAGCGTTGCTTGTCGGACTCGTCGCTGAAACACACAGGTGGTCGTCAGTCGACTTTATAAAATCACAGTACACACCATATTTATCACAAACACTACATTAGATCTATGTAGAAATATTGAAAACTTGGTCAATTGGCAGCAGATCTTTGATTACCTGGTGTGACTTCTTTGCGAGCGTGCGTAACTTCGCCACTGGTCTGAGGCCGGATATCCTGGCTGCTGTCCTGTTGACGTAAATAATACTGTTCCAGCGTCTCCTCTGTTACATTGCCAAGTACGATCGCTGAAACAACAAATTATTTGAATAATATTCATACACATGAAGCAAATATTCAAATATTACTTTTACGCAAATCTAGTACAAAGTTATTTTGTATGGATGGCGAGGGGGGGGTTAATGTGAATACTGTTATAAGACCACGGAGCGACATAGGTTAGCTAGTGTAGGCCTAATCATAAGGAAACTTATGAATGTATATCAAGGATATTAGAGGTTTGTTCTTAACACTACTTTACAATATTTTCTATGTAATAAGAAATCTTAAATACTGACCACTTAATATGTCTAATAGCCTAAGCGTGTGCTGTTACTTTTCGAATTGGTTTTATTTGCACAATAAACTAAAGGTACAAGGAAGACAGACGATTGAGAGATAATCGGCAGATGACCGATTGAGTACAGACATGACAAAACAAGAGTGTCTTGTAATGTGTATCTGAACAAGAAACCTCGATCAGACCAGCTTAGCAGATATGGATACGGAAGCCATCAACCAATACCACTCTTGTTTATGTTACAATACACACACATAATCTTGTTTTTGTATGTCAAAATCTCTCGTGCTTTCCTGCAAACTATCCATTATATTCTTTCTGTACACGCCGCGCCCATTAGTATTCCGTAATAAGAGTTTGATTCCATTATAACCAAACTTGGATTATCTGTATTCAATGCATGTATCGTTTTCACTTTAGACTAGTTTCTAACAAGAGAATTATGATACTCTGATGAAGGAAATGGTTAATTGTGTAGCCTATTACCTGTAGTAATCATTTACTACGTGGGAATACTCTCACTGATTTGCAGAAAATTTACCGATTTCTCTAACGTAACATTTTCAGTATTATTACTTTGTTTGAGATGTTCTGTTTGTTTACGCTGAAAATGTTTATTTCGTTGTCATCTGTAATCAGAGATAATTATTATATCAACCTCGTCAGTAACTGCACTTTTATCTTATTGCAATAAAATTTGCAACTTGATATTATTGTAATGTTAATTCGTTATTTAAAAAAATACCAGAATGTTTATAATACTGTCATTGTTTATCATTCTTGTTACTTTATATTGTCGAAATTATTTTATTGATTTCTTAAAAAATAATTCTAAACATGTTGCTGAGGATAGTAGACTCCTTTCAAAACAGGTGTTTTTCAAATTACATAAAACGGTGTACATTAAGTTCATTAAATGTTAATCAATTTCGTACACTACCATTTGTCTTCAAGCGTATAATAATTTCAGGTACTCATACTATATACTATTACGCCATTATTGAAGATCCGCCATTATGTGATTTTCGTGCGGTATTACTAATTCTAGTACTATTGTATTGTACTGCTCTTTTAATTTTATTAGTTTCTGCATTAGTAGTGTGGCAGTCTACATTAGTAATACAGCTAATGTAATACCGGTACAGTTCTACATTAATACTGCAATAAACTTCTAGTATTATAAGACTCCAGGTGACAGTCTAACCTGCTTCTCCTAAATTATTCCGAGATACAGAAATGTGTATGTATTGTTGTTATTATTATTATTATTATTATTATTATTAATACTATTATTATTGACAGGCCCAACTTGCACCCAACGGGCAGTAGAAGTTGAGGAACAACTAGAAGGAGCCCGATAAGTGTGCAATAGGCTCAATCCTGAAGTAATACGCCAAGTGGTTCCAGGATGGATATGAAAGCCTGAATTAGAGGTGCGTTTTTTAGTGGGTGAGAGTCCCACACACCAGAGAAAGGATGGCTTCCTCTGACGGTGCATAAAGCATTCACCTCTATATAAAAATTACTATTATTATTATTATTATATTATAAATATATGATCATCATCAGCCTCATCATTATCACCACTAGTTCTGTGAGATGAGTAAATGTTTGTTTAATGAATAATGAATTTTATAATACTCATAAATTTTGATTTTATATTTATTTTATTTTTGCTTTTACATTTAACGCAAGCAATTTTCTCTTTAAATGTACATTTCTTGTATGTGCTTTATTAAGTTGTATTGCAAGTTATATCCGCTTGCAAGTTTCTCTTTATGCGAAACAAACCGTATTATGTTTTAGATTTTTGACCTCGTGGATTGGGAAGTATTCTTGTTATTAATTATTTAGTTCGCGATTTGTTAAATACTTATTTATTGCCGCAGACTCTTTCTTATATAGATACGAGTACTACAGACATACTTCTACTGCAGCGTTGCAAAGTGCTCACCTTTAATTTGATCTATACATTTAATATTGTGCTCTGTTGCTAACTCTTGGTTTTCTTGTAAGTAACTGTGGAGAAAATATAGCGTACCCGCACAGCTCTTATGTACACATTTTCCTAGTAAAATTGTTACTAGTAACATTCATTCGTTCCTAGTACTAGCGTTAGTAACTAGTACCGGCACTAGTTAGTCAATTTGAATGCATTATAATTCACTTTAAAGTACCTAGTGAGAAAAGGAATACGTATAGTTGGACTTGCATTATTGCATTACAGAATACGATATTCGCATGTTTAGGCATACATAATATGTTAACTGATCTTTACTTTTTTAATTCAATACAGGTTACTTAAGCTAAAGAAACAATATTATCTGTAGATACGAGGAATATTCGCATTATGTATGACGTGTATTCGCAAAGCAAGTAATGACATATTGTACTTATACAACATTAGGTACTATACATACTATTTTCTTATTTGTACAACGTGTGAATGTGAATGATTAATATGTTCCTTATTGTACAACGGTATTTAAGGCGCTAATGCTATTTGCTACATTAGTATAAAATATTACTTATACATTACATGTTTATTCAATACAATAAGCAAGAATACTGCTGATTTTTCTAGCGTAAGTTATTAGATTATGTTTGAATAATATTGAATTGTTGATAAAAAAAGGTAGTATTTTTTGTTATGAAATAATGTAATATAAAATTTCTAGACTTCCTAACTTAAATTTAGTCATAAAACGCGTGTTTTATACAGTGACAGCGCCGTATCGCACTGTTCCGTGTCAGATGATACGATAAACTACCTTTGTCATTATGTTCTGTGTGTGTTCTGTGTAAAATAAATAAAGAATTAACAGAAACATTAAGTAAAATGATAATAAGGTAATACTCAATTACAAATTACAATGTGGGCCTTCAGGAAATTAGACCTTGGTGTGAGGCGCGAAGGTGCAAACTCAATTTAACAAAAATTCCTCCAGTATATGAAGACGTTTAAATGCTTATAGAAATAAATGTAACAACTAATAGCAAAAAAAAAGAGACGAGATAGAATAAGAAGTTATGAAACTGAGCAAAATAGCGAGAGCACGTAAGAACGTAAAAATAACTACGAAACGGAAAGTTAAACATAGAAAAATAAATTCTTGTGCAAAACAAGAGAGCTATTACAATGTGGATAGTGACGCATACTTTTAATCGAAAACCGGATGCAATGAAGTCAAAAAAATGTTAGAAAGAAAAAATGAGAATACTGAAAGAATAGATGGACGTACACTCAGGGATAGCGACACCAGAGTGAACATTAGTTAAGTCTATAATATAGACAACACCAACGCCTAGGTACACAAACGGAAACAGGAATAGACAGCACGCATAAACTGAATGACACCGGACCTACAAAGGTTTGTGGCAGACAAAGTACCAAGTGGAAGAAGAACTACACAGGTAACCTATGAACAGATGAGACGGTAAAACGGACTACCAGCTTACGTTGAAAGAAATCAGAAGGAAATCCAGATGGGACGGAATGCGTACGTTGTTTTTGTAAACTTTCCTGTTTCATGAAACAGTCAAAATATTCCTCTCTTCGGGATCCTCACACGTCTGTTGTATATTCATATGAATTAGGCAGTTTATAAGAAATATTCTATTCCGTGAATCATGAAAAAGATTAATTCTAATATTAATAAATAATTCAGACAAAAATAAATTAAGAATATATTTTTATATAACACTGTATTATTTCAAACACAAAATTTTCAAGAGTATTTTTTAAACTTATCGTGGTAAAATTTAAGTTACATGACTTCCATGTTTTCAGTTCTCAAATTAGTGTAACTATGGTATGAGAACTTTTATAATTACGTTTCTTAATACGAAAATTACTATTTAGTAACTCAACAGAGCATTTATGAAAGTGACAGCAGGATCTCGAATGTTATACAGCAGCGTGTTATATTGTCTCGCTCAGTTCTTTTACTTATAAAACACCAACAGCAGTGATACACTTGATCTCGTATCAGAATTTATAAAGTAATAAACATATTTTGTTAAACGCTCTAGTACCATCTGTTATAAGTTATAATCAAATAAACAAACCAGTAAAAAACCCAAACCTAACTAACCTAACTTCTACTAACCGTTAAGTAATTAACAGAATTTAATGTGTTAAGTAAAGTTACACAGCGTTATCAGAGTGTGCGTTATCTCTGACATTACACGAAACATTAATTGAAACTTCATTAACAGTTATGTTTCAAAAGAAATATTCTAGAGCAGGACGCGATAGGTTTTACATTCGTAGCGTTGCAATGAAACATTTTTCGTCGTTAAACATGGATTTTAATCGATATATAAAACAAATAACATTATCAAATGTTTAACCTCTTTAAAAACAATATTCCACATAGAATGGAAATCGAAAAGTTTGAGAGCTTGGTGAGGTTTGAGAGTGGGGAAAATATAGTGTTCATATAAATATTAAGGATTTCTTATATAATAAATATACCTGAAAGATGGCAAACTTCTGAAAGCAACAAGAGGAATATTCATCTTTGGTAAATGTCAAACTGAAATAAAGTATCTGGCTTTCAAAAATATTCGGTATGGAAAAGGTAATTGATATGGATCCTCTTCGGACAGAATAACTAATCAGTTCTTTTAATGGACATATAGACGAGGGAAGGTCACTTTCATCAAGTTTACTTCGGGTTTAAATTAAATAATAAAATTCTGAATGCTGCTTTGAACACAATCGCACAGTTGCTATTTACTAGCTCAAAAAAATAATAGTAAATCGTTGGTCACAGATTAAATGAACAACAAGTAAATTTCACATGAAAATATCAGAAATTGAAACAACACTTAACAAAACTCGTATTTGTAGAAAACGACCACCTAATTTGTCAGCATTACGCGACCAACATAAGAGAGAAGGTAATTTTGAATATGTTTCGTAATTTGGGTTTAACAATGCTCTACTCCTTTAATAAAACATTAAAAATAAACGTTTAACAATTACACAGTTATAATTCTATAAAATGATGGTCCTATTCTTTTGACGTACATTGCACAATACATATTTATTATAAAAGAAAAATAGAATCCACTCTAATAAGATTAAGAGACAGAAAAATAGGATAAAATACAATTCTACGTTCAGTGGGAGCCGCTGGACGGGGAACGTATTAAGAACATCAGAAAACATTTACGTGTATTCAGTTTCATTGAGAGAGGTAATAAATGAGAAAACTGGAGAAAACATATGGAAAAATAACACCGACACAAAACAGCAAAACAGGCTGGACTTCGGGAACGCAGAAGGAAGAAATGTTTGTCGCTCATTAAAATATGGAACATATTGCGTGTCTATTTATCTTCATTAAAAAGTCTACACTATAGAAGAATACCAGAAAAATTTGCGACTTTAATGTTTAAAAACCCCATTTAATTATGCTTTTCTTTTTTCTTGCACTTAGAGTGCGCTTAGATGAGCAATTAATCAACATTTAGCTTAACATAAAATATACGTTTTAACTCCGTTAAAGTGATGGAGTTACTAAAGTGATTACAGCCTACTAAATAGTGTAATTACCCTGTATGTCCTCATTACGTCAGTCATTATCCGAATATTGTAAATTCAAATATTTCGCTTACTGATTTACATAAATTCAAACTAAGTACAGCTAAACAAGAAGTGACCGGCAGATGATATTATGCAGAAACGTGTTTAACAATAAGATTTTAATTATTTCTCTGATACTATCCAACTACAACGGAATACAGGAGCTTCAGATGCGCCAAGAAATTGTTTACAGAAATCGACGCTTCCCATTGTAAAAAATTCAAAAATTGTTAAACATAAGTCTATGTATAATATTAGATTCTGTTAAAAAACTAATTTTATAGAATTTTATTTGCATATTCATATACACACTTATAAATATATACTTTCCTTCATATATAAAACAGGAATGTTATTTTTGTTACCTTGAGCGTATTAAGACGTGAATTTATTTTGCAATATCGGTGTCTCTCTACAATACTTAGCACAATACTTCTAATTAAAACTAACAAAATGTCTTCTTTATCATCCAAAATTACTAAGAAATTCACATTTTCTTTACGTTATTATTGCTGAAATTATTTTTGACATATTTCGATGATGTAAAAGTACATTCGCAAGCTGTGTAGGTTTCTGAAAACGTTCATGAATATTTATTTGTCTCCGAATGTAAAGAGTAAGGAAACAGTACATTTTATCAGTCAATAAACGATACATTATAACTAACACACAGGGGCAAAAACACCATTATCGTATGACCCAATCTGCACGATTCATCAATTGCTGACATAAATTTTAAATGTATTACATTATTCACTGACACCGATTATGTAATGTTTGAATTGTAGACTTTGTTTGGTACTCTTTCTTAAATTAAACATCGACTTATGACAGGTGTATATTAATTACGTAAGTTTTCAAAACTTCCATGATGCTTTACAAGCTTGTTTCTGATTTGAAAAATCAAGTTAGTGTAAATTATATTTTTCCTCTTTTTTCCAACAAGACCCCTCACGGTTGATTATGCTCAGAAACGATTCAGTCTGTTACAAAGAAACCTACGATTACAGTATGAAAACATGTAGATTGTAGTATCCAATATGTAATTCAGAATGTAGCCTTTCTTATTTTATTCGATACTGTTTTATTATTTGGTTTTTGTATTTGACCAGGTATCACCTATTTGGCCTGTATTTCCTGTAATGTTACACCAGACGCAAGTCAATTTCTATTGCATGATATTTTATTTTTGAAATGTTTAGTACCTACTAAATAGCAAATGAGATAGTTTTAAGATAATTTTAATATTTTTTACTATTTGATATACGATTAAACTATTCGTTTCGTTGATCATATTTTGTTGCTAGGTACGGGATGTTTGAATAGAGTAAACACACGGGATTCAGTACAAATATGAGTAAAACAACATGTTCAATATGATATTTTGGACCTTAGCTTTTTTGGCCTTATTGCTTTTTACATGCCTTTTCCAGTACATAAAAAACCTTGGAATTTTATTGTGATGTCAGAATTAAGATCAGATAACAAAATAGGTAAGCAAAATCAGGATCATAAAATAAACGGAGACTTTTTTAAGGTCAATATTTACAGATCGCCATCCCTTTTCCTTACAATCCGCCATAGTGAGAATCGTGGCAAGCCTTTTGCTGTTTAAGGATCCCTTTTTACTGCTTCCATAAATAAAATAAACTTACAAATTAGGGTTGTATTTTTAAGGTGGCTAAAAAATACAATATATATGTGGCTTTGTTAAGACTTATTAAAGACATGCGCATTCGCAGGGTTCGTTACGACAATCGGAAAAGACCCGCTAGGTTGCAGCTGGTAGATCCGCTTACTGTACTTACATATTCCGTTAAAATATTAAGGCATATTCCATTTTCTGATACTTCTGTTTCATAACAAAACGTTTCCATAAGTAAGAAACAATCTCTGTTCTCTTTTTATTATATGCTTTGAGCAATGGCACTTGTACAAATGTTACGATAATGCTCGCTTTATGTTATTACTTGTAATCTTAGTAACAACCATGTTATTTTATAATTTTTGATATGTTGCTTTAGACACACGTCGTATTTATCTGTTGATTAACAAGAATAATAATCGCTTGAAATTCGTATTGTATTCAGCCTGACTTTATCACCTGTATAACTGAATCTATGCTTGTCGATGTCTTTATTATAAGGATAATTTTTTATTGTAGTTCTTATATCTGCTTTCGCAAAAATATTGATTGTAGTATGACAACGCAATAATAATGAGGTGGTTTAATTACAGTAATAACAGCATTAAAAAGTTTATTAGTATAATGATTGTAGTGAAAAGAATATTTTTGTGCATGTTGTAAGCTTATACAGACACTGGAATGTACTGAATATTTTCTTGTTCTTTGACTCTTTGATGTATATGTTTCTTGTGAATCGTGATATCAATTAAGAAACCAATTTTAATGTATTTATAAAATGCGATACAAACCGACCAAAGCAATAATACCGTTTTCTCACAAAATATTTGGCTGTTAGCAGCTACGCTTTGTTTTTAACCTCTGTGACTAGTATTACCGTATAGTTCTGTCTTGCATAAAACAAGTTGAAATGTTTATGAACTTGTGCTAATTTAATTGTCTTTATGGTCACAACTAGGCATATGATTGTCTTAGCACATATGCAAATATAAAACCTGAGTTATGAAATACACTTACACATAGCATATAAAGTAGCCTATGTCCGGTTCACACTAATGAGTACAATATATATCTGTACACGGTGTAGATTTCAATTAGCCGTATATTACAAAATCACGGTTAAAATGAATGCACAGACGAAAACGAATCAGTCGCTACTAATACGCAAACTAATACAACGGTTTACTGACCATAAGTTTGTTATGAACGGAAATGTTACAATATAAAAATAAAACGATTGTTACGTTTCTCCATTGCGCCGAGGCTACATTACAATTACTCGTTATCCGCTGCATCTGGTAAGCAAAAACATGTACACGGCTTAAGCTATCGTCTCGGCGGGCGTTTTGTTTTGTCGTATTGCTTCTTATGACGGTGATTGAATGTCTTTCTTTTCATATCAAATGTAGACGTTTATTTATTTCCAAGGCGTTTTGTATCATGGCATTCATTTTGTACGAGTAACTCTGTGGGTAAGAAACAGCTGATACTTTCCCAAGCGCCTAGCCAAGAAGAAAATAAGATTTTGAAATACATCTTTTCATTGTCTTTGCTGTAATATGAAAAATCGAGATAGATACTGAATGACGATACTTAATAACGTCTCCACGCAAACTTAATTTCTCCGCAGAAATAAATGCTTTGTAGTGGTTTCCAACGAGACGTTCTCCACAGGCGTAAACAAAAGCGTTTTTTAATTACTTAAAAAGCACAACTCTGTGAAAATTTTATTACTCGAAACACAAAGATAGAACGAAGATGTTTCGTTTGCAGGATCGTGTTCACTGCGATATGACGTGAAAGTGTTGACACGGTGTATGGCCACTCAATGACGTTCGAGCGTGCTTTTTGCGTTGAAATTAATTATCTCTATCTATAACATCAGTTTTGAATCCGTAATTATTCATCTTTGTTATCTACATCTGCCAACAACTTATAAACTGGTAAACTAATAAAAAATAACTTACAATGTAGACATTAATAAATACTTTATGTGGAGACAGAGGATATATAATAATATAATAATAATATAATATAAGATAATATAAGATAAGAATATAATAATAATAATAATAATATAATAGTAATAATATAATAATAATAATAATGATGACAGCATCAATACAAGTCATGATATGTACTAAGGTACCGCTACATACCATGGAAAACATGAACGCGCGCGCGCGCGCGCAGAACATAGCGTGTCTACAATATGGAAAGAGCAGAACAAAAGATCGGTTACAGAACTACCTTGATCACTTAAAACATTTTTGCCCACTTTCTGTGGCGCATCTCTTGCTCATGCTTCTCAGCAACTGACATACTGCATGCACTACGTTCTGATGTTCCACTGGCTGTGGACTGGAACTCTATATAAACGCAGAGAATGCCAGTATGTAGCCTGCAAATTTCAGATTTGAACATTTCAGATCTGATCATTTTAATTCCTGTTCTTTTGCAATTTCTTCAACTGATCACACCACCAAAGAGGCTGAGAAAAGTAGGCCTACTGGTGAGTATCACTAGCAATGTGTTACATTTGATTTAAGCTGTTGAATTTTTATGTCTTTCGGTCATAATCTGAAATACAGCCCGACATATCTTATCGCTTTCCTTTTGTAGCACACCTTTTGTGTAGACTGAATTACAAAAAGTCGTTTTCCGTACTCACTGCAACACCAGTGTGTTCAATTCTTGCAGATAATGTAGATAAATTCCGATAGTTCCCTTATATCCTACTAGATTACACGACTGATCACTGTCAAATATTTGTATTGAGTCTATTACAGAGAATCCTGCCTAAAACTTGAGCAGTCATTATAACAATGAAATGCTCTTAGTATTCTCAAATCATTGGCATATTTTGTTAGTTTGGTTCGCAGACAGTTATTGTATTCTGCAGGTTTATTTTCCATGTTGATGTTTTATTACAAACCCCATTTAGCGTTTCCATATTGTCTGCTATTACTTGGCGGCTTTCTTTCTCTAGTTTTAAAAACTTAGACAGTGTTGAAATATTTAAAATATCGTTATTCGTTTCATATTTTGGAATGCCATAATTCCATTTGTGTGTATATCACAACTACCTGATCCTGTGATTCTTATTTCGTATATAAACAGATTGCATTGTTCAATAATCTTACCGTACCACTTTTGTCTAATACTGTACTATATTTGCACATACTAAACAGGCGTCATCATTTATTGTCGAAAAAATATCCTCTTTTCTCACCCTATATAATCTTCTTCTTTTCTTTGCTTTATAGTTTTTTGATTTCTTATTTTTAAGCACTTTTTATCATTTAGAACAGGCTTGTGGACAATGTTTATCATCTCTGTAGTCATAGCAAATACAGAGTCTAATTGTGAATAAATATTAAGTAAACTGCAGTGAGCTATATCAATAACATGCATTAGTAATTTTGTAAAGAATGTCTGACAGCTAAAGGACACGGTACTGCGTGCGTGTGTGTATGTGTGTGCACGCGCACGAGCTCGGTATTACGTATAATATTTGTATGTTTTGTTTTGTAATATATGTATATTTGTTTTGTTTTTATATGTATTGTAAATGTTTTGGAAATTTTAACACATATTTAATTGACATAAATTGATTTTTTTTAAATTGAAAAGAAAATTTGTAATAGATCTAAACCAAAACGAAAACGAAAGAAGGCTACGTAAAATTTTAACTGTTTAATATTGTATTACCTCAGATGTAACAACTTCCTACGTGTTGGTGAGAGAAGTACTATAAAAATTTTACTAACCTAAACTATCTTACTTGTAAAAACGGTAATAATAATTGTTTTACATAAACGAGATTTATAGATAGTAACAAATGCTGATATACATTCTTAGAAAAAATATAATCTTTCTTGTGCAAATATGACTCGTTATGAAACTAAACCGAATTGTATTGAAACGGTTTTTATTCTAAAACATGTGTTCATTAAATCGCATGGAGTTTGTGTAAATACTTGTATAAGCTAAACAAAAATACATAATGAAAACTTATTCACTCACCAGAGTCGAAAGAAATTTCGCTAAGTAAAAGCCACCTAGATGAGAAAAAAAGCTGGATTTTTACAAAACGTCCAATTCTATTGTGTAATGGAACGGTGACGTTGACTGTAGATTCTCTAGGTCTCTCAAGTCGAGGGTTGAATTTGACAGGGTTCGCTTGATATCTTTCCCCATCCAAGCTTAGATACACCAGCGTGGAGGAAAACACCTGAGACCAAAACAACACACTCTATTTTACAACACTTTTGTAATGCTGTAACATTAGTAAACAAAAACGTATTACTTTGAAGTCAGTAAAATATACTCAAATGAGTTATTACGGTCATAATATTTCAATTAGTTTCAGTTACAAGAATATAGTAAGTAGTCTCGTTAATGCATGATAGCTCGCTACGCGTACGAGTATTTAGATACGTACACACATTAGTAGCTTAAGGTTGGATTAATATATATAATACTAATGCTGTTCTTAAATTCTAATGGAGTAATATAGATTCAGTTGCAGTGATGCTTACGCATTCCTATTTAATAGTCGTTGATATCTTTGACGTTATAATAAGAGTTTAGAATAGACATGAAATCTTAACCTGAATATGTTTTCTCGCTTATACAGTTAGTTTCATATTTTCTTACTTAAAAAGTGTAAAATATAATTTAATTTCGTCTGTGTATAAACGACTTAAATTAGCGAATCATCAGGTCGTGAAACTGTGGGTCTGAAAAACGCGGTTATTCAAGAGAAGAAAACTGCCGCTTGTCGTGTTTTCCCTTTCGATATACTCAGTTTACAAAAAATGCTTGTGTGGGCACAGGTAGCGAGTTAACACCTTAAAAAGATGGAAACAGTGAGTTTGGCGTGTCTTATATATGAGTAGATAATGCTTTAGAAGCTTAAGGGACGAATAGGTCACAACATCCATCATGCTTTATGACGTTGTGAGTTATCTCGCCGCTGGGAAGGCTAGAGGAATAGAATACGGGTAGCCTACAACATGATGCGATCAGCGCTGTAAGCCATTATTATTTTGCTTACATCATTGCTTATGCGGAGAGTTTGTTTACGAAATTATCAGCAGCACGTTGTGCACTCAAGTATAATTGCTTTTTAATATTTATAAAATGTCTCGAGTTATGTCGCCATGCCAGGATGTTTGTTGTGCATTTAACGTCTCACTAAATTATGTTATGAAAATTTAATGCCAAACTGAAATGGTAAATACAACAACATATATAATACAGTACTACTTTGTATACTGTATTTTAACAGTAAATGGGAAAATTGTAAAATATGAAAGTAACGATTAACATTAACTGCCGCAGAACATATAAATATCTATCTTTTTATAATTACGTTGAAAATTTGCAAACGTAAAAAACTGAAAATAAAATTAATTACCATAAATGATATATAAATCAATAAGTAGCGTGCAAATAAACTTTCAATAACATCAGAACAGTACGCGTTTAGTTACACTTATTTGACCAATTCATCTGTGTCTCCGGTCTCACTGTGCCGACTCCAAACACAGATTTGATTTTGCCTACACACACGTGTTACGCACATCAGATTAAATTGTTTCCTCCGACCGAGTCTTAAAGTTAATGTAAGCTTCCGTCTAATGTAGGTAACGTTCCTACTGCCAACGCTGTGTGCTGCTAACGTACTACTACTGCTACTGCTGCTACTGCTACTGTTGCTACTACTACTACTACTACTACTACTACTACTACTACTACTACTACTACTACTACTACTACTACTACTACTGCTATTACTACTACTACTGCTACTACTGCTACTACTACTACTACTACTACTACTACTATTATCCTACTATTATCCTGGTACTACTGGCATAAACAGTACAACGATACCAGTTAAACAAATACATATTTGTATTCAGTCCTGTAACTGAATCTGTAACTGTATCGGCAAATACAGTTAGACTACTTTCACACACAAAGGTTTCGTCTATACGGAAAAAGTACGGATGTTTTCCGTGATCGTTTGCTTTCACACAACACGGCTTTGGGTTCAGTCGCATTGTGTTTTCATTTCAGTCACTAGCGATTGAAGACAACTCAAAATGAATCTCAAACATATCGTTGCGACGTGGTTACTGCACCGTCGTCGAGGGCGTAGACCATCCGATCAAAGAAACTGGTTCATTTCACACACTGTTTGAAGAACTACGTAGAGATTAAAACAAAGTCTATAACTATTTCTGTCAGTTTCATCATTCGATGAATTACATAGCCGACTATAAGATGTTCTTCAGCGTTAAAATACAAAAATGAGAAATTGTATTCAACCTGATCAAATGTTAGCTGTGGCACTGAAGAAAGTAGTAATTACATTAGTAGTAAGGAATCGGTTATTTATGAAAGGCACTCAGTGATGCTTTTCTGGAAGTTAAAAAAAAGTGGAAGTATGGCAGTGGACGGCTGCAACACGGCTACCGTGCCGTGACCATCTCGTTTCCCGTTTCATTCCACTGTGTACAAACTTCCGTACGAATGAAACCACTGTGTGTGAAAGGGGCCTAAACTCCCCGTATTCGCAAGGGTTCGGTTCCAAGAATTCACCGCGAATTCGAGGAATCCATACAGAAAGCCCGAAAAGGAAATGAAAGTGTACGCTAAAGTACTATATTTGTACACAGTTAGTTTATACATAGTTTTGCAAAGCTGTATCAACAATTAAATACAGTTTATAGGAACACAGAGTTTAGGTACCTTAATCGGCAAACAAATAAAATTAATTGCCGTAAATCATGTACAAGCCAACCAGTAGCCTACAAATAAACCCTCAATAGAGTACGCCTGAAAACTGCATTCTTAAAATAACGAGAATGGTAGTATTGTACTTTACAAACATGTGTAATAAGAAATAATTAATACATACGTAGTTCAGGGATGATGCGTTAGAAAGGCCTACGCACAGAAATCACTTAACGGAACATCTAAAATGTCTTACACGATTGTAAAGTAACCCAAATATACAAAAATTAAGCGCGAGACTAAAAAGTTAATGACAATTAAGTTTTAACGGGCTTGCGAACAGAATATAGTACCGGTATTCAATTAACCGTAGGTTTAAAACAACTCTTTATTTTGTCTTGTTTATATTGATTTTGTGCAGCCAAGTACAGTATACATTTTGTGCAGCCAAGTACAGTATACATTTTGTGCAGCCAAGCACAGTATACGTTTTGTGCAGCCAAGTAGTATACATTTTGTGCAGCCAAGTGCAGTATACATTTTATGGAGCCAAGTACAGTATACATTTTGTGCAGCCAAGTAGTATACATTTTGTGCAGCCAAGTACAGTATACATTTTGTGCAGCCAAGTAGTATACATTTTGTGCAACCAAGTACAGTATACATTTTGTGCAGCCAAGTAGTATACATTTTGTCCAGCCAAGTATACATTTTGTGCAGCCAAGTACAGTATACAATATTGTACTTCGCCACCACGTCTCCAATTTTGCGTTTAAACATTTCACCCCGTTCCAAGGGAGAATCGACGTCCACAAAAAACGGGCAAAGACCTCGAGAAAGTTTAACTGCTTCAGACAAAACTTGAATGTTTAAAAATCGGTTCGCTTGCATCCACATCAGATGCGATACAAAACAGCAAGTCACCGTGAAACGACACGTATTTATTCGCTGGCTTATACAAACCGCGATACAAAGTTTCGCCCACCGAGAATCAGGAAGTCACCCGCAAACTGTGGCTCCGCGAAAACAGAGAGCTTAGTGTATAGTATAAGGTATACGCAATCGAGACATATGTGAATATTTGTTTTTATGTAATATTGATATGTTACTATGTAATTCTTAAACGAGATTTGTATGTTTGCAGACGTGTAAACCCGAACACTTTGTAACATTACAAAGTATGTATCTCAAATTATGAAAAAAAATTAATTAATTTTACATTAAATTAATTTTAAGTTCGTAAGAGAATGCGATCGCTGATTCCTTGGCCATAGCTGATTGCAACTTACACTTTATAAATATTGCTTGTATTTACGTACAAGTACACAAAAAGCATAGACAAACGTACACAACACCCCTCCCCCCCCCACACACACAAACAATACAGATACTCAGGCATAGGTGAATTTGTCTTGTCGATGATAATAGATTTACAGTACCTTTTCCATAAAACACAATTTTGTTGTAACATGCTCTCCTTTGTAAGTCTAATAGGAAGTGTGGTACGTGTAGGGTAAATGGTGACAAATCAATAACGATAAATCTTATGTAATCTACAGATACGTTACTTTACTCATAATCCTGACCTGAACATCTCGTGAGACAAAATGGCTTGTGTGAAGGTGAACTGAAGAGAATTCCCTGACGGCGTCAAACTCGAACACGAGCTCTACGGAATCCCCTTCCTGCGACTCGTTGAGCCATCCTACCCACCGACTGCCTGTAACCAAGCACAACACACACGCATTACGCACCTACACCTACACACTCTACACGCTACACCTACACCTACTCTGTTTACCGCCGTATCGTATTAAACGCTGTACTTAAGCGAAAAGTAATTTTCTCTTTTGCTGCTTTGGCGAGATAACAGCGATCAATGGAACTGATAACATAAACAATGTTTTTAGACAAATGTTATGCCTCCGACAGTATGGTCAGCTAGGAAACCAGCTAGTATCAGCATTAAATATCGTTTCTAGGAAATTCCATTACGGTATATTGCACCAGGAGATAGTATCTTAACAATGACGAACCAATATTTGTAACTTATACGACACTAACATAAAACAGAGAAACGTTTATGTAAATTTAAATTGCATTTCGTGAGGTAGCATTGCCACTGATTATAACAAAAATTGAACTAGTATGAATTTGTGCTGAATATTTACACAATATAAGTAATCTTCAACGTAATTTTATTAAATAAATACTATATTACTTTATTTCCATGCGTGTACGCTCGCGCTCGAGCAATTATAAAGTAGAGGTAAATTTAAAATATATAGATACATGTATATCAAATACACAGAATAAAAGCTTGTATATTTTGATAACGTATAGTTTATATACTTATCAACACATTCATATTAAATATGTTTTATAAAACATTACGTAGAATTATTTTATGGCCCCAAGCATGTTTTAACAAATAAATCATACGCACATTATACTTCAATATGTGGTATTATGCAATATGTCTAACCTGCCGGTTGCTCTTCGAGGAAGTCATCGTGTCCGTACAGACTATCAACTAGCTGCCCTAAGCCGTTGTACATTCTCCTTGCCTCGATAATCCCATCGTAACTGAGATCTTCAAAGTCTCCGTCACCTTTCGGCGCACTGTAGCTGATTACACTTTCTGCAAGAATACGTGGAAACTGACAACAAATTGACAATGTACACAGAAAGGCTGGTCAAGATGAAATCCCAATGTCGGAGTATATAATGCTAGTAACAGTAGTAAACTGTAGGCTATCTTGTGTTTTTTTTCGTTAATTGATTTTGATTTGACTGAGAAGGTACATCAAGAAATTTGTTTTACCTGACTTCTCAGAAACCCCATACCGAAGAGTTATAGACTGCGATATATACTAAAAATTCATATATAAAACATTTTACTGCTGTGTTATTTATTAACTACATGGGAAGTCATTCAGACTAGCCGTAGACTGCTGCGAATCATTACTAGGTTCTCGAAGGGCTATTTCCGTATTTTCTATGGAATATTGTTTTTGTTGCTCGTATGTCACTTTTACAAACACCCATTTGGGACGGGAGGTTTGGTCCATTTCCATTAAGCATGTTACGGGCCCAAGCATTCATTTTCTCTTCCTGTACAGTGGTTAAGTATTGTTTCGAAACATAGAAGAATACACTATCTTAGTCGAAGCCAACTTAAACTGAGCAGACTTGGCTAAATTGGCTACTGACGTTTCTATACATAATTTTTATACTAAAACACATATACGAGCGCGCGTACTCAAACCTACAGGAAAATAGTTTTACGTAAACTATTACTTTACGTTGCTAATTAGGCTACAGACTTTCTCTAACAGGCTAGTGCCCTTTTCATAAACTGCAGCATTACCATTCTTATTATGTTTTGTGAATAAACAATTTACAAGAAAAAATGTCAGATCCAAGACTGGCCAAACAAGTCTGGAAACATAAACCTATAGGATAGGTTTGTGGTCAGACCCAGGAAGAAATGGCTGGAGGATCTTAGAAGGAGGAACAGGCACCGTCTTGCCTATGCTGTGATGTGAAGATGATGAAGAATTTACAGGATGCCGTCAGGCCAAACTTCAATTAATTTTAGGAACAATTTTCTTGACAACGCATACTATCGCCTACGTCTGAACGACTGAGAGATGCAATCACGCCAAAACTGGTGTGACAGTATTTTCGGAATTTTCGATTTCTATTACAATGTCTATTCGTTGACACAATATTTCTCTTATTACATTTTCTACTTATTTCTGCATACAACCTTATTCAGCTAGAACCATTTACTATTGTTTGATATGTTCAATTTGTTTATATTTTTTACAGTCAAACCGTAATATAGTTTCAATGTGGGTAAAAATATTATACAAAACAAGGACAAGAAATTTAGGTAACTTTTGACTTGCACGTAGAATATGCCCTCTTGTACACATAATTTATCACGCGTATTTAGGTAAGAAACATTAAAAAATTAGAAACAAATTGAACAAATTTATAAAAAATCTGACGGAAAGAATTGTTATTGGGACAAGTTATACAGCGACATATAACAAATAAAACAAAGCGTAATAGTACATTAACCGAGTAGAATCCGAAGCTAAAATAAAGTGGAAAAGAAGGGAGAGCGTAGGAGAGGGGGAAGGAGAGAGACAAGCCGGCAGAGTGAGACAGAGTAAAGGAAAGAGACAAGTAGAGTGGTAAAGGAGAAAGACAGAAGCTGAACAGTCAGAGACAGAACTGATTCATTGCTTTACAGATTCAACGCAAACAACTTGTTAAATTACAATTTTAAATGAAATAAATTAGCACATTAAAGTTATTAATTGATGTAGTAGGTACAGATTTTAGTAAAATTAAAGTTTAAGATAGTTAATTTTTAACGCTAGTTTTACAGATTAGTAAATATTTCAAAAATATTTAAAAATTTTTTTTCCTAATTTTTATGACTTCGCCATTCTGGATAAAACATGAATTTAAATAAGCTGCGCATATTTTAATTATACAGTTACGACACCTGAATACAATCTGCGACACCTGAGCAATTATGTGTATTAACTGCTGCGTATTTCTTACAAACTTAATTGCGTATACTTACAGTATGCACAAAAAGCAATTTTTCATGTCTATTGTGAATGACATCTCCCTTACAAATAAAATTTATTAATTTCTTTGTGTGTGTGTGTGTGTGTGTGTGTGTGTGTGTGTGTGTGTGTGTGTGTGTGTGTGTGTGTGTGTGTGTGTGTGTGTGTGTGTGTGTGTGAATATAACACTCACGTTCCCAGGGACAGCCATATAGCTCCACCCTCATACAGACAGTGCGCGGATGCTCGCTGTATGGAATAAAGCGTACCCTACTTGCTACGAAGGGAAGCTCCAACTCCTGCTTCACCACAAGATATGTATTGCTGTTACCGGAAAGCACCTGCAGACAGTAGAAGTATTTATTATGAATGCCTTTACTAAAGACTTTTTTTACATGTATTAAAAAATTTAACAAACACTTGTAACAGAAAGTCTGGACAAGACAAAAGTAACTCTGTATTACAGACAATTTACTTGCCGTAATTAACTAAAGTAAACAAAAAAATCATTTTGACAAACTTTCTCGAGTCACAGGAAGAGTTGAATGGCAACTTACACACGTGGCTAAACACTCTACAAGGGGATACCAACGGTAAGTCAGTCCCATTGTCTACTCAGTCAACACACGTCCACCTCAGTTACTGCTATCACTTTCCGTATTTCTCTGTGCACAGGCAAACCACGTGTCCGTTGAGAGACGAAGACGCCTCACATTCCCACTGTTTCATCCCATATTTCTCCCTATACAGAGAGACGGAGGCAAAACCCGTGTCACCTAAGAATTGACGGTGCCCCACATTTTCTCTATTTCTTCCCACAATTCCCTGTGCTCATGCAAGCGCAGGTAGACTATAACCTGCGTCCTTAGTCGAAGGTCATTTGCATTTCCACTATTTCTTCCCTTACTCATCTGTATATAAAGAACCCGTGTCCCCGCTAACAGCCGAAGGTGGCTCACAGTTACACTATGCCTGTTCTCTGTGTACAGGTAATTTGAGTCATAACACACGTCTCACTGGAAGGTTTCTCGCAACCCCTTCTCAGTCTAATTCGCAAGAAAGCTGTTATTACTGTGCGTTTGAACAATTAAACTTTCAATTGTCTGTTTCTGACTTTCCTGTAAAGAGCGCCGAAGTGTGTACGATCACAGAAAGCACACTTTGTCCTCACGATCTTTGCCGTTATATTAATATAAGCAGCTAGTTGAACAAAATCAAAGGCGACCATCAGAATACAGTAAATGTAAGGCTGTTGCAACCCTTGAGAACGTGCTTAACGGGACCGACCACTGTTAACGTTCAAAGTAACGTATTCTAGTTTCAAACAATGTGTATACAAATTAACTGTAGTAACTATAACATCTTTTATTCAATCATGAGTGGAGATATCTAGAAGATTGCAAGATAAATCCAAACAATACGAGGGAGAAATGAGGACATTCTATCAATGTCTCTATATCTACCATTGTAATACCAAAGAAGTAATAAGAGTTAGGAGTTTGATATTCTACAATTATCTCTCTACAAAGCGAGGAGTTATTGCATATAAGTAAATTTTATATATCCCCAAAGGGATTTGATTAAAAGGAATTAATCTACCGTTTCAAATGCGAGAGAGCGGTTTATCCAAATTTCCACTTTGCGAAAATTATTTTAACCAGATTAGACGGGAAAAATGACACAAAAAATAAAACTCAACATTGAAAATTGGACATCTGCGAGAAACTTGATCAAATGCACATGCACCGAATAAGCAGCGAATGGCAGAAACTCGACTAACTTTTCAAAGACGTCACGACCGTGGTTGTTTACAACTGTAACATCATTTGTATACGTCTTCATTTTATTTTATTTTTAATACGTGCTCTGTGCTGTTTTAGTAAATAATAATTTTTAAAACTCACTAATAAACGAATAAAACGTGTCTACATGATTATACATGGGCACGCAAAAGAAATTTGAGAATTTCATTTTGAGGAAAAAGCCAAGTAGGCCTACGTGGAACATCTTTGACATTCAATACTCGCTACTTTTTCTCTAAATGAAAAAGAAGTCTACAACACCGATCCAGCAGCTATGGCGAGAAGCTTGATAAGAACGTCAGGCGTTATTATGATCCTTAATGAATCCCATTTTGAAGAAAAACTGAGAGCGAACTGTTTATGAGACAACGACTAGAAGACGTGACTAACGCCGTCCTGGCACTGAACGCCGCAGAGCACACTATCATTACTTAGTACAGAATCAACTGATAACCTACAAGCGCACTGTCAGTGCCGACGAGACCGACCGAGCTTGAGAACATTTAAAGCGTGTTTCAATGTGGAACTGTTCATTTCCTTGAAGCACGTCCATTTCCGTATCCAATTGAATAAACCGCTACTCCTTTGATGACTGTTGCTTGTACAGTCGAATCGAACTGGACCAGCCCACAATTTCAAAATGAGATAGGTGTACCACTTTTAGCAATGTCATCCGCTAAGAAGAAGCAAAAAATGACGACTTCAGAACACTTAACATCCCCTTATCCAACGAAGTACGTACCTCCGTCATGCTTAACGCTAGCTTGTGTGACGAAATGGTGGTGCATCAACGTGACGAAAAGATTATAACTTTGAGAAATACCGAAAAACGCGTGGAAACATCAATATGCGCTCTTCTACTCATAACGAACATTCGGCTAGTCCATTGATCTGCAACTGTGAACACCATATGACAGCCGTCAACAACTTATGCACCGATATCGAATCGCTTTTCGAACCGAAAACCTTTCACAGGAAAAATTACTGTGGATTCCGCCGTAAAAACTACAATTCTACCAGTACGCCAGAGTCCCCTCAACAACTCGCTTTATCAACAACCTCGCCTCGAAGAAGCATATTTATCCTTCCTTTACCGAAAAAGCAAAGCTCGGTCCACCAGATATTTAACCTATTAACATTAATCTAAATAGTGTTCCAAAAAATACCTTTATTTCATTAGACTCGTGACTCGTTATGGGTAGACAGGCGTAAGGATTAGATGAATGCAACCCATTTTGTGATATAGGTATAAATACTCATTTAATCAGACAACTATTTACACTGTCGATACATACAAAAAAAGCAAATGTTGTTTTTAAGTAACATTCCCCCGTAATGATAAAATCACATTGTCATCATGTGACAATGTCGGGCAGCATGTGACGGACGATGTGTTGAGTGGATCCGTGTAACCGTGGAAGACTTGTATCAGGAAACCGACCGAATACTATTTGTGCTTATTCTCACTGTTGTGACGAGTGATTTTGTAACCGAGAAGTTATTGTGAATCATCACAGTTAAATTCTAATTCGTTGGTTTCAGGTAATGACGTTACTTTTAAATTTGTACAATATTCCTGGTCATGTGAGTGATAAAGTTTGCAGTTTACTTGAACACTTAACCTACTTATTATGTTACTCCAGTACACCATATATTCGTAGAACACTTTTGAAAAAATTATCCGATATCCGAACTGTTAAAATTTCCTGAACGTGGCGACTAATTCCGCTTTCTTTGTTGGCTGTTACATTTTATGTTAATCAAGTCCACCTGGCTTTAGAACGCGTTACTTTCCGAAAAAGGCATGGAAATGTGTGGAGCTAAAGTCTGGTAATAACAAACGCAGTTCGTCACTGACACGAGGTAATACATTTCAAACAAAGTGTGTCTAATTTACAATCACGTCCGCGTGTTTTTAGGTGAAAACATAGGTTAGCTGGTTCTGGTGTTTTTGTTCGTTTAAGCAACGTGTTAAAAGCGACCCCGTGTAAATGATGTGACACTTCCATTGTTCCACATCAATGTTACAACGAATTGAGGAATGCTATGACACCCTGTCTACCGTTTGTCTTTGTTCTTACCGATTGGCCATGTTCAAACGTAAGTTGTTTATTTTTTTAGCGTACGACAGAGAGTAGATACACCGCCATTCTTGTCACTGGCCTCCGTTCAGTTTTGCTACATTAGGCCTACTGCAGTCACCAGCTGTTGATAGTTTGATTTAAACTTTTGGTATATTTAATCATCATTGGGTTTACATGTTAAAGTACTGACATTATCTTGTAGAATAGAACTAAGTAATATTTTACTTTAATTGATTTTTAACATAGTACAAAAGTAGATAAGTCATGGGAGGAGGCAGAAGGAGTTTTGGGGTTCAAACCTCCATCGAAATGTCCCACGCACTAAAAAACATAATACGAATAATGTATTCTATTATCGTTTTAAAGTAGGCCTAAATATTATTTATAACATAAAACAATAATTAATTGTGTGTATTCATGTTGTTAGGAGATGGTTGACCATAATATTTATATCTCCAATGTTTGTTGACACCCAGCATATGCCCACCGAACGAATGGAAATGCACAGTGCTGTCGTCAGCTACTAACAGGAACGTTTTGCTGTAAATCCTATTCTAGGAATACATGACTATTATTGGGGAGCACAAAGCAGTATACAAATGAACACAGTCCATATTATTATATAATACACCGATAACCCACGCGCGTTTATTTATTCTCTTTTCTCAGTGATCCTTTTACTTTGTGACAGCCGTGTGTGTGTGTGTGTGTGTTTGCGTCCAGCCTTCTCCATTAGTTTACATGTAAGTCTACCATCAATGGCATACAAAAGAACAAAGAACGTGCACTACTATATGTAGGCTAAGTCGCTCACGTTATCCGGAAAGTCAAAAGTCCCCTCCAACTCATACGTTTGATGTATAATACTGTTTACATACTCGGGAAAATCTGTAATGCTACCATCTGTTTAATGGCGAAGCAGTGGCTTCACTTGAAAAACGACCTAGTCCAACAAAAGTAAGGCAAACTCTTCAGTCGTTATGTAGACTTGATGTAATGAAGCCTCATTTATTCCTGAATTTTATTTTCATTGTGTTTTTTAAGTACAGAAAATTATTATAGCACTTAAAATTATGTGTTAAATGTGGCATTAGTGCTTAACATAGTTTTATAGCTTGTGGTTTATGTGTGATACATAGAGGTAGGGTTGCAACAGCTAGTGCCGTCTCCCTTCCTTCGACCTGGCTTTACAATTCTCCCGATGTTCCCATTGTCCTTCCTCAATCCACTTCGTCCCTCCAAGATCTTCTCGGTCTTCCCCTTCTTCTCCTTCCTAATGGATTCCATTCCGTCACTTTGTTGATCTACCTATTTTAGGCTCTCCGGACATAACCGTACCACACAAATCTTTTTTCTTCGATGTAGTCAATTACACTTCTTTCCGCTTCCATTCTTCTTCTGATCTCCTCGTTTGTTATTCGGTCTGCTCTCGTTATTCCACAGCACCTCCTCCAATATTCCATCTCTGTTGCAAGAATCTTTCTTTCATTCTTTTTGTTAATAACCCATACTTCCGCTGCATACATCATAATGCTTTGGATTATGGTCTGATATATCATTTTTTTGGTGCTTTTTCTAATATTTTTGTCCCATATAACACTGTGTAATTGTCTAATCCCTGTTCTAGTCTGCCCTAATCTAATTTTTATTTCATCTTCCGTTGTGCCTTGTTTACTCAGTGTGAATCCTAGGTACTTGAATTTGTCGGTTCCTCTAATTTTAACATTTTCGTCTACTTCGAAATCCGCTGTTTCTTCATCTCTAATTGCCAAGTATTCAGTCCTTTTTATGTTTATTTCCAATCCCATCTTTGTGTATTCTTCATTCAGCTTTCTGACCATGTAGCTTAGATCTTCTTCATCCTGGGCTATAACTACCTGGTAATCGACGAAGCATAGTGTGTACAGGTCTTCACTTCGTATCGGTATTCCCATTCCACGGCATTTCTGTTTCCACATGGTTAATGCTTATTCTAAAAATATCTTAAACAGCGTGGGCGATGTTGGGCAGCCTTGCAATAAACCCTTTGGATGTTTTAAACCTTCAGACAATTTTGTTAACTACTTTAATTTGTACTTTAATATTTTTATATTTATATAAATAATTTCCTACAAACATAAAAACAAACGTCTATGCCAATGGAGTTTTCAAACACATTAGGAGTTTACCATAGATTATAGACAGTCTGAATTTGCGTGGGACGTCTTCCAGCTTGGGTGTTTGTGTTGGCGAGGCGGTCATTGGTTCGCAGCACAAAGGGTTAAGATGTGGGTCCCCTGTGCACAATACAGGGTACAGGAAAGTATTTCGACCATAGATTAGCCAGTGAGAACAAGTCGTTATCGCTAGATTGGCTCACTAAATGACTGAGTGAGTGTCTTATACAGCATCTCTTTGCGTAAAGAACGCTGTAACAAGTTGACTGAGTGACCGTAAAGTACTGGCCGCGTCACGCGCTTTATTGGTACGATTACTGCGTGTGTAAAGACTGAAAGCCAATGCGTAGACCTACTCTTCGGGATATCGTGTTACATCAAAGTTAACAAGTGATACGGACGAACCTGAAATGCTTTACAGAGAATTGCTTCCAAAGCGGTTTACCTAACAAACAGTGAAGTTTTGCAGTCGACCAAGTAGACAAAATCTAATTAGTCGACTTAACGGTGTACTCACAGGACGCTGAGGGGGTTGCTTGCTGTTGAGGCGGTAATGTGACACGTAAAAAACACACACAAAAGCTTTAAAAAAGACTACGCGAATCACTGAAGTACGGCCCCTGGTGTGTAAAAGTCTTTTTTAACGACATACAATTTTTTTTCTAAATTCGTTGTTGTATTCAAGTATGCGAATATCTAGGTAATTTTGTTTTATATAGTCTACGTTTTTGTTTTACACACTTATATTTCTGCACGAATGTTCAGAATATACTAGTTTTGTCTAGTGTGCATTTCACAACATTAGTATGAGCATATTGTGAGTTTATCACTTAGCTCTGAACGGCTAAATGTTATTCAACAACAACAAACAAGTAAGAAATTTGCATATTGAAGCTGTATGTAATGAAGTAAATACAAAACACACACACACATACATACACAGACACACACAAGGAAGCACAAACGTCATTTGAATAAAAAAGTTTAATAGAAATTTTAAAAAAATGTGATGTGTTGGGTACGGACGCAGTTATAAACTCATCAAGTGAAGTGTACTGTTTGTTTTGTCAGCAGTGAAGGAAAGCAAAGTGTGAGTGTAGTGGGACATATTGAGTTTGGGACAGTAACAACGCACCCATGAGATATCTACCCGTTATCGATTATTCAAATATCGCAGCAACTTTATACTGCGGAATATTCTTCCCTAAACAAACAGTTCGCCTAAATTGAATCAAGAGCTTATCGTTTGTTCTGCGTTGGCTAATCATGTTTTTCTCTCCTCCTGATCAAAGCGATCGGCCGAATTAAGTCAGCAACGTCTATATTTCGTTACGAATTACTAAATTTAAAAGACTATTAAATTAAAAACTAAAAAGTGTGATAATTTGAAGGTTGTCGCCAGCAATATTCTCAGAATGCAATACATTAGAAATTGTTAGGTCAAAGCCTAGTGTTACAATGAACTTCGGCTGTCTGATTTAAAAGAGAAGAGTGCTAATAAACAAGGAAGTTGACCATCATCACATGAATTAATTAGCCTTATAAAGATTACATTTATACACACTCACAAGCAATTCTTCCTACTCTAAAATTTATGTAGACAGATTTTATCACGGGATATTGTAGGCCTATTTTTTTTGCAACTGGTTTACTGATGTGGAGAATAAAAATGTAAGATAGATGACTATTGTTGATGCAGAGCTCATATGTCGTTTGTTACATTAGTTTACCATGAATAAATAAATAAGTAAGAAACCGGACTGGTTCAGGTGCAGCAGGTCAGTGAAGCACAATGATGTGCATCTTCTGGAATGCACGACCACTCCACTCCCGTGCCTATCTTTGCTCTCCTCTCTGAAATAAGTCATGTGCAAAAATGTTTTCTCGTTTTTTTCTGAAGACATCATAGAGAAACAATTTTTTCTTACTATAAAATAAAATTTTCGAGCATGTATATTATATTTTATGATAGGATTCAAATATAATAATATGACAAACAACAAATATTTCATAACGAATAACAAAAATATTTAGATTATATATTATCCTACTTAATCGTATACAATAAATAGGATGTGTGTGTGTGTGTGTGTGTGTGTGCGCGTGCGCGCGCGGTGCTGTAAGGCAAATTTTACATTCGCTTGGAAAGAAACAAGATCAGTAAATTAGTAGAATAAAATTTCTTTACACACACGAATAACTTAAAATTTAACATAGAGAGGACTTACCTTTTGTCCTTTAGAATTTTTATAAATGATCCATTCTTTAAGTGATTCTCTCCAGTACTCGACGAGAAATGCCTCTGCGTACTCTTGGCCTTGACCGTTACCGAACCGTCCCTGAGTCTCCGTCCATGTGATGAGATGATTTCTCATCAGGTCTACTTCCAGGTATTCTCTGACATCGCTGCTGATCTGCGCCTTCGGACACCATGCTCCGCCGTTTATTTCTTGTCGAATCCTTAAAGCAATACATTTTCATTTAATACTAATCTTTCAGTCATTTTTAACTAATTTTTTTGCCACACGAAATAGTCATTAACACTAATAAGCGATCTTTGAACATTGCCAATGTATGGTTTATTATACTTCATGTTGTATGTCATGTATAACTTTAATACTAAATGTACCAAACACAGTATCCAGGCGCTTCACAAATAATCACATGCGCGCGCACCGATTCCGCACCAATTGCTGCGTTCTCGCTAATTAATTGTAGACAACAGTGTTTGCTCGCATGTCGCTACGAATTATAAGATTTCTATACACCAAGTACGCGCACTCCCGGCTTGTCAGTTAAAACAAAGTTTCATTAAAATCCAATAAACAACAACGGAATGTTAATTCTCAGCATTGTCGCGTATGGTAACGTTTTTAAAACGACTATTAAGACTTTATTAAAAATGTTATTAAAACACAGATACCGAGAGAATGTTATTAAACGCTTGGATTTAATAACATAGAAATTTAAATTTTTATGTTAATTAGTGCCTTAATGAAATTTTTTCCAATTTCATTTTGTATCGGTTCGTCCAAGAAAATACTTTACACTTCCAGCATTAGTACAGTATGCCACAAACACGGACTTTGTAACCGGAATATTATGAAACATTTAACATATTGTTAATATATCATTTCGAATGATAGATATATAAAGATATAGAATATAGAATATACAAAGAGTGTGTATTTATCCGATCCAGGTGACAGAGAAAACAGCTTAGGTGAAAACTGTATAGAAATTAAGACACTCTGTTACTCTTTATGGATTCAAAAACGTGAGTCACCGTTTTGTTTGTGAAGCTCTTGTAAAGTCAATATTAATACTGGCGTAATTAAAGTATAAAAAATTTAGTACGTCAACACGTAAGGAAGATTAAAAAACGGCACTCTAACAAATAACATCTGAGTTAAGAAAGGATTGAAAATAAAGGTATGAAAAAATAATTTTGGTTATAGGCCACCGCTTGAAGAGGTGATAAGTATTTAGAAAGAAATACAAAAAAAAAAATGAGTACACCAATCCTGGAAGTTACACCAAATTTTGTTAGCACCATCATTCTGTGATATCATGTCGTCAATACCTGCCTAACTACTGCCAGTCTGTAAGAGACTGTATACATTATGATTAGTAAGCGACCATTGCCAAAACTACGATTGACTGAGGTATCGCTAAAATCCATTGAGAAATGCGGGAAACAGGCTGTTGAAGCAAATATAAAAATAAATAGTAAATCTGTTTTTGTATATGAATATTGTGTGTAAAATATACTGAACGACAATGTGGACGACGCTGGAAGTCGAAACAATATAAACCACAGCTACGGGTTAAATATTGAGTAAGGGAGGGAAAATTTCTAAGAAAAATTAATTTGCTTGACGAACAGTATTATACGGAATAAGTATATATCATCAAAACTAATACACAACGTTATCGTGAAAACGTAACTTTTGCTATGTATGACCGCGTACAAACAGATGTAGGCCTACAGATAAAGATATTCGTGAGGTTGAATAGCGGAGAGATCCAGAAAGGAAATGATAATGACTTAACGTTATCAGTGTTTTTCTTGACACGTCTGCTGACAGAATAACGTACTCGAACGTGCCTATGTGCAGGTAGTGTGTGGCAGGTGACTTTCAAAACAAATTTAAAATTGATAAATAATAGTGTGAAGTAGGCCGGGAGAGTAGAGAAGGAACTGGGGAGCAGGTAAGATAGATAAGATTTGTGAAGCAAGGTCGAAATGATGCAGAGGTGTGACAAAATACACTTCCTATTCAAAATGGAAGTCGACGGAAAACGTCTTAAACGATCCTTGCACGTCGTCATTAGGGGTGCAGCTAGGATTTCCTTCTTGGGAGGAAGATTCTGCCATATTCTGGAGGGTTACATTTTTGTATATAAAATACAAAACTTGAAAGAAAAAGAACTCGTCATTTGCTATTTATTTTGCTGTAATCAGGGAGGAAAGTTTGGAAACATAAGGGCCTAATAGAGGGCCTGAGTTAGTTTGGGTTAATAGAGAGCGTATATACAAATTTAATAAACTCATGAAACAATAAAGGTGACAACTTACGTTAAAATGTAAATAAAATAAACGATACAATATACATACCATAAAATAGCACAACAATGTTCTGTCTTCTGGAGACGCAGATAGTGTTAAATATTTTTTTAGTGAGTTAAATGAATTTTTAAATAGTAAGTGCCTCATGGAATTAAATCGTATTACTCGTTTTGTCGCAGAAATGAATCAAAAGTTTTATGAAATAAGCTCAAAAACAAATATTTTAAAATCGCAGATTTTGCTCTAGTTAGCATACAGATCAGTTCACAGCAAGAGGCTTGTAAACGGAGTCCGCGAACACCTTATTCGGTCTAGGTTTTATGCATTCATTGGTGATTTGTTTTTAAAATGGTAAGAAGTATTAAATTAAAATAATTAAACAATTGTTAAATACGGATCGAAAACTGTGTACAACAATAGCTATATCTGTATAAGTTTCGAATTGCAATGAAAAACTGTTTAATACAGAAATTATTTTTAAGTTGCTGTAGAGTAAATTAGTGCACAATAAATACCATAAACCGAGTTGGATATTGCGGTTCGAACGCTACCTCTTTGCTACCAAATATGAACGATCCTTCAACCAAAAGGCAAGTAGCAATGTTTGCACAAAGCGAGTTCATACTTGCTATAGGGTATAGGGTACCGCAATAAGAAATGTGAATACTCACAAAGATAATTTGCTTAATTATTTCATGCGATATATGTGACTTAATTTTTACCGGCACAGTTTGTCTTTAATTTTTGGCATATCCTTTTTCTTTAGTCCTCTGAGGGGGAATTATCCTTAGCTGCGCCGCTGATTGTCGCCACGTTGATAATTTTGAATAAACAATAAAGACTGTAAAAAATCTTCATTTTGTTTCTGGAATGCAGTTTGGCTTAAATATTTAAAGATAAGTTATAACATCGCCGCTATAGGGAAGTAACCGCTTTTAAAACTAAATTAGGCATAGGTTAATGCACATTTGCTTAATAATTACCGCTTCCTTCACATGAAATAACACTCGTTTAATGGAATATTACTTAGTATTTTAACGTGCTTGAATTAAGTCAAGGTACATGAGATTTTTATCAGTACATCTGACCGTGTGGGAAACATACACAGCGCTACGTGAGGGACGTATAATACTGTACTTGCGTCCCTGAAAAATTACTGTAAAGAAATAAGTGACAACACCCAGCTTTTATCGTTTTAATCAAAACTTTATAATTTTGTTTAACCCGGATAAAATTACAGAGTTGTAAGGAGGCCTTCAGGCATTGGTACATTCAACACACACACACACACACGCTCGCGCGCGCACACACAAACACACACAAAACCATACTTGTAGGCCTGTATAGGTACAAGCGTGTATGATGTATGTATATTTGTATGTTATGTACACATGCAAAACGCTAGACTCAATTCCCGGACGCTAAGCGACCACTTATTATCTTAACGATGACAACGAGAGTGACTCTGGAAGAGGAACCAGCTGCTAAGTTCTATTTTTAGGAACGTAAAGACACAGAAGTCCTCAAAAAGAGGATGAGCTAAAGGCATTGGTGGACGAACTTCAGAATATAAAATGACATTTGTGCGATTATCAGAGATGCGTAAATAGATGCGATCAGTCTAAATCTGAAAATGTAGAAGAGCATAAACTGTTTATTATAAAAGGGACTTTACAATGAACTTTACATTACAATGAACGGAAAAGAGATCTAAGGTGCATTGTACGAATAAACAAAAGTACAGAAAAGAATTTCACGGAACTGGAAAAAGATTTCCTTACCTATTTTCCTGAAGATTCCCTAATTTCCTATAAAAAATTCAAATAGGAAAGATAGATACATTTTTTTAGAAGAGCTTATATTAGAAAGGAAAATGAAATGAATGAAAGGTTTATTGAATCTGCTAAATTGAAAATCGCAAGATATAGGCCTTATATAAATATATATACGTCTGTTACATTCTTTAAGTAAAAGAAGAGTACAAGCTTTACTACACAGACAATACCCAACTATAAACTGTTTATATCTAAAGAAATAAACTGTTATAACTGGAATATAACAAATTTTATAAAATAAATGTGTCAGTAATGAATAATTTAATACAGGAAGTGACTCTTACAGTGACATGTAAGAGCAAAGGTATCAATAGATATTAAAGACGGGCGATATAAAGTGATTATAGAAAGTATAAAACATTGGAAGGTTAGGTTTATTATAAAACATAATATTAAGCTATAATGATAATGATAACATTCGGAAGCTTTTGATGTAATTGTGTGTTCTTAATTGCGAGACGCTTCCCGACATTTTCTCTGTGTACCGATCAGATTGTACCGTTAGTCAGGTGAGACTGCTAGTTTTGAGTCCACATTGCTGCTATGTTGCCATAGTTAGTATTCATCAACCGCAGCTTATCGCTTTCAAACGGACCCGTCATTGCGCTGTCGGTATAGCCGTTGTTTTATGTCGTACAGAAAATTGTCAACAACGCACCAACACTGAAGCGAGACAAACAATTAATTGCGGCTGATAACAGTTGCTTTGCTGCCGACTGTTATCCTTCCGACCGAGAGTGTTATACGTATTAACAGCGTGTGAACAGAATAAAAAACTTATAAATATGAAGTGAAATTGATCAGTAAGTACAAACTCGTCAACAGTGACGTAACAAATAACTAAATCTATCAAGATGGCAACAATAAAATAAACGAGGTACCAGTAGGCCTACAACACAATCCAAATAAAAACGTCACAATAGAAAATGTTAATGCAGTAACGAAGATAAATAAAGAAAGGTGTAAATACAAAATACAAAGCTGCCAAAATGGTAAGTAAAAATCTTATAAAAATAATCAAATCCATAAAACTAGAAAAGTTCCAGGTACTACAGAAAATAAGAACATGGTGGAGACTGTAAAAGTTGATACTATACCGTATGGACAATAAGTGAGAATAGCTAATATAGGTAAACGTAATAAAATAAAAAGACAAAAGGAAGTTTGTATACGTGGAAGAGTTCTATAAAAACACGAAGAAACGCATTTGAAGATCAAAAAGTACATATTTCAGACACATATGTCTAACATGATACCTAAAAAAAAAATAATAATAACATATGTCTAACATGATATTTATTTGTAAAATAATAAGTTATGCGTAACTCCAGGTATTTTATAGAAAACGTTTTTAAGCATTAGGAAAAGCGATAAACAGAAGTTCTCAGGTAACGACTAAAAGTTGCTGCTGCGAAAAGAAATTACAATCGCGGAAACGATACGGTCTTTTTAATAAACGTTTCGGAATGAAAAGACACTAGGAAAACTGTAAACAGTAAAGTGTTTGTAGTACAACCATTTCAAAAAACTTTAGATCAATTTGAGTGGTGCTGTCACTACATACGTTTTTCAGCAAGGTCACCACAATTAAAAAAAAATGATTCTCTATACGGGGGATGGACGTTACCATGGCAACGGGATTCGGTGGCCTTAGGGGGCCGTGGAGACCTTAGAAACTGAGCAAAAACTCCAGTAAAATGTAAAAGACTTTGTACTATTTTATTATTGTTTTATCAAAATTAATACAGTTTTGAGATAAAGTATTTGTGTTTGAAACCACGGTGTAAGTTGTGGATGAAAATTTCATTGGCCCAACTAGACGAAATTTATAAAACATAAATCTTCATAAAGAATGTAGTCAATAAAATGATTACAAACTGTAGGCCTATGGTAATAAATAAAATAAATCTTATTATAAACCCGTTATGGAATTTACGATTATTTACTTCAAAACTTTAAATGAAATTGATGGAGTTTGTAGACTTTAATTTTTCATTTACAATAATTAGACAGCAGATTTCAAATTTTCAGTTCAGTTATAAAATACTTTATTAGTTAAAAAGGAACTAAAATTGAAGGCTGATGTAACGGTACAAAAGTTTTAAAGTGACATGTCTGTCAGTTCGTGAGATAAAACTGCTTTTGAAACATGATTTCCTAACGTTCTGAGTCAAAGTTCAAAGCTAGCTGTTTAAGATTACTGAAAGTAAAATGTGAAAGGCATTTGGAACCTGTGTTTGTGTGTACTGCGTTCGTATCTTTTGTACGCTTCTGAGAATACAGCATTCATAAAATCTTGAAAATAAACACATAAACATACAAATAAAACCTTCATATGTACCCGTTAGACTGCTGGGTCTCGTCATTGAGTTAGGGCACTGGGGCCCACAGTGCTGATGTGGATAGCTTATCAATAAAATTAAACCAACTTTGTCACTACTTATCGCCACACTGCTAAATACTTCGTACTTGACGAGGCCTTTCGGTGTCTCCACCATCTTCAGGTCATCTTCAGGTGACACCGAATGGCCTTCGTCAAGAACGAAGTATTTAGCAGTGTGGCAATAAGTAGTGACAAAGTTGGTGTTAAGATGGCTGCTAATAAAACTGAAAATAAAATTAAAAGACAAGTTGACTGTAACCAATTGAGTTTTCAAAACATGTAAAACATAATAGGTAATTTACAGTCAATAACTAAAATTCAAGAACGCTAGCGGATAAGATGAAAAAATGTACGACATTTATTGTTCATGAAAAAGCCTTTGACTTGTCATTAGTATTAAACGCTTAATGTATTAATGTAATTGATACGTTACTATTAAAGTTTTCAAATTCAAAAATAGAAAATAAATTTGTGCATATTAACTTCTAAATGTGTAAATAATTAAATTAAATTGCACATTAAATAGGCCTAAATAACAATATTATTATAAAAGGAAATGCGTCACGGGAATAAAAGTGTTGTGAGCTATGTTTGGGTGATGCGAAGGAAAGAAAAAGAGATTGAAATAGATGGAGTATAACTTTCGCGTCTGAGATTTGGTGGATGAGAATGAAATTTGGTGGTATTAAGAAGAATACAAAACCGCCCTAAATAGTGACGTATCTAGAATTTGATGTTGGACCGGGGGGGTCCCCCGGGGGGGCCCACTGGTCCGGTCGAGTCGGCTTCATACAAAAGAAAAAACAAGTTAAGACTATCAACATTACTATATTTAAAGAAGTTGAAAAACGTGTGAGAACATCCTGAAATCGATCCATTAAAGTAAACTGTAATAACACAATACAAATACGCGTTATAGAAACATTGTCTAGAAGATACTTATTGACTGAATTGATCCTATATTTCATATTTCAAACCTGTTTGTATATTCAAAACATATTTACTAATACATTAGCGTACACAGTGGAAAAATAATGAATAGCCTAAAAATTAAAAATTTAACAAAATTCGTCAACTTTTTTCGACCCTCTGAGGCGATTCGGCCCCGTTCGTCCCCCTCTATAAATACGCCCTGGCCCTGTACATAGAAAAAAAAGTTTTAATCAATTTGTGATTCCTGTACTTATTTACTGGTAAGGGATATGCAGAGCAAACACGAAAGTGGAACCAAAACTGGGGATTGCATGGAAGTGCACGGGAAAGCTAGAAGAAACAGGAAAGTGATTTAATGAATACGCATCCAAACTAGGATAAATGATACAATTAACTAACAGAAGAAAGAAGTAGGAAGGAAATTCAGTTAGGAGAGAATGCCATCAAGGAGACCGTGTAGGTGCAAGGTGCAGGGATGTAGGAGCTGGATATACTGACGCAGATACGCTGAACAATATTTACCATGGAAAGAATTTATTGGAGATTGAGTAGCCACAGCAGGTTCAGGAGCGCAGAAGATTTTCTGTTGGTAAATAAGAAATTCTAATTTTTCCCAACAATTTTCCCGTTATTACAAAAACAGATGAATAACAGAATGTACGTACTATCATTATTAACATTCGTCAAGGAAAGTCGATTATTATTAGCGACATTAGTGTTGTCGCTTTATAATGTTATTATAAAAATTTATAATTCGTTAAACATATAAGTTCTTTATATGTATTAACGAACTTTATGCGAGAAATCGACATTACTGAGTTTACTCATGAAACTTATACTTATCCTTTATTTTTCAATGTGTTCTTTACCATTTGATACTACTGCGTATCAAAAATTTGAATAAATAGTAGATTTCGTAATTTCGATAAAAGATTATTATTATTATTTAGAATCATAAGCAAGCCATTTAGTATTACACACAACTTTTAGTTTTTTAAATTGACGATTATTTTTCAGCGTTGTTCAAAGTAGTGAGATAGTAGTAATACCACTGATAAAAAGGACAGTCGATTTACTGAGTAGCAATCGATATAATGCTTATTCTTGTACTCAAGTCCTTACACTTTGTTGGCCACCATAACACTTGAAGTGGAAATAATGGTTTAATACATAAGTAATATTACCTACGCTGTATTATTAATGGAAACACAAGACGTTAGGCAGGATGGGTGGAATTAATCCATACCGATTGCTGATCGATTTATTACTTAATAAATAAAAAAAGACGGCAGCTAGCTAGCAGGTAAACGCTTTCCGCGCTAACCTATGAATACTTAATGGCGAAATGTATTGCACTACCTCTCTGCTTCTAACGGCAAGGAGGTTCAGCTCACTTTTTAATCTGTTAAGTAAAATCTCATGAAAACATAATCGCACCGGGCGTTTCCACCTACAGAAATAGAAAGTTAGTGTCACTGCAAGCTTACATTTCTGACAAATGTAATTTTAAATTATGGATCACACAGTACTGAAAATATTTTTTAGATTGTCAATACTAGGATAGTTTTAAAGTATTCTTACAGTTTAATGTATGTGTGTGTTCACGCGCGCGTGGGCATGCGGCTGTTGACGCATGCGCGTATGCGTACGTGTGTTAAGTACTTCGTATATCCTAAATTTTAAAAAGAACATAAACTTACATATAATTAGTATGTTTCTTTGAACATAAAAATCTCTCTACTGATTCGTGAAATAGCATTAATGAAGACTCTTGATTCTATGAGGCGGTATCACAGAATTATGGAAAGCTTTGTGAAACTTGGGCCTATTGTTTTTAAGGAGAATAAGTCGGGGAAATTTCCCTACCTCCAAAATCCTGACAAATCATTTTTTACAGCCTTACTGTAGAAATTTGTATTTTTTCTGACTGGTTTAGTCTTCTTTTAAAAATATTCAAAACTGCCGTTCAAAAATAGTGAAAAATGTTTTATACAAAATCTGACTTTTTTTACAAAAAAGAGTTTGATAAGTAAAAATCTTCTTCCTATAATCATTTCGCCCCTAGTATTAGTTTACCCTAAATATCTTTCTGGATCTGACGTCTTTGAAATTTTTCAAACGCTACTTTCACATTTTATTTGGCTTGTAAATGTGAATACTAGATGAACGTGTGCGAAGTCTGATCGACGTGTGCGATTATACAAAAAATATTGAGAAATAAGTAAGAATATTTATTTCAAAAAAATGTAGTTTATAACATTTATGTTATACTAAGAAAATTCTCGTAAGTACTACTCTCGAAGTTTAACTTCTTTTGATTTCGATATTGACTGAATCCTGTCTAAATTGAAGAAAGGGTAAACAGTCACATCTCACACTTTTTTCACTCGACTAAGAACGACATGTGAAAGTCCAGGCTTTGTTTAGTACTGACTAATGTCGACAACTGCTTCACCTACAGTGAGTGTCTATTATGTATGTGTAGTTACCGCATGAACAAGCGATAACCGAAACTATAGGCGAGAGCAGTCTTTTCCGTTATCTTTCCAATATGTCACCACTGCTGGCAAAATCGCAAACTCATCGCATAAAGTTAAGGCCCACTGCATTTGTGAAATTTCATTAAGATGCTGACTGGAAGTGCTGGAGGTCAATTACTAATATCATATCAAATTTTCAACATAATGTTGCGCTCTGTAGAACTTTTTCGACAGGATCCCTACTGCAGCCTGGGCGTTTTTGTATTTTGTCTGTGACGAGTTCATTTGTGGAAGTAGCAGTATTCTGTCTCTGATAAATTGTTCCTACCAGAAATGTTTAGAACCAGTTTAGTCAGCAAAAGAACCAAAATTAGATTATACAAGACCTTAATAAGAACAGTTGTGACGTATGCTGCGGAGACCTGGACACTACTTAATAGTGACATACATAATTTGAGAGTCTTTGAAAGTCTATGAAGTTCAACTGGTTGCGACATGTGATGCGCACGGAGGACGATAAAATGCCTAAAGCAATTCTCAGAGGGACAATAGATGGGCAAAAAAGGAAAGGAAGAAGAAGGTGGCTACAGGACGTAGAAGATAACCTCAAGAGGATGGTATCGGAGATTGAAGGACCGAGGTGTTTGGGGCGACTAGTCGGGGAGGCCAAGGCTTATCGTGGGCTGTAGCGCCAGAGGAACGAATGGAAGGTGTTACAGTGTTTAACATGCGTTAAAACGCTAGTAGAAGAATTTACAATATCACTGGACATTTGAAGGCTGCTGCATTCAAGTACTATGTGTAAACATTTTCTGAACGCTTGCAAAAAAAAAACATTTTATCCATTGCACGATAAGTCATCCGGCGCATTGGAATATACTAATGGATCATCACTAATTGTCTCAGATCTGCGAGGAAATAAACGTAGGCCTGTACACCACTGAAGGGTTTCGTTGTCGCGCCTTTTGCTTCAGAGTCGTTTACGTCTCTTGTAAAGCATCCGCGTTTCAAAAACTGAGTAATTATCTTAACTTCGGACACATCCTTAAAGGCTGTTATTTTTGTCGGAGTTTATGTGTATAGACGATTCTAGCGACTGTGAGAATAGATGCAGAAATGATACCTTTATAATCACGAATAAGAGTTAAAATTTGTTTTTTTCATTTGAATATTATCAGATGAGTATTACGAATAAGCGCGACATCCCAACTCTAAATCGTCTCTACAATTGGTCCGATTGTTAATACAACGTACTATGGATTTCGAAGCATTTCTGCCTCTTGTAATTCGTCAACAAATGGATCATCGTTTACCGGAAATTCATCGGTATTAGCATCACTGTTAGCATCACTTTCAACAATAAAGTAGACGATTTCTGCCCATGCATGATGCCCATCTTATGTAACTTGATCTCCATCATTTCAGCATGGATGAGTAGTTCAGTGCGACTTACATTCTAAACAAATTTTTCATTTGCTTCTTCATGTAAAGTAAATTTTGCACGATCAATAATCTGAGAAACAGTTTCTTTTTTCTGGTAACATATCGGCAACGTCCAGCTATATAACATCGGCGAACTGAAGCAGAGAAATATTTTCAAGTTCATTTGGTCTTAGTGAGTTGTGTTGAAGAATTGTTGAGTAAGGTGTGACACGACTCAGGTTAAGAGGAACCCAATCGGTTTTTATTAACACCGGCACGAAAGTGCGTGTAGGTTTATACAATGGCCATCCCATTACAAGATGACACATTTCTTAAGATCGACGAATCGTGCTCATAAATCGACGAAATATTCAACTTGCTTGTTAGACTTTTTTGCGATGTTTCAGTTGGTAAATTCTTCATTAAATCGGAATTTGATTCAGAAGACTTTTCTGATTTCCAAGCACAGCCTACTTGCAAAGTGTAGTAAAGTCGGTATTAGTTCGGCAAACAGATGTAGGCCTACTGAAGGAATTACAGCGTTGAAGTAGTGAATCATTCTTTAAGGAAATAAAGTTCCATAAGACATTTTCTTTCTTAAGGCGACTTGTTTTTTTTTTTTTTTGTCGCTTGAGAGTAGCTAAAATTACAAGCATAAATGTCGTTATTTTTCTTTTTCCAGAGACACAAACGACCACAATTTGCATGGCGCTGAAACTTAATCAGCTGTCTTAAATCGGTATACTTGTCTTAAACTTCGTTATATCTGAAACATGACGATGAAGATTAAGGTTATTCAAGGAAGTACTTGACCGGAAACTAATGGTTATGCATTAGCTCATATCTTCTTCAAATAGTATGTAAATTTCGCGAATGTAGCTCCATCTAGTATTACATTATTTGAGCAAACATACGCAAATTTTTATCGAATAAGTGTTTAGACCCTATTAAAAAACTATACAGAATCTCCTTGAGGTAAAGTCCACTTATTCTGAGAATGTCATAAAATTTGGTTCACGATAACTCGAGTTATCGTTGGACGCGCCCGTCTTTTTGTCGATTTAGAAGTCTTCGCTCAGAGTAATTAAATTCTCAAAACAACACAAAATTCTTTAAGTACTAACAATTAGGACTCATCCACTGTTAGTCGACATGACAACCATTTCATGCGTCTAACTCAACCGTTGCTACCATACCTTATCAATACAAGCGAAATGAACTTAATCAGTGTTTATAGAAGAACAGCCACAATTGATGATGAAGTAATCATTCTGTGTAAACTACTACATTTACGTTATGTGGATGTGTGTGTTTGAGTTGTGTGTAGTAATTGTATCCCTATAGTAATAGTAATGGTTTGTCTTGCTTTGTCCTGCTACTTCTACTAACTCTATACTGTCGCCTCTCTACTGTTAAATAAAAATGTTAAGGCACTTACGTGTCAGTACACCTACTAAGGTCGCCATTGTTCGTTTGGGTTTGTACTGTGAAATCCGTATTTAACTGCAGTCTGTTCAATGTTCAACTTAATTTTTGTAGTAGGCCTACTGCAGTCTGTTCAATGTTCAACTTAATTTTTGTAGTAGGCCTATTAGAAACGTGCGTTACAATGTACATCTGAGCTTACCGCATGGTGTAATTGTTTCTTATAACGTTCCTTTATTTCTATTCGATTGACTGAAAGATATAAAACATCTTTATAGTAGACCGGTAATTAACTAGAAATCTGTATAGTATTTTCCTAGAATCTGTAAATCTGTACGGAATAAATTCTCAGTATCACTGTAAAACGTATTGAAAAACTGTCGACAGGAAAATCGAAATAGTTCTTGCTTGTCTATTTCAATTCACAAAACTTCAAGTAGCCATAAAAAAAAAAACTGAAAAATGCAACACTTTGGAAAAGGTAGATCAATTTAAAAACAAAAAAAAAACAAAAAAAATTTATTCCTTTATTCCAAGCACAAGGTACGATATTTATTTTATAAAAAATGTCTGCAATAAATGTAGTTGTAAAAGCAATAAACGAACAATGATCTACCAGATTTTACACGTGCCATATTTTATTTACAGAAGTTCAAAAAAAGACGAAATGAGTATTAAATTAAAGTAAACTGCATAATAATACGGTGCTGTGATTATTTAAATACTGTAAAAGAAGTAAATAAGAAAATGATTTGTCTCGATTCAATAATTAATATTTCTAAGTTACTAGTAATTTTGTACAAACCACTATGTTATCTTTGGCAGTCAATATTGAAGATGGCTTGACTGCCGAAAGCGCTCGTCAATACCAAAGATAACATAGTGATTTGTACAAAATTACTTGTAGAAATATTTGAGACCACTAACACTCCAATACAACAATACAATAATTAATAGTAGGACAGAATTATATAGTATATGTTTATAATTGGATTATGACCACCACCATATATATTATGAATAGTTCTTCAAATATTAAATACTTCTGAAAGTAAAATTTATTATTGTTTTCATCTGCAAATTTTACTTGCAAAAGTATTTAATATTTGAAGAATTATTCATAACATAGAAAACCTGAAAGAAATATTGAAGAGTTACGTATAAGATAAAGATGTATAATTATATGAAAAATGATAGATGTCTTTTTACAAGGATTTTTAAAACTTTGAGATTAAAGCAGAATCAGGAAGCACAATGGTCGCGGTTATTGCTTCTTAACATTTCATAAAAAAGGAAAAATTTGTAATTATAGAAAGAGAAATAACTAAGTGGTTAATTAGCAAAGAAATTCGGTTTCATTGAAACCCCTACTTCATTTTGAGTAGTTAAAACAAAAAGAATATTTCTTTTTGTAAAGAGGGGCTACAAGTTATTTAAAACTAGGCTAAGGCCTAGAGAAGCTAAAAATTGCGCTGGATCCAGTAAGACGGGACTTGCAATAAAAACTCAAGAATTAAATAATTAACAATCCCATTTTATTATTCTATCTCATAATAAAACTAACAAAAAACAACAGTGATTTATAATTCCCCTTCTAAATGGTTAACTAAAGAAGTATACCCTCTCAACAAGGCCACCTGAAAAATATAAACTGAATCCAAGAAAATAATTGCTATGTCACCATCAATGAATTGAAAATTTAAAATAATCATTAACCTCAAAATAAAACTCCCATTAAACTATTTATTAAAATATAAAATTTATATCATGTGTTCCTTTTAAAATGCAGTATATAAATTGATGAAGGTAAATGATTTCATTCACAGTTACTATTAATAATTAAAATAATTACTCATCCAATTTAAATGAACTTTAAAGGTGACACTTACTATACTTGTTAAATAAAATAATTAATTTAAAGAAATGATCAGCCACGATTATTGAGATAGAATACTCGTCTACTGGTGTATATAAATTTTAATAATAAATCCCTATATCCCACCAAAAGTACAGTAATGCATAATATTTATATATATATATATATCCCCCAAAATGTACACAGAAATATACAGACATAACATGTTCCACAAGACAAATTACATATACAATAGTATACAAATACATAAAGGTCTCTTGCCACGCCTTTTTTTTATATTACCCTTCTGGTGTATATAAATTCTAAACTTCTTCTTTATAGGAATCCCAATTAGGATTAAAGATTTATTTCTATAAATGTACCCCCATGGTGTGGGTTAATTGCACGTCATGTGTATCATAAACTATTGCATACAAATGTCCCCAGGACATTAAAATTTAAAACCAAGTGCCTAAGTGGCTAAGTGCTAAAATACTTAATTAAGGTGAGAAATAAAAATGGTTTAAAATAATTAACGCCCCCCAGTTACCATGATTAATATAAAGAATTTATATAGACTAAAATAGGGCCAATTAATGAAAAGAGAAAAATTGCACCATATTAGCACCTTATATAAAAAAAATACATTGTGTGTCAGAGACGGACATGTTTCTTCAACTTATAACCAGTCTCAACAAATTTTGTCTCAACAACCTTGTTTCGACAAACAAGTTGAAAAGTGTTTCGACAGGCACAGCTTGGTTGAAACTAATTTAAAATAACACCTACCTCCCCAGTAATCTTTTTATACAAATGACCTAACCTGATTTTAAAAATAAGAGAAAATATATGTTTTTATGCATAGTAAATTAAACTTGAGAAAATATTAATAACAAAACTGACTTTAAATCTGTGGCGAAAGCTCTATAAAGAAATGAGTGGAAATCTAAGTTGGATGCTGTGTTGTAGACATGTCAGTCTCTGAACTGACAATTTACTATACATATATTGAAATTTACAATTAATACTTAGTGTTCACACTAAACTGTCCCATCAATTGGGGATCCAAATGAATGTATACTTGAACGGTAAAACTGATGATTATGTATAACTGGTGCCATGTTGATTCTACGTGTGAATATAAATGGATATTTTTCACCTGCTTATATGTGCCCAGAAGGATGATCTCTTATTTATAGCGTGGCGATCTCATGATTGGCATGTTGTTGCGGTCGTTGTTCTCTTCGGTGTCGAGTGTGGAGCTTTTAAGATGTCATTTCGTTCAGTGGCAGCAGGACTTGTCTCTGTTCAGTGAACCCACAGTCGTTAAGAAACTTATCTCATAGTATAAGAAGTAGATGCTAGATTTTCACACTTCTCTCCACCGAAGAGATTTTCTACGAGGCCATCAGCTAGGCTTCCATGTTGAGACAAAAAAAAAAAAACGGAACGCCTCCCTCGTTTGGGTAACGAAAATCTCACCAGGCTGCAGCACTGTTGTTTAAAACTGCTGGAAAAACTCAGCAGATGGAAACACCGATCAAACGGTGAAAACTCGAAAACGGTAGCCTCTCCTATCCGCGGGTAGAGAGCAGCACTTCTTATTACATTAACTTTTGTACTGTCTTTACCGTCAAAAAATGCCAATAAAATAACTGAACTCGCGCTGAATCTTTTGACTCAGCACACCCTCACCCCAAAAGGGCAACATAGTTGCCCCAACGTTAAAGGTCAGGAGGGTACCCTGCAGTGTACCTCTCCCCAAAAGATACCAGTGGACGTCGTGGTTGGGTTGGCTCGGCTGAGCTTGCTCTCAGGAGAACAGAAATCAAAAAGGGAAAATGAAAGAGACGAAAGAAGATATGTATTATGTAAGTGTGCGGGTGCTGCATGCTGACCTGATCAGAGTCCGCATACAGCACAAGAGAGAGAGCTAGCAAAAGGCAAAAGAAAGATTCCTACCTAGGTCTTCTGACCTCCTGAGGCTTGCCCACCGACTGAGGCCCAACTTGATACCTACTCAGGACAACAACTACCCCCCCCTTTTCTTACTGGATTGGAAATCTCAACGCCAATGCAACCATCCTCATGCGACCCTCTCCGCCCGACCAACCCCACAGGACCGCCCCAATACGTCACACTCTCTGGTGACCACCACCTACTCCTCCTGCTGCCACTCACACACGCGTCCGCAGACCAAAACAAGGTAACTAATACCTTGGCATGTGAGCGCCCATAACTTTATTGTCCACATATGGACTAACCAGCCATATGCTAAAACAAGGCATCACATATCCTTGACATATCTAACTAGTCGTTAAAAAAAAACATCCCTATACTAGGGCGGACGGCCCCTATTAGCCGGACTGAGAAAACCGCATCGAGGGCACGCGAACATCAATCCCTTCACTTGGTCTTCAATACTGCAGAACTAACGAGGGGGGTATACTACTTCAATACTACCATGTCGAACAACCTACACTTAATCAAAAATAGCTACAACGGAAATCAACTAGGGAATGCGGCATGGCCAGGACTCTACAAAATCAACGACAAACTACAACAAAGAAAAATGAAAACGACACTAAACTTACTACCCACGTAGTCACCACTCTTCCAACTAACTTCTCTCTAACTCCTCTCGGATATTTTTTCTTTTTCCTTTTCTAATTTTTTTTTGCTTTTTCCTTTCTAATTTTTATTTGTTTTTTGGTTTTTACTTTGTTTTCTGAGGGGAGGGGTAGGAAAATTGGGAAGATGAAAAGGGCAAGGATCCTTGAAAGTTCAACAGCTAGGACTAATGTAAAGGACATGGTTCGCTCCGGTAATAAGGATAGGTGGAGAAAACCAAGGCTCGCGGAGGCAGGGGCGCAACCCTGAAGTAGATGGACACCACTGGGATTGTGGGGAACATCTACCCGCTACCCGTCAACCGTTTTGTCTCACCCTTTTATGACGAACTTTAGGAAGCCGTTCCTTGTGGACGTCACTCTCTGAGAAACTATGTTGTGTAGAGCAATACTGAATTATTTCATCTGAATTATAATCAAGGTAACTTACCTTTCTACGTTTACCCCGATTTGGATTATCCTCAACCTCTAACTCCTCTGCTTCTATCTTCTTCTCTTCTACAATTGCTTCTGGTTCTATTTCTTCCACCTCTTCCTTTTCTTCCTCTACATAATCCAAATCATCATCACGACACTGCACATCTTCATCTTCTAGTTGCTCACCTGGTCCAGCTGAAACTTCTTTCCACTCCTCGGAATCCTCAACAATACTTACAGAAAGCGTCTGCACATCTTCACACACTACATCATTCTCACCCACAAACTCTACAACGCTGCCACCCCGTTTCTCCCCAACTTCTACCTCATCTACTTCTACCACACTTGCAGACTGGACATCCCCTAGTCCATCCGCGACCTCAGAAACACTTGCAGCCTCCCTAACACTTACACTCATACTCCCCTGCGTAGCATGTGCAGACCACTCTTCTGCCTCCTCCTTCGATTCCTCTTCTTCACCACTCTCAGCAACTATAACTTCCTCAACAGTACTCAACCTGGAATCCAGCTGTCCAGGTCCATGTGCAATGTCTAAATTAACTTCTACTGACGATGGTAAAGCTCCACCATCAAGTGACTTATCATCTTCCGGCGTAGGCGATGATGATGTTATCGGCTCTGGATCCACCTTGGGCAGAAATGGATTTACCGGAACAATTACTGCGACCTTTGGTCGGACCGTATTTGTAGCAACACAACACCGGGCCATCTCCGCGAAATTATTTGGACGATGCCCAAACCTTCCCAAACGGTAACCGTCTTGGGAATTCAGTCCTCCTATAATTATATCTAGGACTTCGGTGTCGGTCAACCCTAATCTTAATACCCGGGCAGCTTTTCGTATGTCCTGCACGTAGTCCCCCAACGGCTCTCCGTCGGCCTGATAACGATAGAACCAATCCAGCCTAAGCTGGGCTCGTCGTGGAGGATACATGAAGTAATCCAACACTTCCCCATGAAAAGTGTCGACCGTGCCGCCCCGACGCCAAGTGTTGGTAACCTTCTGTTGCAACGTACCCTGGCAATACGGGTATATAAGGCACAAGACCTCCCCATCGGATATACCCGGATAGGCTGCCAGCTGCAGGACAAGGTCCAAGAAAACCAGCAGCTGGTCCTCCTTAAATCCATCTATCACCGAAAATTTGTGGAGAACTGGGGTGAGAGGGTGGGGTAATTTCTGTTCCTCCCGGTGGTCGGGGTGCGACAATTTCTGAAAGCGTAGCGCCGCCAGAATTACAAAATTCGCAAAACACTATCAACAAAACACAACACCCTACAAATACCTAACACCTACAAACATAATGACAATAATAAGATTAGAATAAGAAAAACTCACGTACTATACTTCCAAAGAGTAGACTGCGGGTCCACCTACCGATGCGAGAACTAGCCCACTACCTGAACAGCTCACACTCGATTACACCAGACAAAAGGAACGCGACACACACACAACACACACAACACGAAAAACAAAATACCGACCAACGAAAATTTATTTCAACCTTTCTTAGGTTACCTCCGGCTACCATTTATCGGCAGAAACCGACTGCCGATCGGGCCATACCGCCTAATCACAAAAACAACCGCAACACCTCCCCAAACATGGGTAAGGTAAACTCAAACTAACCAAGCACCGACTGCGATAAGTCTTGCCCAGGGATTTCCCCTTCTAAAATTTCCTACCACGTGGCACTATTCACTATGCAAGGCGGGCACGTACATATACATATGTTTCAAACCTTAAAACTAACAAAATATTTTCAACCTTGGGATATAGGGCCTTTAAAATTTTTCTAAGTTCTATTTGAACTTAACCTTGTGAAAATTCCAAAATATTTCCTAAGTTTGCAAGCCCCGTCACACCCACAGGACCCTTATCGTAACCACGCTCTGCTACCAAATGAAACCCCTACTTCATTTTGAGTAGTTAAAACAAAAAGAATATTTCTTTTTGTAAAGAGGGGCTACAAGTTATTTAAAACTAGGCTAAGGCCTAGAGAAGCTAAAAATTGCGCTGGATCCAGTAAGACGGGACTTGCAATAAAAACTCAAGAATTAAATAATTAACAATCCCATTTTATTATTCTATCTCATAATAAAACTAACAAAAAACAACAGTGATTTATAATTCCCCTTCTAAATGGTTAACTAAAGAAGTATACCCTCTCAACAAGGCCACCTGAAAAATATAAACTGAATCCAAGAAAATAATTGCTATGTCACCATCAATGAATTGAAAATTTAAAATAATCATTAACCTCAAAATAAAACTCCCATTAAACTATTTATTAAAATATAAAATTTATATCATGTGTTCCTTTTAAAATGCAGTATATAAATTGATGAAGGTAAATGATTTCATTCACAGTTACTATTAATAATTAAAATAATTACTCATCCAATTTAAATGAACTTTAAAGGTGACACTTACTATACTTGTTAAATAAAATAATTAATTTAAAGAAATGATCAGCCACGATTATTGAGATAGAATACTCGTCTACTGGTGTATATAAATTTTAATAATAAATCCCTATATCCCACCAAAAGTACAGTAATGCATAATATTTATATATATATATATATATCCCCCAAAATGTACACAGAAATATACAGACATAACATGTTCCACAAGACAAATTACATATACAATAGTATACAAATACATAAAGGTCTCTTGCCACGCCTTTTTTTTATATTACCCTTCTGGTGTATATAAATTCTAAACTTCTTCTTTATAGGAATCCCAATTAGGATTAAAGATTTATTTCTATAAATGTACCCCCATGGTGTGGGTTAATTGCACGTCATGTGTATCATAAACTATTGCATACAAATGTCCCCAGGACATTAAAATTTAAAACCAAGTGCCTAAGTGGCTAAGTGCTAAAATACTTAATTAAGGTGAGAAATAAAAATGGTTTAAAATAATTAACGCCCCCCAGTTACCATGATTAATATAAAGAATTTATATAGACTAAAATAGGGCCAATTAATGAAAAGAGAAAAATTGCACCATATTAGCACCTTATATAAAAAAAATACATTGTGTGTCAGAGACGGACATGTTTCTTCAACTTATAACCAGTCTCAACAAATTTTGTCTCAACAACCTTGTTTCGACAAACAAGTTGAAAAGTGTTTCGACAGGCACAGCTTGGTTGAAACTAATTTAAAATAACACCTACCTCCCCAGTAATCTTTTTATACAAATGACCTAACCTGATTTTAAAAATAAGAGAAAATATATGTTTTTATGCATAGTAAATTAAACTTGAGAAAATATTAATAACAAAACTGACTTTAAATCTGTGGCGAAAGCTCTATAAAGAAATGAGTGGAAATCTAAGTTGGATGCTGTGTTGTAGACATGTCAGTCTCTGAACTGACAATTTACTATACATATATTGAAATTTACAATTAATACTTAGTGTTCACACTAAACTGTCCCATCAATTGGGGATCCAAATGAATGTATACTTGAACGGTAAAACTGATGATTATGTATAACTGGTGCCATGTTGATTCTACGTGTGAATATAAATGGATATTTTTCACCTGCTTATATGTGCCCAGAAGGATGATCTCTTATTTATAGCGTGGCGATCTCATGATTGGCATGTTGTTGCGGTCGTTGTTCTCTTCGGTGTCGAGTGTGGAGCTTTTAAGATGTCATTTCGTTCAGTGGCAGCAGGACTTGTCTCTGTTCAGTGAACCCGCAGTCGTTAAGAAACTTATCTCATAGTATAAGAAGTAGATGCTAGATTTTCACACTTCTCTCCACCGAAGAGATTTTCTACGAGGCCATCAGCTAGGCTTCCATGTTGAGACAAAAAAAAAAAAACGGAACGCCTCCCTCGTTTGGGTAACGAAAATCTCACCAGGCTGCAGCACTGTTGTTTAAAACTGCTGGAAAAACTCAGCAGATGGAAACACCGATCAAACGGTGAAAACTCGAAAACGGTAGCCTCTCCTATCCGCGGGTAGAGAGCAGCACTCCTTATTACATTAACTTTTGTACTGTCTTTACCGTCAAAAAATGCCAATAAAATAACTGAACTCGCGCTGAATCTTTTGACTCAGCACATCATGGCAGCCACACTGAAGTGGAACTTCTAGAATTCTTTGAAAATGTAAAAGCACTGTTTAATACAGACGAGTTACCGTTAAAAACAAAACAGTATTGTCCTCCGCTTAATCCACTTGCTATGATGCGGGCTCACGTCAAGTCTAATGCTGTGGAAAATAATAAGAGTTTTGATTTAGTGGAAATGAAAGTTCAGTAAGAGTTGAGTATGTTAAGAATACCAATGAATATGAGGAAAAGTTGACGCGCTGAAGAAGAGAAGAAGCGAATGCACAAGGTTTTGTGAAAGTGTTAGAGAAATATTTGTACTTAATTCGCAAGATGATTGAAGCGGCAGCGTGAATAGGTTTTTATTGGATTAAAGTCACTGCAGTAGTAATAATAGTAATAACAGTAATATAATAATAATAATAACAGTAATAATACTGTGTCACAATAATAAAAGAATTACTAATACTAATACTACTAACAGTAATTACTTCGTTCTATAAATAGTATAATTTTCTATTTAGGCCTACATAATTGGTGCAGTAGAACTGCCAACACACACACACACACACACACACACACACACACACACTGAAGAATTTACCGAAAGTTGCAGATTTTTAAGATTAGTCATGATGTAATTGCAATGAAATAAAGGCATGAAAAGAGGATGAAATAATACAGTATGGTTTAATTTAAGGCTATTCTGTCGGACTCGGAAAACTGGTTGCAGATGGGTATGCGTTTGTTAAATCGAATCTGGAAAGACTCTGGATTACAAATATCCACACTTAAGATCAAGGTAATGGCTTTTCGTGGAACTGATCCCGTACAGGAAAAATGGTTATACATGGTACTGGAACAAGTCAGCAATTTTGAATACCTGGGCTACAGTGTGTCTTATAATACACGACGACGTTGTGAATAAGTTGCATAAGTTCAACCTTATGTGCGGGACCATCAGGCGAACTCTTTAAGTCAGCAAGTAAAGAAACACGCCTAAAATTCTACAAGGTGATAGCCCTTCCAAACTTCTTTATGAGTCCGAGAATTGGACTTAAACGAAAGGCCAGCCCAGTCGTATCCAAGCGGCTGAAATGAGATTTCTAAGACATGTGGCAGGGTATACTCCATGATCATAGAAGAAACACAGATATACGACAGGTACTGAATATTATGAGTATACTCGACAGGATTGCCCAGTATCGGTTGATTTTGTGGGAACATCTTTGTCGAATGGATGATTGCCTCATCCCCAAACAACTATGGAACTATGAGCAGCAGGGACGGAGAGGTGTGGGACGTCCGAGGAAGCGCTGGAGTGACCAGCTCTAGACTCTTTGAGACCGAAATAAACCATCCTTGGTTTAATCCTTGCAGATGGTGATGATGATGATGGTGACTGTTTAATTTAACTGAAACTCGGTGTACTGTGTTATTTCGGCTGCCTGAATAAATACTGGAAAATTCAATATTACGTTCAATGTTACGTTCACATTACTAAATAAAATTGATGTAATGTGGATAAAGCGATTTGACAAGGACTGGAAAGGATGTATAAAGGTAAAGAGCCGGGCTTTTATTTTGATACGAATGTGGGAACGATCGTCAAACTAAAGAAACAGACGAAGAAAGCTCGGCATTGTAATCGGCATTTTCTAACAAAACGAAGAAAAGTTATCGTCAGCACTAAGTAGGTATACTAAGTTAATTAGCAAAATCTTTATCTGCGGATCAACCTGATCCTAAACATTCTAAATAGCACTTTCTTTCTAAATCACTTCTGAAAAGCAGAAGAAATCACAAAATAACTGAAAAAGTGAAGATTATGTAATTGTCACTGCTTTAGAAAAAATCAAATCATTTATTTACTTATTAAATAATGTAATATTTATTTGCCTAATAAACAATGTCAAGGTAGACTAGAGTATGAAAATCGTGATCTTTACTTATTTTAAAATTACGAGGAGCTGAACGCTGAATTTAAATTATAATTTGGTTTGAGCTGCAAATAGAGGAAACAAATGCCGAAGTTGGTAGCACTGGCTGATGCGCGGGAACAATTACTAATCACTCTGTCGTTGAGCAACTAGCGTGCATTGTTGTTTGTTTTATAAGTACGAGTGAAGTAAATGTGCACTCAAGAGCGGAGCCAACATTGTTATTAAATTTCTTAAGAAAGTAAACGTGAAACCATCAGAAATTTGTGAAAAACGTAAAAGACAGTTTGGTGGAGAAACGTCGGACATAAGCGTCTATAAACGGAGTAAAGCTTTTTCAAAAATGGCCGAGAACGTGTCGCGAATGATCTGCACCTACTTACGCACAAAAACATCGACAAAAGTAGAGATGGCTGACAGGATCAACACACTTGTTCAAAATGATCTTCGAATCACGGCGCAGGATATGGCTTCTATGTTAAATACTAGTGTTAGTAGCGCATAGAGCTGTATCATAAATCAACTTCATTATCGGAAAGTATGAGCACATTGGATTCAGTGAATGCTAACGGACGAATACAAGCAGACACACGTCCAAAACAAAAAAAAAGCAAAATCAACTTTTACAGTAGCAAAAATTGTGGCTCTTTTGGGAGACGAGAGACATCATTCACATTGATTTCTTGACAGAACATCGGACTATAAACACAGAACATTACTCCAAACAGCCTTCGAAATAGACGTACAAACACCGCCACTCTGTTTCTTATAGGGTAATGCGCGTCCTCATGCCGGCACTCGTACGATCAGGGGCGGATTTACGCACGGGCAGACTAGGCACTTGCCTGGGGCGGCAAATTTTGGGAAGCGGCAAAATTTGAGTTAAGAAATGATATTTTTAGATTCAAACAGACGAATATAAAAATTATCTTCACTTAATCTGTAACTATAACGCAGTTATCGTTTTTCACCCAAAAGTAATACGGGCGAATGTTTATGTTTTCAACCGTTGAAATATTTGGCGTTGATCATCCGAGATATTTTAGATGTTGGTAATCCAGATCAAATTGAGAAATGTAGATCTGTCAATGTAATACCGAATTGTAGGTTGGTTCCAGAAACCGAGGCAAGCTAATATTTAAGGAATCGAGACATTCTAGTGATACCGACAATAACTGTGATAGCAGTGAAGGTGAAGATACTGTTCACACAGTTCAGCCAGAGAGGTCTGTTGTGGAGGAACCTTCATTTTTGAAGAACGAAGAGCCAGTTCACGTCAAAAATCATGATGAAATGTCATCAAATCAGGTAGGGAAGGTCTTAGATTCTGATTCTATTAATTGGTAAATGAACGAGAGCACACGCGATCATGTAGCAAAGTTTGGATTTAAACAGAACACTAGTGCGGACTGTAAAACCAAAGAGGGAATATAATGATGCCCCCCCCCAACAGAGATTTTTAGGGAGGGGGCAAATTTATACTGCCTACGGGCGGCAAAATGTTAAATCCGCCCCTGCGTACGATGGATATAATTCGAAAAAGTGGACGGTTCTCCCCATCTGCCATATAGTCTAGACCTCGCCCCTCTAACTTTTATTTGTTTGGACCCTTAAGAAAATTCTAAGGGCGAAAAAGTGTTTTCCAATGAAGAAGTCATCGAAGCTGTTCGAGAGCGGGTGCATCCTCTATCAGAAGAATTTTTTATCAGTGAAAAGGTAAGCTACCAGAAGGATGGCGTCAGTGCTTTGAAAAGAAGGGAGATTATTGAAAAGTGACTGTATGTAAATTACTAATCTTATATAATCTTTTAGAATAAATAATTAATTATAATTTAAATTTTTACGCTCTTCGAATTCAGTTTAATATTGAAGAATATGATCTGTTTTAATATTCCACTGTAGTTTATTAATATTTTAATGAGCGAAGCGACTTCTCAGTTTTCACTGGACCGTTTAGCATTTTCTATTTGTCTATGTATCTTTGTCTGTTTGGGGAGTAGGCCTACATCTCACGATAACTTGTCAACGCCAACAACGAATTTTCGTAAATCTTACCACGCGTTTCCATACTTTTACCTGTAGACTCTTATTGTTTTGAAGTAGATATCCCCAAAAATATGGGAGCGGAGTCAAATTTTCAAAGAAACACAGAGGCCATGAGGGGTGTAAAGTCAAAAGTCCGAATCCTTTAACTTTCAGAAGTATTTACACTTTTAATATTATTTTCTGTTAAAAGAACAAAATCTAAATACATTGTTCAATTTTCGAAATTTAAAAAGACACCAAGGTTCAAAAAAAGGGCCGACATTTAAATAAAAAAAATGTAAAAAAGTGTCGGGTACTAAAAGAAGCTTTACAGAAATCCGGATTTAGTGTCAACTTCGAAAATTTTTAAATTTAGGGGTACCACAAGCCGAGAAATATAAATTAAACTTATGTCAAATTTGTAAGTCTGTGAGGAGCATTAAATTATGAAAATTTATTCAACACACGAACTTAGTAACGTAAATAACTTGACAGAATTATTATTTATAACCTCTTAATTTATGTTTGTATTCAAAAACACACAAAAGTAAAAAATACAACAACAACAAAATCATATGAGAAACGACGTAGAGTCACCTTCTAGTGGTATTCTCGGCTAATGATAGTAATCACATCTACAGATAACTTTACTAGCGGATTTAAAAAATTAAAATTTATTAATTTATTTTCAAATAGTAGGCCTACCGAATGTGTTCGTTCGAAACAGTGAGCGATTTCTGCAGTTCAGAGAGCTTACTAGTGGATTTTTGTACAACAATATATGAAACAGTATATGAAACTGAAGGTGAAACCGGTCCCTAGTTAAACAATTGATTAGAGCTAGTTTCATTTACCTCGTCATAAAAGAAACTAATAACTTAATTCATCAGTAACAAAGCTTGTGCTAGTTCATGCAATTAATTACTGCCGTAGGCATGTGCCGAGTGATGCTGACGTACACTCACGTCCACGATTGAATGGCCTCGTGCGAGGGACGTAATTCATATTGTACAACTTTTCTTTTCCCGTTTCGTCCTTCAGTAGGCTAGTTTACAGAATATTCCCCTGATGTCATTGGCTAACGTGGTGTTCTAACGAGGACCATAGGTTCTTAAGGATCAATAGTTCGTAGACAAACCATATACGACAGATAATTTTCGGAATGTAGGTATGTAGACAACTGTCTACAAGTCAGCTATAAGTGTTGTGTCTAGTTACATTGCAGTTCTGGGGCTGTCGGTACTGGACGGGGCCGTCGTCGTCCGCTTTCCTGTTTGTACCCTTCACTTCAAGAAAGGTTATTTTATGGCCACTAAAAAGGTGCATCTATTGTTAAGAGGGTTTTACAGTAGAGTTACTGAGGGGGCCCCGTCCTGCGAACTGAGTGGCATTTTAGTCCGTTGCATGTAGGCCTAACTTTAGATGGTTCAAAAACATTTATTTTATTATTATATAATGATAACAGCACAATGATTATGTAACATTATGTAATATATCAATGATAATATTACCGTTATATAATAATAATAATAATAATAAAGGATAAATGATGATTATTATTCATTTATAGGCCTAATTTAGAACTAAAATAATTATTTCATTTTTTGATAAGAGAAATTTAATTTTGTTCATATAGCATTGTTACACAGATTGCGACATCCTTCAAAGAAACTCACCGGCATCCTTCCTACCCGTCGTCTCATGGCTTTTTTCATTACTGACCTGTTTTTTATGTTGGACTGTTATCATTATATAACAATAAAATAAACGTTTTTGAATCAACTAAAGTTAGGCCTACATGCAACGGACTAAAATGCCACTCAATCCGCTGGACGGGGCCGCCTCAGTAACTCTACTGCAAAAACCCTCTTAACAACTTACTTACTTACTAGCCAACGCCCACCCTTGGCTGTTGGGCCATTAGGCGGCGCGCCGACCAGTAGAGACGTGAGAGCCTTGCCGTACCATCTTCGTCTTGGACTTGCGTGTCTGAGATCAAGGCTGGACATGCAATTAGGTGATCCGCATTCATGGAAGCGTATCCACAGAGAACACATTCAGGAGACGACAACACGCCAATGCGGTGCAGGTGGGAGGCCAGGTAGTCATGACCGGTTGTAGTTCTAAAAAGAGCAACACTAGTTGCTCGGGGTAGAGTTCTGTTGATGGGGCCGTCCGTAACCAATGTTGCCCATCTTTTTCCCACACAGGCTCTTAATTGTTTTTCTTTTAGCCATAGGCTTATTGAGGAGTTTATTCTTGCTTTCGCAGATGCATATGAGCTGGGGGTCTCCGGCTGAGGTAGTGCTGCGCCCATTTTGGAGAGGATGTCGGCTTTTTCATTTCCCATGATGTTGACATGGCTGGGTACCCATTGCAGTTCAATCTGCCAGCCTAATTGTACAAGGTTCTGCAGTTCTCGCCTACACTCAATTGTCAGGGAGCAGTTTGTATCACCACCCTCTTAACAATAGAATAGAATAAGAATAGAATAGAATAGAATAACAATAGAATAACAATAGAATAGAATAGAATAACAATAGAATAACAATAGAATAGAATAGAATAACAATAAAAATAACCTTTCTTGAAGTGAAGGGTACAAACAGGAAAAGCGGACGACGACGGCCCCGTCCAGTACCGACAACCCCAGTTCTGTGCCTTCCCTGATCTGTAGAGGCAGCAGCTGTAGTTGGCCATTAAACAGGAGTCTACGACTAAATCTCTGGTACTGGTCGAAACATTAGGAGTCTTGTCAGAAAAACTTGTAAACCTGTTCTGATAATTTTCAACAACAAAAAATTATGGCCATAAGTTTAAAATAATTTTGTCTGTTAAAATTTGAAAAACCGACGTTCCCTGTCATTGATTTAATTGTTAAAAGCAACGTTTAGTTACACCTGGACTCGGCAGGCAGGTGATTATTAAACATTAACACCATTGTTCACCAGTGAACGAGAATCAGGAAAAGTTAACTATAATAGATACTAATAAATACACATAGCTCGGGGAAACTAGTTATCAAGTAAACAAGTAAATGAACAGAGTATACCGTCGTTAAAATTAGAAACACAATTAGGCTACACAGTACACAGGTCGGAGGAAAAAGAAACCTGAATATCGCGACTTTTTTGCTCGTTTTGCAGGTTTCTAATTCTTTGTCTCTGTCACTGGTCAGGGGGCATTGTATTTACGTTATTTTTATTTTTTATATTTAAAAACTCTTTGCCTGAAGATGGTTACAGACTTCTGATATATCTGAAACGCTGCTGTTAAAAATTAAATTAGTTATGCATAGGAAAATCCTACTGAGACTGCGATATGTAACATGTACTTAGATTTTATTTGATCACACTTTTTTGTTCAACTGTAATTATAAAACCCGAATAGAATAAACATTTAGTTAACTGTATCAAATCTGTACTTAACTGTAGGCCTACGTGTTGAAAATGTCTGGTAATTTCTTTACGCCGAACAGTGTAGGAGAGACGAGGAGGTTATGCGGAGCCGCACGGTAGGCCTATATACAAGGAAGTGTGTGTGGCCGGCACTACGCTTCATCCGCCTACTATTACCCCCAGATTCCCAGAAATTAGACCATTCAGTGGACGAGTCGACTCGAATGCTCCTTAGACAAGATTAGTTGTCATGCCGTTTTGCCCCGTTTCACCGACCTCCGTTAAAAATTTAACGGCCTGTAAATCACCAATTAAGTAAATCTAATAATGTCCGTTAAAGTTGTTGTTCACGGGAGACATTTGGCTTGTCAGGTAACTGAAACGAAGTATTAGACTGTTGATTAACGTTAAAAGTACGTATCTCATGACTTCACGTACCGTACGTTATATTTTGTGAAGCGGTCGTTAGTATAACATAAATAAAATACACACCCATATATTTGCTCTGTTCTGTAATCATAAGCTAGGCTTTGTCTGTATTTTCTGTTTTTCTCATTATATAATTCATTTTATTTTCAACTGTTGATTACGTGTATGTAATATAAACTACTGTGACAAATGGATCAGAGAAGAAAATTTAGACGCTGAAAAAATGTACGGTTATTTAGAAAATCATTCAAATACGACACAAGAAAACAGACAAGTGTCACCAGTAACAGAAATACTGATTTTTTACAGTTTGAGTGAACCAAAGTTATTAGAACACTATATGGTTCCAGAAAAGTTATTCCCAAAATTTCTGAGGAACTAGGTTACACTGAAAAAATATCTACAATTACAGGAACAAAACCTGGATTAATGCAAACAGAAACTACAAAAACCGTGAAACAGTGACACCTTCCAACAGACAGTTTTTATGATTTGTTGAACAAACACAAGTAAAAAATAACAAGGAGTAAATAAAACCACAAAGACATGCGTAACAAATTTAAAAGAAAGCCATGGAACAAGGAAGCTGTCGTGCAGATAGTAGGCCTATACATAATATTTTAATTTTCCCGCCAAAATAAAGCAAAATCTACAAATATCATGGTGGCATAGTCGTGTTAACTAGCGTTTATTAACTGGACCCAAACAGTGAAACGGCTATTAAGACAACGGGCGTTAAAAATTATATAGCCCGTTAAAAAACGGTCTGTAAGGAAGAAAGTTAACAAACGTTCGTATAATGGGTCATTAGACACAAGTTTCCTCTAGTTTCTTTCATGTTTTTTGTAAATATTCGTCAAATCTAAAAGAAAGAGGAAGGATGCACAATTAGCCTGGTAAGTTCTGTGAAGAGTACCAGAGCAGCCAGTGGAAACTTAGCAGTGTTAGTTACGCCTCCAAGTTGTTAATCACGCCATCAGTTACAATTAAAGCATCGTTGCATAATGAAAAAAAAATAATTAGAAGAAGACTGCGCATACCAATATTTTTAGTAATATAAAAATAAAAACATCGACAATAATAAGAATAGTAGGGTTTTTCTAAACACCGTTTGAGGTGACCTACGTAGGAGAAACACACAATGCTACGGTATATAGCTCAGCACACAGTATGATGATGCCATCGTTATTACACCTAGTGTTTTACCAGGTGAAGTCACACTGAGGTTGACCAAGCACATTGACAGTAAAGACTGTTGCGAAAATCGAACCCATAATCTCTACACTAGTAACTGAGAGTCATACCTATCGGTATATCAAAACAATCAAAATATTTTTCAATTAATATCTAGTTGCGTGATTCTAATCACTAAACTGAAGGAAAAGTGTCCAATGTTCGTTTTGGACACAGAAGGAAACGTACCCCAAAATGCTTCGTTTTCCGCCTGTATATGTTTCTTTTTTTATAATTAATTACTGCTGAACGAGGTGAGATGTTAAGTTGCAATTTGCTATAAACAGTAAGTTTGCAATGTATTGTCTAATAAATATAAAACAAACAAAAATGTTATGATAAAAATTTTCAAAATGGTAGCTGACTGAAATTTTTAATTCTAAATTTCAAAAAAATTGAAACTTTTAACAAAAAGTTTCTATTACACAAAAAGTATCTCTTTTGTTCTTAATCAATCGATACCTTGACTATGGAATTCAGACCAATTAAATTTCTTTCTAACGAAAGATTTGACTTATTCCCCTGATAAGAACCGTGTATTTTTCTTAAAAAATTTAAAGAAACTTGATTGTGTTTTCCGATTCTCAAATGCTAAGTGAAGTAAATTTAAATAAATATTTAACTTATCTTTTATAAGTTATTATCTTTTATATAAATATTACACTATTGTTAATTTGTTGCTTATCATATAGTAGGCTAAAAATATTTTTGCTCTATTCCGGTTGCCTTTACTTCTACAGAAGCTGTGTAATATGTGTGTCCGTTTGTATCAAAAAAGATCATCGTTGATAGCTTTGATAAGATAATTCAAATGTATGTACTTATAAGGAAAGTACTTATAATATAAAGGTTCTTATAAGGAAAGTAGGAAAAATATTTCGTTAGGAAAGACATGTAATAACTCAGTTACGTTTTTTTATCCAAACAGCATAACAAATGTTGTTGGATTAAGAACAAAAGTAGTTATTATGTAAGCTCTTTTATTATAAACACAGATTATTGTTATTAGTGCCGATGTTTTAAAAGCTAGAATTGAAAATCTCGCATAACCGCCGTTTTGAAAATTAGTAAAAAAAAAAACAACAAAAGCTACCAAACATTCGATTAGGTTGCAAGAGATTAACTGGTGATTTCCTTAAATGTTGTATTCTGTAGACTACTTAATTAGATCAGATCTTCCAATAATTCAAACATATTCAATTATAATTGAAATTTTGGGACATAAAATGTCTTTACTGACTTTTTAAAACATCAGTAACTTATATAGGGACAGCTACTGACAACACACGTCTACAAACCGGTATCATTACTATATCCAATCCCGCACAGTATTCATGACAATCAGAGGGTTTTCTATATTTCATGATAGGTAATTACATGGAAGCTGTTTGTGTGATTAGCATATAGAGTATGTACTATTGAGTTATATTTCCAGTTTTATTAGCAGCCATCTTAACACCAACTTTGTCACTACTTATTGCTACACTGCTAAATACTTAAACTTGGTCGTTTAAGACCTGCAGATAGTGGAGACACCGAAAGACCTCGTCAAGAACGAAGCATTTAGCAGTGTGGCAATTAGTAGTGACAAAGTTGGTGTATCGAGTTATACTCACAAATGTTATTCAACAGAGTGCATACATCGTTACTAACAACAGATATTTAGAGGACAACACAAGGGGGGGAGGGGAGGGTGATATTTCACTATCACAGCTTCATGAGTCTGTCTGTCTATTTGGGGAATGTCTCATTATAACTTTTGAGTACATTAACTAATTTTTGTGAAACATGCATGCCTATACTTTTATCCCACAGACTATTATTTTTTTAAATTGATCCCTCACAAAATTTGGGTGGGAGGAAAAAATGTGAGAAATAAAATTTTAGAAATAATTGCAAACAAGGGAGTATTGTACAGAAATCAGGGATATTGTGAGGCTTTAACTTCTCTACTGAGGAATCCCAGAGTTTGAGTACACGCTAATTAAACCATCCGTCGAGAGATGGATTCGACCCCAGCAAGAGCGCCAACTACTAGTACAAATGGAGCTAAAATTTTAACACGAAAGTATTAAAACAAGTGTTTTTTTTTGTTTTTTTTAATTAATCATATTCACAAATACCATTATAATTAACAATCAGTATATGAAAAACGTATAAGTAACGCTATATATGCTAATACAGTTACTATTCCAAGAGCAGTAGGCCTATGTGTTTGTTAGTTTTTGTATTACGCAGACTATGGCGTTGTCTTGTCCTTTGCTGATGCCACAGGGAGTCTCACCCTAAACGTCCTCAGAGTGTTGTTCTAGCACAAACTTTGTGGAAGGCATTACCCGAAACTACTTAAAACGTGTTGTAAAATATTGATTCTAGAGAACGTGCCACGCGGGGTCCGAGGGGGAACTGACGCTTTCACCGTATGAACATTTCCAGCCAGCTGAAATTCACTTCCATATTCCGACGTAAATTTTTAATAAACCTGCAGTAAAGTTATCTTTCGCTGTGAACATTTTTACTGTTATTTCGTTGTATATTATTAAACTGTCAAACAATACCTTTTCCCCAGCCGTATCCTTATTTTTATATATTTTTTTTTTTGTGAGATTGAATGAATTTTCTTCTACTTGTCAAAACACGTTGCTCCGAAGACCTACTAGGCTACTGTATAAGTTATTCGTCTGAATTATCTAGTATCTTGAAACCATTTGTTTGTATTCTTTCTATTTTATGAAAAACTGCTTATCTTAAATATTTTACTGAGAAGCGTATCATATCTAATGTGTAGATTATAGAAAAACATATGTGTGTGTGTGTGTGTGTGTGTATATTTATATATATATTTTTTATAATGACTTTACCTCAAGATGTTTTCTCCCTATTTGGAACATATTTCGGGAAGCCTTGTGTTCCCAACTTCAGCCTTCCTGATTTTGAGCCTTGAGATATTTGTGGTGTTATTATTACATTAATACAACATGTATTAGTATTTTGTGTAGTTTCTATTGTTTTAGTATTTTCTACCACAATCACACACAATAATACCAATTTAAAGCACCAGAAACCAACAGGTAACCAAAGCAACAACCAGCCAACACACAAATACCTCACAAGGCTCAAAATCAGGAAGGCTGAAGATGGGAACACAAGGGTTCCCGAAACATATTCCAAATACGGAGAATACATCTTGAGGTAAAGTCATTATAAAATATATATTATATACATCAAGAAACGAACTGTAGCAGAAAGTGTTTGAATATATATATTGCAATGGAACATCGCAGAAAGTAGCCAGTACTAAATGCTTTTATACCAATTTATGACGTTATAGACATGTTGGAAATTGATTTTGTTTAAATTTTATAAAATAGCTGTAAGTTTTGAATTAAGAAATGGGTAATTAACTGTTATGTGTCAAAATGCCAAAAATTTATTTTCTGTCATATCAAGTGCGAATTTAGTGCGCGAGTGCGCGTGTTATTCGTATTTACGTGAATAACTAACGTAAATAACGGTAAAATTAACGTATTGAATTGAGACTTGGACAGCTCATGCTTCTAAATTAGCGCTACATTTTTCTAATGTCAAAGACTCGAAACATATAATTTTAATATGTATTTTTTAACAGAATTCATCTTTCTAAAGAATCCTTATCTTCTAAAAGACATAAAACGTTTTGATAAAATCTATACATGCTTCTGCAGTTTTCAGCAAATTTGTTCAGGACTTCTGTCTATCTTTCTAACCCATCAATCACATGCTAGGGGTTTTGACCAATCAGAGGCCCCTATCTTCATTCAGATTGAGTCTCCGCGAAGGAAGTTTCTGGCAGTTCGACCTATCAGCTCGACCTAAACAGACGTTTTCTCTGTGCGAGTTTTTCGTATCAGTATACGTTTCTATATAAGGGTTACGAGTAAGGAATCTTAGCAACGAGTTGCCCGTTTGCTAAAATCCTATTGGGTACTAAAACTCAAATAATATAAATTAAATTATTAATTTAAATAGTGCTATTCTCGCGAGAGTCAAGATATCCTCTTAGGGAAGGTGTATTTACCGGAATACATCTGAGTGAACGCGAGGACACATCAAGACTCGGGAAGGTGTACGTACAATACACCGAAACTACATTAATTTAAATTAAACCCCATTATCGAGCCCTGAGTAAAGAGATAAACGCTATCGATGTATCGGCGTGCGTGCGTGTGAGCGGAGTGTCCACTTGTCATCAGTGCAGCAGATATCAGCTGGCAGCGAGGAGTAGCAGATTCAACAGTGAAACCCGCGAGAGGAGCAGTGCAACGGATCAACGGTGTCATAAAAGGAATCCAACGACCAAGTAAAAATAGACATTTAAGGAAGGAAACTTTCAAATCATTAATATACATTATTAATTTAGAATAAATAATTTTGTTCAACCACAGACCATTTTTAAATTTGTTTAAAATATATACCTTACTCCAGATAAAACAGATAAAAGACTCTATTATTATTGTATTTTTAATACTATGCCTTATATTTGTTTTGTCGCAATATATACATACATAAACAATAACTGTAAAGCTTCCAGTGTCCTGTTTTCAATTTACAGATGAGTTTCACAAAAACCTAATTATGCCGTATATGTATGTACGCATGTATGTACGTACAGATTCTGTTCTGTCACGAAGCCGGTATGACCCATGCAGATTCTACGAAATCTTATCCACAGTAACATACTGCTTCGAATTACATATTCAGTATTATCTAATTAGTAGGTAAATTCACGTGTAGTACTAGATACGCTTATAAACTTGTAATAATAGAGTAACCAAATAAAAGATTTTACCA